>CM052701.1:67516033-67553729 GCA_028551405.1 Uromys caudimaculatus | reverse complement strand
CCATTGATCTACCTGCCTGTCACTGTACCAATACCATGCAGTTTTTATCACTACTGCTCTGTAGTACAGCTTGAGGTCAGGAATGCTGATTCCCCCCGAAGTTCTTTTGTTGTTGAGAATAACTTTTGCTATCCTGGGTTTTTTGTTGTTCCAAATGAATTTGAGAATTGCTCTTTCTAAGTCTTTGAAGTATTGAGTTGGAATTTTAATGGGGATTGCATTGAATTTGTAGATTGCTTTTGGCAGGATGGCCATTTTTACTATATTAATCCTCCCAATCCATGAGCATGGGAGATCTTTCCACCTACTGAGGTCTTCTGCAATATCTTTCTTCAGAGACTTGAAGTTCTTGTCATACAGATATTTTACTTGTTTGGTTAGAGTCACATTAAGATACTTTATATTGTTTGTGACTATTGTGAAGGATGTCATTTCCCTAATTTCTTTCTCAGCCTGTTTATCCTTCGAGTATAGGAAGGCTACTGATTTCTTTGAGTTAATTTTATATCTGGCCACTTTGCTGAAGTTGTTTATCAGCTGCAGCAGTTCTCTGGTGGAGTTTTTCGGGTCACTTAAGTATACGATCTGCAAATAGTGATATTTTGATTTCTTCCTTTCCAATTTGTATCCCTTTGACCTCCTTTTGTTGTCTAATTGCTCTAGCTAGAACTTCAATTACTATATTGAATAGATAGGGAGAGAGAGGGTAGCCTTGTGTAGTCCCTGATTTTAGTGGGATTGCTTCGAGTTTCTCTCCATTTAGTTTGATGTTGGCTACTGGTTTGCTGTATATTGCTTTTACTATGCTTAGGTATGGGCCTTGAATTCCTATCTTTCCAGATATCCTGAATTCTTTTCTTGCCCTGGGGCATACTGCATTACTTATTCTGGATATATGAAATTTAGAATCTGTTAGTACAGTATTAGAAAAGTTCCTTTGTTTGCCCAAATGTCTTCCCTAAACCCGGTAGGTAGGAAGGAAAATCAGGACTGTTGTACTTAGCGTTTCCCCATAGACTGGAAGTCAGTTTCCTCAACTCTTGAGTCCTGTGAATGGAGCTGGGAAGACATGTCTTCTCTAACCTCTAAGGATGATGCAAAGACACCTCCACAGTGAGGGCCTGTCTTTACAGGGTCACTGGTCTGTTGTGTTACCTACAGGCCTTAGTGAAGCTTATTAGGGATGACGGTACTATGTCTTCTGTACCAGATGCTTCAAAAACACCTGATGATGATACTGTCTGCAAGAATCACTAGAAAGTCACTCAGGACTGTTTTTACAAAACAAACAAACAAAACCAAGGTGGGGAGTGTGTATTTTTATTTATGCGTATGTCTTTATATATGTAAGTGTTCATGCAAGGATGCCAGAAGGGGCCATTGAATCTCCTGAAGGTAGTTATAGGTGAGATGCTAAAGATGGATACTGGGAACCCTACCAGGGTCTTCTGCTGAAACAGTAAGTTCTCCTAACGAGTGAGTCATCTCTTCAGCCCCCAGAACTGTCCTTGATAAACACAAGAGTCATTAGACAAGGTCCACTCTTCGGGAAGGATTTCTCCCCCTTTAAAAACTACACATGTGACACATGTTTGTATAGATTAATGACAAAGACAAATAAAATTGAAGCTACCCCAAACTCTACCTAAACATAACTGTCTCTCAGACCTGATGCATCCATAAGCAAATTTATAAAAGTATGTGTCATGAATACAGGGCTCTATTACATACATTCATCCGGCCACTGTGAACAATTCCAGCCACTAAGCTTCTACGTCGGCATCTTCAGAGGCTGTGTAATACTGCATCATCCTTTAACTGTCAGGAATCTAGACCAAGATTGTTAGCCACTGGCACACGGGTACCTTAAGTGAGCAAACAAGAATAAGTGAACAAGAACTTAGTGAATGCGCATGTTTGCCGGCGCTGCTGAGCTGAGCTGTGATGGCTCATGCTCTGCAGTCAGCTGCCAGCTGGTTGAGCAATCCTCATTCTGACTGTGCTTACTCACAGACCCTGGACTGGCTGCCTGTTGACTCCAGGGAAAAGGTTACAGTGGAGACCACTGGGACAAGATGACTGTTCTGGTGAGCTGTCCCAGTGGGCTAGCTGGGGCCCGTGCTCGTGGCTGTTCAGAGGAGCAAGGGCTAGTGGTAATGTGCAAGCTCTTTGGTCAGCAGTTGCTGTGTGCCAAGTGCCGAGTAGACTTGTGGGTACAGAGAAGGACTGAGAGCAGGGAACTCCTGTACAAATACTTTCAGTTGTTATCTGATTCATCTTCCATACAAATTTCTAAATACAAAATAAGTTGCCAAATTGCTGTGGAGAAAGATAAACCAATGGACATTCTAATTTCAGTAGAAAAGCCAATTTCTCTATATTTCTGATGGATCACTGTGAGTTCTTTCTCCCAGCCCCACACTCTCAGAAATAAAACTCCATACAGACATAAGATATTCTCTCTACATATCACAACTTGTGGACTGGGCTTTGCACTTGAGTTGGATTATATACACCAAAGCTTCACAGACATGAACAGGAAAAACAAGATATCTTGTAAGGGAGGGGCTGGGGAGACAGCTAAGCAGTTAGAACTTCCATACTGTTCTTGCAGAGTGCTGGAGTTCAGATGCCCACAGCGGCCACATCAGGTGCTTTACAGCTGCCTAGAACTCCAGCTCCAGGGGGAATCCACTGCCTCTGCCCCACTCTCCCCACACACATGCATCTATAACTCATTGCTTCACCAAGTTGGACTTTGAGGGTCTCTGTACTTTGATTTGTTGTGGATTCTCTATGTGGGGTCAGCAGATGTGTGTGTGTTGTGTCTCCCTAGGAAAAGTTTTGCCACACAGCCTATGTAAATGCAAATTCATTTTACTCTATCTTCAGATACTTTTGGAATTTTCTATTTTGAAAGGTGTTTTGAAATGTATTTTAACCTTATCAAGGATTTATACACAAAATTACTTTAACATTGATTTGTGGTAAGCAACTACAGGCTACATCATCATTGATGTAATGAGTCTTCTCTTGGGCTGCTGGAGAGAATTTCTACACTAACTTATTATTCATGAGAGTCTCTATAAAGGAAACAGAGGCAAAGGGATGGATTCGATTAGGAAGGTGAGCACATAGGAGAGAGGAGGTCTCTCAACACAAGATGGGTGGAGTCCAAAGTCAAGGTACAGGTAGGTGCAAATGTGTGGCTAACTAGAACAGAAGGAAGCTCCCATTTGGCAATCTCTAAATCCACAGAGAATTAGGAGTGAGGTCCAGGCTGAGCAAGCTAGGAGAGGGGCAATTAGGAAGCTATCGTCTGAAGGCCTGAGAGTTGGCATGTGAGGGGGTGGAAGTCACCAGAGGAACTCTGTAAATGGCAAAAGCTAGAGCGTTGCTGAAGGGAAGCTTCGGGGACCTTGAGCAGGACACAGAGAACAATGGAAGGAAGAGAGGAAGAGGAGGCCTTGCCTAGCAGCAGGTTGAAGAATGAGTTTTCCGAACAGACTTTTTGGAGCTCAGAAAGTGTGTGTGTGTGTGTGTGTGTGTGTGTGTGTGTGTGTGTAGATAGGGATTCAAATCCAGGTACAGGGGATTGTTGGATGCTGTGGCAAAGCTGCCTTAGTAACAGACGGGGAGTAAGCCTAAGTTGGGACTAGTGGCCTTTGTGTCCTAGTGGGCAAGCACACAGACTAACAGCAGAGATGGAGCTGTAGGCTCTCTCAGGTAGTCATGTAGCTTCCTTATGTTGATGACTGAGACCTCAGGGTCGGGGATATCCAATGTGGTCCTCTTCCTGAGAAGCTGGGTGGGGCTCAGAAACATCACATCCAAGGACTGTCACCACTGGGGCAGAGAGAAGCGGCTTGTGGTTTGTTGTTTGCTTCCGTAAGTTGTTTTTAGAAATTAAAAAAATTAGCTTTTAAAATCAATCAACCAGTCAGTCAGCACTGCTGAAGCTGGCACACTTGAACTAATTGTTTTCCTTCTCATTTAAACGTATTTCCTACTGTGTGTGAGGTAGCACTCTCAAGCAAAGCCTGGGCAATCCCTAGGAATAAAACAATTCCTTCATTTCCCAACAGGACTTGTTGAAGTGAGCTTATTTGTAGAAAGACCAGGGATAGTAGTTTTTATAGCATAGAGCCTGGGAAACTCTAGCTCCTACCCCTTTCCCAAGTCATAATCCCCTTATGATGTTAAAAATTGCTTCAGAATCCGGAGGACTCCTAGTGCTAGAGCGAGATGTTACAGCACAGCTTGTCAATTTATCTATCATCCAGACAAAGCTTATGACATATTTCCCCTCTTTTGCAACTTCAAATAACTACCAACTGTGAGTTACCAATGTCAGAGGATAAAGCTTGCTGTGAATCAGCCTAAGCAAGGTGGAGGGAGAGAGGGGTTGTCTTTTGTGGGGCAGTGATCTGTGACAGGCAATCTGGAACCCGGTTGAGCACGGGCGTAAAATCTGGGCGACCCAGTGGAACAATCCACAAGGGACCAGAAAACTTTATGCCAATGCTCCCGGGAGGCTTTTGGCTCCAGTCAAGGTCACGTACCACCCCTCCTCAGGTAGAGGCATGGCCACACAGCCCCAAGCCATCCCCATGTTAATGAGACACCTAAAGGCTTAGCCACGCCCCTTCCCAGTTACTATATCTGCCTGGCCTCTCCCAGAAAGGCGGGGGTACAATTCCATCCACGCCACTCCACATGATGAAAATAAACGTCTTAGAATTATGGTCTGTCTCTTCATCTGGACCCGCCGTGGGAAGCGAGGGATCCAGTCGCCCCAAGCTGCGGAAACCTGGTCTCAGTGGGAACCCCAGCAGTGCTCCAGCTAGTCCGTCTGTGGCACCCTGCAGCATCTGTGGTGCCCTGGGCTAGAGAACCCATGGAGACCACTGCCACGAGTTCCCTGAGAATGGCCCCCTCCCCCACCCATAGGCAGGGCCTGAAAAGACTTCCCACAGCCCCCACCTGCCTGTCGGACTGTGTGGGAAGACTCGTGGCCACTTCCTGAGCGTATCCTGTCCCACCTAGAGCTGCAACGCCTGGGACAGACACGTGGGGCTTCATCCCACCATGCCAGGCTTGTCCCACAGTCTTTTTCCTGGTGTCTCTGCTTCTCTGAGTCAGAAGTGTCAGAAAAAAAATGGGACTGGGATGTGGAGGGAGAACTCAGCCTGAGTAAAGACTGCTGGTCACATGGCCCTAGTCTGCCCTGCCTGGCTGATGTGAGGCTGGCTTGCTCTGGGTTAAGAGAAGCAGAGGAGCTGAAAGTCACCAGAGGAAATCCAGAAGTATCTGAATGAGCCATTTAACTCTGACCAGCAGGTGTAGTGAGGTGGGGGTTGGGGGGAAGAGTGTTCACAGGGATATGGAGAGAGGAACACAGAAGCAGGGGAGTAAAATTCTGCCCTGAGCTGTCCCATGCCTTGTGTTCCTGGATGAGTCTTCAAGCATCTGCTTTCTCAGTCAATAGCATCATACTTGCCTTTTGTCCAAGCCGGATCCCTGGGTTCTATCAGGTCCTCCTGTCAGTGTCAGGCCTCTTCCTCCCCAGCTACTACCATCTCTTGCTGATAACAGTGCTCCCTGTCTCCAGTCTTCCCTCATAACTCCTCCACCAACTGGTGGTCCTTCTAGAACACATGGAATCGAGCCACTCAACTCCATCCCCAGCAGAAACCATTCAGTGGCCTTTTGTGGTCCCTAGGGCAAAACTGATTTTTTTTTACTTGTTTCTTTAATAAAAATATCATGATATCACTTTTCCCTTCTCTGTCATTTCTCAGTCCCTCTTCTGTCCCTTTGCTCCAACACCTTTGCCTCCCCACTCTTGAATGGCTAGCTTCTTTTTCTTTATTAATGCTACATATATGTATGTATAAGTATGAAAAAATATATAAATGTGACCTACCGAATCTCTGGGCTGATCATCTTGCATAACCAATTATGGGGCTCATTCTTAGGAGAGACTAATTTTTTCTTTCTCAGAAGCCTGTGGTTCTTTGTATAGTGTGAATATGCCCATTGATAACCCTGCCACTCTGGCCATGTTTATGCACCCATTTCTAGGAGAGACTGTTTCACAGCAGACTTCTTGGCATTCCTACTCTTAGAATCTTTCTGCCTCCTTTTCTGCAATGCTCCCTGAGCCATAGATCCACTAGGACTGGCTCCCTAGGACTGTTAATGTCTGCACTGTGTCCAGTTGTGTTTTTCTAATGGTCTCCATTAGATGTAAAGAGAAGCTTCTTTGATGAAAGATGACAGCTTATACTTATCTGTGAGTATAAGGATAAGATTTAGAACACAGTAAGGAACTGCACTGGCCCAGAAAAGTAGCTGCAGTAGACCCTTTCCTAAGGCCCATGACTTCACTAGCAATGGTTGTTGGCTAGATTTCTAGGACAAGACATAATTTCCCTCCTGTTGACTGGGCTCTAAGTCTCATTAGACCACTGTTGGTTACCACCAACATGTGAGTACCACTATTGCACTTTTACTGATAGCTTGCCATAGTGGTCATTGTGGTGGCTCCTTGGTGTTGTAGCTGGGTAGGACTATTGATAGATTCCTTTCCCTGGCAAGTTGCCAGGATTTTATGGTACCATGGAAGATAGACTACAGGATAGGAGTCTTCTGGTTTGATTCAGCTCAAATAATCTGAGTCCTGTGTCATAAGAGTGCAGTGTCTCCAGCAATAGAGGCTTACCTTCAACCTTTCAGTGGCATCTAGCGGCAATGGTAATAGTCTATATTGTTTTGGGAGTCCCTTGGGCTACCCTGATCAGCCATTTGAAAAGAGGTTTCTCATGAAAGGTAAACTATTCAATGGAGCTCAAGGCCTTAAATCTAGGTCTCTATTAGTTCTACTTCTTGGGGCTTTCGCTTACACACTTGCCATCTCTGGCCATGGTCATATGAAATATTTTCATGTCTCTTAAAGGTCTTACTTCTTACCCTTCTCCACACTGTGTAATACTATCCTCCTGGTTGTATCTTCCTCTTTACCCAGGGACATCTCAGAACATCAGAGCTGTCCAGCAAGTTATTAGCAAATGCTAAGGATGGGTGGGGGGCAGAAGAAGTACCCATCCCATTTTACAGGTAAACTGAAGCTCAGAATGCAATTCTGTCCATGGCCTTTCAACATCACAGCTCAGAATCCACTTCAGGGTTATTGATTTCCTGGGAGAGTCTTCTTCATCTTTCTTGAATTTATGGAAGGGCGTCATCAAGGGGAACAGCACTGCACTGTGTCCTTATGTGTGATGGTCACTCACAAAGCTCTCAGAAGGGCCAGCATGGGAATGAATGTGACTCCACCCACATGAAACTGCTCTGCCAGTAAGGGATCTGATTTACCAGAGTATTATCAGGCTTAGAGATCAGGGCGGCAGGAATCCAAAGGAAAAACAATTCAGACCCAATCTGAATGTTTATTCCACTGAATGTATTATTCAAAACACAATCTTCTGTGTTCTGAACACCAAAAGGCCTGGTACCTGTGTTCATTGCCGGCTTTTTCCCTCTCCCTTCACTACAGTGAATTGTTTCTGCTCACTTTCCTGTTTTTCCTTTTGATTGACTGGAAGAACTGAACTTCAGAATGATAGATATTGTTCATTTAACTCCAGCATTTACTTTCCCCTAAACTAGTTCTGTGTTGATGATTGATCAGACTTCTCCCCCATTTAGCACCCATGTAAAACATTGCAAAAGATTGGATCTGTGGCTCAGAGAGCATTTTTTGCAGCAATCCGTTCAAGCTGCAGCAGGCATGCCGAGCGGCACGGAAGCTCTTAATGAAAAGGCGGTGGATATTAGGATTTTATGGACTGGAAAACAGTACAAATCAAAGCACTTTGCTTACTGTTTATCTGTTTAGAGCATTTTTATTTTCTAAACCCAGCAATGCTCATCTTTTTCATGTAGCACTTTCGTTTGGCTCTTTACATATTGATTTTCCCGTTCAGTGGTGTGCCCTGATGCAGTTGGAACCCTCGGCCTAGGAGATGAGTGAGCACAAGAACTGGGCAATTGCTGTGTTCTCAGCCCCAGATTCTTCCATTCAGGGGAGGGAGAGGTCAGGGCTCACTGTACAGAAACAAAACATCCCAAACCAGTCCTTCCCCTGTGTGGGTTTTCCCCTTGAGCCTGCAGGCTGGGCCTTTTGCAATAGGAGACTCCCAGCATTGACACACAAAGTAGTGTCTCCTCTTTAAACGCTGGGTATCTCTTATTGTATTACAACAGACAAGGAAGGCCCCAGCAAAAAACAAACGCATCAGGGGTCCAGTAATTATTTTCTATGAAGGGACAGATAGTATTCATAAACAATTTTGCAAGTCAATTGTTTGTCTAGTCACATACTGTCTCTATCAAAACTCATGGCAATAGGTAACACAGTATTATGGGCAGCCCTGTTGCAGTAAAACTATCTTTACCAAAAGAGACAAAGAGAAAGATAACATTTGGAATCCCTTATCTGTGAATTCCATATCTATGGGTTCAACCAACTGAGGATGGGGTCAGGAGAATGTGACTGTATTGAACATGCTAGGGTTTCTTTTTCTTGTCTTTTTTCTCTATGCAATATAACAGCATAGCAACATTTAGGATACCATTAGGTACCACAGGCTGATTTACACGGAGGACTTAAAGTATATGGGAGGATATGGGAGGATATGGGAGGATATGGGAGGATATGGGAGAGCAGATATAGGTTCCATGTGAATACAGTCCCATTTTATGGTAAGGGCTTGTATATGACTGGATTAGGGTATCTGAGGGAACTCCCAGAAGCAGTTCTCTTTGGATAATGGCAGGCGGCTCTATGGCAGGTCTGTGGGATATGCTTTCTGACCACTGGTTTAAACTAGAAGGGAAGAGGACAAGTGCATGTGTTAAAAGGATTGAGGGAACCGTTGTTCCCTCAGAAGATCAGGGTGCAGAGGAGAAGTTGGTGTTTTGAGTAATTGAGGCCCTGGCTTCTCTAATAAGCAAGGCTTGACCATCCGTCCTCAATATACCAACTGATGGAGTCAGGCAACGGTGAAAAGCAGAGAAAGGGTATTTACTTGGTGTGGTAATACTAGGAAGAGGAAGAATAAAGAAGTACAATGAGCCCTAACTTCATTTCCAGGTGCTGTCGTGAGGTCTAGGCTTCAGTAGAGGGCTGGAGGAACCGAGAGAGAGGCAGTCCTGGTTAAGGTACTGCCTCACAATTGTCTGACATATCGTCTGTCTTGCTCCTCCTCCTCCTATGTGAGATTCCCTAAGGGAACCCCAAGCCCTAGAGACCAGGTGTTTCAATCAGTCTGACAGCCAGGGGGAGGGGCAGACATAGCTCTTTTAGTTTAGCATATATCTGCTCCTGGTGCCTACGTTGTGTCTCTAGCGTTGTGGGTTTAGGGAGGCAAGAGAACAGTGAGAGAAGAGTCCCGTGACCTCCTTCTCCGACCCCCTCCTAAGTCTTTCTGTCTGACCTAATCTGGGCATCAGCAAGGGTGATGGGGATGAAGTTGGCATCTCAGAGCACAGAGCAGAGACATGTGTAAAGACAGCCACAGGGCACCCCACAGGGGTGGGGACAGTGACAGCAAGAACAGGAGAAGCCTGAGGACTAGCTTCCTAAAACTCCTCCTTCCTGGGGGAGGTGGGAGGTGGGGGGGGGGGGTGTAGGAAGCAGCCTGTAGCAGCAGCAGCCACACCCCTGGGCTCAGGTTCTTCACTCTGACTTTACCCCTCCCCCAACCACAGATCCACGATCTAATTCAGGGCAGGGAGATGCAGGCTCAGTGCTTTCATTTGCATTATTAGGAAAGCCCAATTCTTCTTCTGGCAGAGTCAAAGTCAGGAGCTCACAGCCACCTGGGAATGCAGGAGTTCTCCCAGAGGCAGACCTGTGTTCAGTTAACACGAGGGAAAGCAGGATGCACTGAGTCTGGGTGTATGCTGTCATCAAGCCTTGGATCAAGCTGCACCTGGAATAATGCCTCCATTTCTGTTATGTAAGTCAATTTGAGCTCTCTCCCTTTTTCCCACCAAGGTTGATAGTCTGTTTCTAGCAACAGAAAGAATCTTGGCTGAGAGAGAAAGTAGATCTGCTTCTCCAATCCAGATCTGACTACTCTTACCGTGGAATGGGCATCAGATGAAGTTCTTCTAGTTTCCAAAGCATGCGTGAAACTGCAGCTTTTTCTGTGTGCATGGTTCTTTTCACATGTGCATGCGGTTGCATTCATGCACAATTTTTAATGCTAGTATGCACATTTCTCAGATGCAGAAAAAAATCTCTTTCTCAAATACCTACATGACACAGACCTCACTTGTCACAAAGACAGCAACTTCCTAGGTAATTACATAGGTCTGTGAAGATAACCATAGCAACCTGGCAGGCTCTGAGGCATGATGTCATGTAGGTCGCCCTGACTGGGGAGATGCTGATGTTAATATAGTCTCTGCCTAGGTTCTGGTGACTTTCATTTGCTTCAACTGCTCTTTTTAGACAGCATCCCCTGCTAGTTAGTGGTTGCCAAATTTTTAATTTTATGGACCAATAAAATGTCCAACCAGAAAAGGCAACACAGAGATGTCAGGTTTTTTTGTTGTTCTAAGTGAAAGCATTTAACAGAGATAAAACAACCAAACAGCTATTGCTAGTGTTTCATCATTGAAATAAATACATGGCTTTAGGGACTCTGGCTGGCTAGACATTGGGGCAGAGCCAGGACTTCCACTTGAGGGATACAAAGGGACCAAACACAGTCCCCCACTGCCAAGCCAAGCTCCCTGCACGCACAGGCTGGGTCCAAGTGGGTGAAAATGTATGAATATTCATCTTTATTCAAAGGGATTTCCTGCTGGCCATGCAGCCATAGGGTCATGCCTGCCTAGTAGGTATAACCTTTCTAATCTGCACGAGATTCTTTTGGAGCTGGCAATAGCTCTGCATTGTATGATTCAGCTTAAAAAGTAAAAGTCACTAGGGCTGGGTTTTAACCAGTGCTTAACATTACACGTATGCGTGCCATGGATGCTACATGGTTGTGTGAACCCCATCATGAGCCATTTCCGGTCTGCAAGCTGTCAGTAGGAAACCATAAAGCTAGCCCAGAGCCAATTGTGAACTCACACAGAATGGAATTGTCTTGCCTCACTGGTTCCCAAATGGAAGGGAGTAGGGGACAGGATGAGCAATGTCTCTTCTGCTTATTCTCTTCAGGGGACAGCCAGGAAACCAGCCTGTGCGAGTGTCTGGTAAGTGCCAGGTAAGGAGACCCTAGGCATTAAAAGATTATCTCATCTAATTCAGTTTCAAATGCCACCCACCAGTTCACCCTGAACTGTCCCTCTTGTCTTTCTGACAGGGCTCTCGGTGGCCTGGTGTTTGCCTATTAAGCTAGACTGACTGGCCAATATGGTCCAGGAGCCCTCCCGCCTCTCTCTTCTCAGTGCTAGGTTTACAAAGGCAAACCACCATACTTGACGTTTTTATGTTGGTTCTGGGGAGTAGAGTAAGTTCCATCATTGTACAGTGAGCACTGAGCTATCTCTCCGGGCCCAAACACTGCACGTCCCCCTACGTACCCAGCTTCCCTTGCTCAGCCTTGTCTATGAAACCTGCTGGGCTCATCCTGAGCAACGCTCATTCCCGCTTATCTCCATGTTTTCAGATGCTGCTGTAAAGGGGCAGGAACTTTTTGGAAGTGTATAAGCAAGTTGTTGTCCCGAGTGGTCTGTGACCTAGGATCGTCTGTATGTTCCCTCTTGAATAATCTCAGCTGAGGCATTTTGGCCTGAAAAAGGGAAGCGAGAGGCTCCCAGGACCCAATGGGGATGACATTAGCTGAAATGTCCAACAGTAGGGAGATAGAATCTGAAGAGACCACCTCCAATAGATAGACATGGCTCCCAGTTGAGGTATGGGGCCACCCTCCCATCTCAAATTTTTAACCCAGAATTGTTCCGGTCTAAAGGAAATGCAGGGACAAAAATGGAGCAGAGACTGAAGGAAAGGCCACCCAGAGACCGCCCCACCTTGGGATCCATCCCACATGCAGACACCAAACCCGAACACTATTGCTGATGCCAAGAAGCACTTGCTGACAGGAGCCTGGCATGGCTGTCCTCTGAGAGGCTCTGCCAGCACCTGACTAATACAGATGCAGATACTCACAGCCAACCATTGGACTGAGCCCGGGGACCCCAATGGGAGAGTTAGGGGAAGGACTGAAGGAGCTGAAGGGGACTGCAACCCCATAGGAAGAACAACAGTGTCAACTAACTGGACCCCCAAAGCTTCCAGGGACTAAACCACCAACCAAATGGTTCGAATGGAGGAACCCTTGGCTCCAGCCGCATATGGAGCAGAGGATTGCCTTATCTGGCATCAGTGGGAGGAGAGGCCCTTGGTCCTGTGGAGGCTTGATTCACCAGAGAAGAGCTATGTTAGAGGGATGAGGTGGGAGTGGGAAGGTGGGTGGGGAAGCATCCTCTTAGAGGCAAAGAGGAGGGGGGAAGGGTTTGTGGAGAGGAGACCAGAAAGGGGGATGACATTTGAAATGTAAACAAATAAAATAATAAATTTTAAAAAAAAATTTAAAAATTAAAACAAAACAAAACACAAAAATATATCTTCTTTGGGAAAAGAAGGGAAGAAAAATCTTGAGCTCCTTCTCCATGACTTCATCTCAAGTCATGGGTAGACAGTAGAAAGATAGGACTGGATGATGGATCAGTGAGTAAAATGCTCACTTCACAAGCACAAGGATCTGAGTTCAAATCCCAGGACCTATGTAAAAAGATGGATGTGGCTGCACACATTCCTGTAAGTCCAGGGCTGTGAGGGTTGGAGACAGGATAACCATTGGTGTCTTCTGGCTGCCAGTTGAGCTCCAGGCCCAGTGAAAGATCAAGAGGAACTAGTACTGTGGCCTCTCAGCCTCTTGGACCTGGGGAAGACATAGAATATGAAGCCAAATCCCCAGCCTTCCACTGCTAACTGAAGCAGTGCATGGGGCCCTCTAACAACTGAAGCAGTGCCCTGTGGCAGGTGCTCAGTAAATGTTTGCAAACAGTAAATGGACTGTAGAGAAAAACCACTGAATGAATGAAGGGAGTAGTTTTCATGGAGTGATTTTCTCCTTAGTTTTGCTCAGAGCTCGACCCTGGAATCCTTGGGGATCTGCACGACCACACTGGCATAGACTTCAGGCTTCTCACTTAAAGCATCTTTGCAGGCAGAAAACATCGCAGAGGTGCCATGGGCGTGTGGTGATTTTAGACAGCAGACCAGAGTCTGAGCCTGTGTGAGAGCCCTTCAGAGGTGAGAGAGAGAGAGTCACTGAAGGAGCCAACTGTAATTACCATTGTGAAGCCTGTGAATTCTTTAAAAATCTCATGTGGGGCTGAAGGGAAGCTAGGGGTTAAGAGTACTTAGCGCTTTTGCAGAGTACTCTTAGTCCCCAGAACCTATGTTAGGAGGCCCATGACCATTAACTCCAGTTCCAGGGGATCCAACTCCCTTTTCTGGTCTCCACAGGCACCTGTACTCATGTAATCTCTTCACATATACATAATTAAAAACAAAATAAATTAAAAGATAACATATTGAGGCCAAAGCAAATGCTAGATGCGATACTAAACACTTCAAATGTATAATTTCCCTTGGTGCTCACAAATGAATCGCATGGCTCATTTTACAAATAGGTGGCTGCAAGGAGTAGGGGCGGGGGTAGGGACATGGCTTGGTTTGTAAAATGTTTGCTTTGCAGTCAGGAAGATCTGGGTTTGATCGTCAGAGCCCTGGGTGTGCGGTGTATGATCGTTATCCCATCTCCGGGAAAGTGAAGACAGATACCTGGGCCCTGTGGCCTGCCAACCTAGCCAGGTCATGAGCTCTAGCCAGTGAAAGACCCTGTATTTGAGTGGATGGCTCCTGAGGAATGATACCCAGTGTTGATCTCTGGGCCCCAAACACTTGCACACATCTACACTTCCATCCATAGGCAAACATGCACATACACATGTGTACACACCATAAACACAAAAGTGAGGTGGCTATTTCCTGCCTAAGTATGATGATTATGCCATATATCAACTTGACACAATGTCCACTTTTAAATGACCATTTTAAACGGACATTATTCTGGTTGTTTCTGTGAGTGTGTTTCCAGATGAAACTGTGTGGTGGTTTGGATGAGAATAGCCCCCAGAGTCTCATATATTTGAATTCTAGTTCCCCAGCTGGTAGAACTATTTGGGAAGGATTAGGAGGTGTGGTCTTGTTGGAGGGGGTGTGTCACTGGGGGTGTCATTCCCAAGTAGCTCTCTTTCTCTGTCTTGTGTCTGTTGTCTCAACATGTAAGCTCTCAGCTACTTCTCTAGTACCATGCCTGACTGCTGCCATGCTCCCTGCCCTGATGGTCATGGACTCACCCTCTGAAACTATAGCTCCCAATAAACTCTCTCTTCTATAAGCTGCCTTGGCCAGTGTGTATTGGTACAGCATAGAAAAGTAACTAACTAGACTTCCATTAAAATCAGTAGACTAAGCAAAAAGGACTGCTTCCTTCAGTGGTCAGATCTCGCACAAGGATTTGAGACACAAACAGAAGACAGAGGCAGAGGAAAAGTTTGCTCCTTGTGCTCAGCTGACTTTGGTCTGGGACATTGGTCCTCTCTAGCCTTTGGACAGGCAGATACCTGGTGTAACTCAGCCCAGGGAGTGGCACTATTAGTGGGTGTGGCCCTGTTGGAGTAGGTGTGTCACTGTGGGTGTGGGCTTTAAGACCTTCATCCTAGCTGCCTGGAAGCCAGTATTCTGCTAGCAGCCTTCAGATGAAGATGAGGAACTCTCAGCTGTGACTGCACCATGCCTGCCTGGATGCTGCCATGCTCCAGCCTTGATGATAATGGAAGGAACCTCTGAACCTGTAAGCCAGCCGCAATTTAACGTTGTCCTTATAAGAGTTGCCTTTGTTGGTGGTGTCGGTTCACAGCAGTAAAACCCTAAGACACTGGATAGATGGAACCTCTTCTCAATGCTTTCCTGTGTTCCTGCTTACTGACTGCAGTAAATCTTAAAATTTAGCTTGCTTAAGTTCATGAGTCAATTCTAGATAGAGGGAAGGATGGATGTGTGAATGGATGGATGGATGGATAGATGGATGGATGGAAAATGGGCGTGTGAATGGATGGATGGGTGGATGGTAATGGTTTCTATTTCCTTAAGAAGCTAGACTAAATCATTGAAATCACATGGTAGACTTTTGGGTTTTTTTAAATTTGTTTTTTTTTTGACTTTGCACCCACTATTCTGAGATCCCCACTTTCCATAGCTAATAAGGTTCACTTTCTATGACGGTGACATGCCATGCCAATTATTCTTGACTTCTGTTATAGACAGTACAGTACACGGGTGTGACACACCAATCTTGCCACATAGGCCCAAGGGGGCTTTTTTGGAGGATGTTAGGAAAGGATTTCTTCCTTAGAGGAGTCAAGAGTAACACGCTGGAGGGCGTGTCTGCACGCTGGAGGGCGTGTCTGCACACTGGAGGGCGTGTCTGCACGGTGGGGAACTACAAGAACATCTTGCAATGAGGGGGAGACTGCTTCTGTGCAGAGACACGCAGAACAGAAAGAAGGAGAGATGGAGGGGGGGGAGAGGGAGAGAGGGAGAGAGGAGAGAGTCTGGTGAATGATGTTGTGAAAAAGCTGCCAAATTAACCTATCCCAAAATCACCTTGCTTGGAGATTTATGTGAGGCAAGAGGTAACTTAAGCGTTTAAGTCTCTTTTAAGTGAATGAGTTTCTTCTCTCCCTCCTGCCCCACTTCTCTATCTATTATGTTGTTATTGTTTGGGTTTTTTTTTCCTTTTTTCCTTCTTAGGATACAGTATTGCTGAGTGGTCTAAGTTCGCTTTGCAGTCTTACCTCAGTCCAGTGTGGGACCACAGGTGTGTATGTCATACCTGGGTGTTTTCCCATGATTTAACCCTCTCTTGAGTACCCATTTTAACAGTAAGACATTTTACTACCCATGTGATCATGTAACCAGGCAACTGCTAAGATGCTAAGACCCCACACATATTTAAAAAAAAACAAAACATCTTCTGTGAAGGCAACATGTGCTGTTTTAAAGAACTGAAGAGCCTCTGGCACACTCAGGCTCCTGGGGTCTGTCTGCCCTGCAGATGTTTATAGGGTGGTTACTGTTCTACACAGGTGATGTATTCCTAACCTTGCCCCGTTGTTGATAACTTCTAAGTTCTAGGAACATCCAGCATGGCCCATCACCCTGCTTGAGCTAACCGTGTTTGACACAAGCAATCCCATTCATGGTGGCCCCCGTGCCCTGCTTATACCAGCCACAATCCAGGAAGTAATGCTGTACTTGGGTTTTAGCATAAACTTCAAATCACATGCATGCTAACACTGCTTCACAGGCTAGAAATTACCACGTCTGGCTCATTGACATTTACTTCTGGGGACCATTTCAATCAGATTAATCCGTTCATCTAAATAATTTTCCACTCACTTCACAGCATCAAAACTCACCAATTCATTCTCTACTGATGCTCCCAACCTCCCTTCTAGTTGATGGTGATATGAGATTAATTATTACCTGGAGTTTTGCAGACTAGGCCCTTATTGGCATTCAAGGAAATCAAAATAACAGCAACATCTACCTCATCAGAGTGTGAGGAAGGGAAGAAAGAGCAGGGCCTATGGAGAGACAAGTGTCTCTCCATTTCTGAGATGGCTGCTGGAGAAAGGGGGTCAGATTAACACACAGTGGCCCGAGTGTTAATCAGAGGCAGCTTCTACAGCAGAATAAATACCCTAGGCATCTTGGTGCCCGATAACAATAAAGTTATTTATTATTATTATTATTATTATTATTATTATTATTATTATTATTTGTGTGTGTGTGTGTGTGTGTGTTCATACACTAACTACGATACATTTGTGTGTGTGGGTGCCCATGGAGGTCAGAAGAGAGCATTGGATTCTCTGGAGCTAAAGTTATAGGCGATTCCAAGTGGCTTGACATGGTGCTAGGAATGGAACTCTGGTCTTCTAGAAGAGCAGTAATTGCTCTTAACCATTGAGCCATCCAGCCCCAACATCAAAGGTTTATTTCTCATTCACATTCCATGCCCACTGTGTGCCAGGGCTGCTTAGGTCAGAAAGTCAGAAACTGGAACATACTCTGGAATATTGCTAGTCAGCACAGAGAAGAGAGCAAGGGTTTCTCAGTACCTGGAATGTATGTTTCTACGTCATTTGTGACAGGGAAACGATTTCTGCTCACCTGTCATTGTCTGTGTGTGAGGTCTGTTTAACACAAGCCTACTAGCACTGAAGCCCAGAGCCGGAAAAACAGACAGTCCCTGAAAGAAAACTAAGAACTTGTTCTTTTAGACCAGGTGATCCTGAAGAAGCCAAAGGCTTCGACGTAGGCAGGCAAATTTTTTCCTACAGCAAAGAACAAGCCTAATTGACACTCTCTGCACATGCGGAAACCCCCTCCCCATAGTGACCACACGTAGGCAAGTGTAGCCAGACGCTCCTTCCTGGCCTGGGCCAGGTGAGGGAAGATAGGTTTGAGACTCACACTGAGGTTTGCTCCTATTCACTAGGACCTGAGCCCTTCTACAGAGTCTCACATTGCAGAAAATTTATCTCCAATGAAGTTGTAAGAGAAAAAGAACATTGATGTAGAAACTGGAACAATTATCTTGCCATAGTATGTTTTTCTCAGTGTGAGTTTAATTTCTCTGAACCTCGGTTTTCTTGAGTTGTAGTTTGCTTCCTATTGCGGACATAAAACACCATGACCAAAAGTAACTGGGGAAAGAAAAGATTTATTTGGCATACATTTCCTAATCACAGTATATCACTGAGGAAGTTAGGGCAGAAACTCAAGCCGGGCAGCAAGCCGCAGGCAGGAACTGAAGCACAGACCACGGTGGAAGGGTACTTACTAGCTTACTCTCTGCTGCTCAAGTAGCCCACAGTAGACCAGGTCCTCTATCAACTTACAATCAGTCATGCTCATAGGCCAACGATAGGAAATTCCCCAATTGAGGTTCCCTTTTCCTGTGGATGTCAAGTTGACAGAACAGAATAGTGCCCATACCTTGCTAATAAACGGATACATTTATCTTACCACACATTTATCTTACTGAACACAGATACCCACTAAACTGATGCTGATGAGGGCCAAAGGGATGAGATTAACATACAAGGAACTAATTTAGAAGGTGAAGCGGTATTCTGGAACTGTAAGGAATCCCAACCACCACGCCAGCCAAGAGGGCTCTGCACACAGTCTTTTCTGACCTCTTATTGAGCTGCTATAAGTCAACGGATGACTCCAGCTCAACCCTTACCCAAGCTAACTGCTAATTTAGATTTAAACTGCTCCCAACTCACAATTAGAATTCAAGTCCTGGAACTCCATTAGAGATGCATAAGGCTACATTTTCCTTCACTGAAATTAATCAGCTGCAAATGATTAAATTACTATATATAGTGGGAGACACAACAAAGCTGTAATTTTTATATAAATTCCAGAATGTTCCATTCTTTCTCTTCAGTGCTGACACTGGACTCTTCCCTCCATAGTTGCTGTGCCTTCTGTAAAATAAAAATTTAAAAACCCATTGCTCTTCAAGTGTTTCAGAGTTCATGTTTAATATTTAATATGATTACTATTTACAGTTTGTTGTGGGCTTGTCTGCTAATTGTGGCATTAAGCCACATCCCTCCACCATCTTTGGGGGCTGAGAGATGTCGGTTCAGAACATTGTGGGAGAAAGTATCAATTAAAATTCAGCTCCACTGGGCACATGAGTCTTTTCTGTTGTTGTTTGTGGTGCCCTACATCTCCGAGGCAATAGCTGGCCTCAGTGCTCCTCTAACTGCAAGAATAGATGGAGGTTCTGCAAGTTTCTCTGCAAGGATGTAGTTAGCCTGTGGTGAGATTACATCCTGGTTCAACTGCTGTGTGTGTGTGTGTGTGTGTGTGTGAGAGAGAGAGAGAGAGAGAGAGAGAGAGAGAGAGAGAGAGAGAGAGAGAGTCAGAGAGACAGAAGCAGAGAGGGTGAGGGGATCAATCTTGATCATGTGTCCCTCTGGAGCATGCAATGAGCTGATGGAGCGAGGTATGGACTTAGGGTAGACCTTGGACTACCTGAGGGTGACCACTGCTTAGGTTTTATACAACAGCCACCTCATCTGGCTACTACCTGGTCAGAATGCTGAGCCAAGAGTCAGAAAACATGACATCCATTGTCACCCACTGGGCCCAGGCACTGGCATCATTGACCTCTCTGAGTCTTAGTTAGCATTCTGATGTATACCCACTCAATTCTTCCCCCTTGTTTTTTTCATGAACCTTGCCCTAAATTCATGACCACCCCTTTAACCAAGAGCTTGGGATCCATGATTAAACTTGGCTACACTGGAGGCTGACTGGATAATCCCTGTTTTGGGGTGCACACAGCAGGGCATCTTCCCACACCAAGAGCTCACAACTTAGGAGCTATCTGCTCCTGTCCCTCTTAGCCCCAGCCAAGCCTACTTTGTAGTATCCTTGTGTGCGCCTCAGCCATTTTTCCACTCTCACCAGGAAGAAGCTCTCTCCTAGATGTTCAGGAAGTAAGGCTCCTGAATATCTTAACGACCAGCTACCCAAGACTAGGAACCAACTGTTGCCATTTTTGTGTTGACTGGTCCTCCCAGAATTAGGAGGGCCTCCCAACCAAATCACACATTCTCTGTTGACTAAGGAAGTCTATAAAAGAGGCATTCACTCTGCCCACTGGATAAAAGGACAAACAGATGGGGGTGGGATTGGACCCCATACTTCTGTGTAACCAGTGTCATCAGCAGAGCACCCAGTTATATTATGGTGATACTTCTGTAGTGGTTGGACAGTAGCCACTACCAAAGGGCCCTTTTTGTTCCTGTTCCAAGCTCCTCTCTTGAGTAACCAGGGCTCCATGACAGCCCAACAAAGGAGGTTACCAGAAGCTTGTTCCTGCACGGCCAGTTTCCTTTCTGATTGGCTTCAGTCCTCTTCTGTGCTGTTGGTTGGTTAACTGGAAGATCATTTGATCCTTCAGGTTTACTAATCTCACAGATATCTTTCAGATAGCCACTTCGAAGGTCTCAAAAAGCACACTGAGACTTTTCAAAGGTTACTTCAGAGCCAAAGCCCCATGAGTTGACCACTCTCCTTGATGAACTCTATCCTCCTGTCAGGAGGCTCCAGCTTGGAGAGCCATTACCTTCTCCCCGATGCTTTCAGAAAAGTAGACCACCTGGCATGCCACCACTGTTGCTCATGGCCAGGAACTGTGCTAAGTGCTCAGTGTGACAGATGTAGAGACAGTGACACAAAGGGTTTGGGTGATCTGGTTATGTTAGCACACTAGAAAGAGGCCAGGCTAGGACTGAAATGTAGGTGGAATGAACACACACACACACACACACACACACACACACACACACACACACACACACACAGTCAATCCATCTGGTGCATAGTTTCACACGGGGAGTGCTTTGTTGTTGCTGTTGTTCTTATGGAAATCTCACTATTGTGATCATCCAGGAAATGTGTGTATGAGAGAGAAAAGGAGAAAAGAAGAGAGTGGAAGAGAGGGGAAGGAGGGAGGGGAAAGCTACCAAGCAAGAGAGAGGCACTCCTGCCAGTGCATTCGGTTCCTTCTGGTCATCTGCATTGGTTTTATTTTGTCAAAGATTTAATTTAATTTTGATTATGTGTCTGGGTCTGGTATGTGCACATGTATGCAGGTGTCTAAAGAGACCAGAAGAGGGAGTCAGTGCCCCCAGAGCTGGAGTTACAGGAAAGGTGACCCGCCCGGTGTGGGTGTTGAGAACTGAACTTAGGTTCTCTGTAGGAGCAGCAAGTGCTCTTATCCTATGAGCCATCTCTGCAGTCTGTGACTCCTCCAACTGTATGAGGTTGACCACTATTGTGTTTTCGGGCTGGAATTCATTTCAGTCAGCATCCACACTCTGAGTGCAATTGTAGCTGGTGCTCAGCTGAGGGGTCTAGATCACAAGTTGAGTAAAACATGGTAAGAGTTGGAAAGAAAAAGTCACTGGATATAGGCAGGTGGACCCTGCCAGCTTCTCTCTGCAGACGAGATGTCTCTGTCCTTCCTTCACATACCCTCCCTTTCTCCTCCCCCCCTCCCTCCCTTTCTCCTTCCCTCCCCCTCTCCCTCCCTTTCTTCCTTCCATATCCTCCTCCACTTCCTCCTTCCCACACCCCTCCCGAGTCCATTACTCCTCCCTCTGTTCCTTCTCTTTCTTCCATCTTCTCAGTGCCTTTCCTGTCTCTCCATCCCTTTTTCCTTGGGTGGAGAAGGGAAACAGGAAGAAGTCTCCTGTCTTGCTCACTCATCCCTTCCCTCCCACTTTTCTCATGAACCTTTGTCCCAAATGCATGACCACTCCTTTCACCAAGAAGACCACCCGTCCTCTCCACACCTTTCCCTTCCCTTCCTTCTTCCTCTCTCCCACTCTTCATTCTCTCTGCCCCACTACCATCGCCACATAAAAAGGGATTGGAGGCGTACTGAAATAAACAAGAGAGATAACAGCAGAAGTCTAGAACATTCTCTGTCCCCCAAGGTTAGTGGGCCTGGCTAGAACGTGAACCATTCTGGTGGGATCCAGTAGTTTCCCTGCCTCTCCTTTGGGATGGTTTTTTTGAGAGTAGGCAGATTTAAGATTTGAAACAAAATTGAAATCATCCCATAGTTTGGTTTCTCTAAGGTTTCCCTTCCTGGCTGGACTAAGGCTGTGCCTTGGCTGTGCGCAGGGCATTTGCTGAGGTGTGGGAGTCTGTGTGCTGTGTAGATATGGGGTGGAATGCAGACTAAGCATCTGTCTTCGATTTCTGATAGGCTGGTCACTCTGGCTTGTGGGCCTCCACACTCCCCTTTTTTATTGTCTTAAACACCCATCTGTGCCGGACATCCTTCTTTATTTAAAAAAAAAAAAAAAAATCCCTTGGCCCAGGGAATACCGAGAGAATGGAAAGTCCCTACTCCTCGATTTTGAACTCAAAAATTTATTTACCACCAGGACTTGGTTAATCTGTAGATCTGATCCAGTCCAGAAATGCCCGAAAGAGAGGCTAATTTGAATTTTGATTCTGGCCAAATAACGGCTTTAGAGAGAGAGAGAGAAAAAGCATATCTTCCTGTTAGCTCCAAGTTTCTCAAACACTGTCTATGCTGCTGTGTGGAGAACTGATCTGTGGGACCAGAGACTTGAGGGCAGATAGTGTCTGAGTTTCAGCGTTTTCTTCCAAGTGTCCCTTCCTCACCGGGGAACGTGCCTTTCTTCTACGTCATGGCCAGAACTTGCACCCACCTTCGGATAGACAGTAAAGCATCCCGACATTCTGCAGGCTGCAAGGTGAAAGGCTGCTGGAATGGCAGACATTGCTATTGCGCCACCTGCTGGAAGATAGAAGAAACAAACTTTTTTTTTTTTTTTTTTTTTACATGAAAGGTGGCTTATTTATTTAAAAAAAGAAAAAAAAAAAAAAACCCTACATAATACACACCACACATCTACTGGATTAGAGATATTTTCCATAACAAGTCCTTATGTATATAATTTATATTTATATAGTAATCACTAAAGTCAGTTCTCTCATGAAGAAACAAACTTAAGGTTAGGCAGTAATCCTGCAATCGTGATTACCCTTTAATAATTCTCATTTTATGTTATTATAAAAGTTTCACAGGCTTGTTTAATACGATCTTTATGTAATCTTCATGTAAGCGAAAAAACGTAAAATCACCAGAGATGACCATGTGTTCAATGTCTCACAAACAAAATGTTTCAAGTTTTGCTTTTTAAAATTTAGTATGTCTTTAATATTTTTCAAGCCATTAATTATGACATGTAGATGACTTTTTAGCGACGCTGAGATCTCTTTACTGTAACTGAAGGGTCTCCAGCACCTGTTAGCCAGGGTTCTGTAGTCCCATCTTATCTGCTGTTTATAACATCTGTATGCAGCCTCACCTTCTCCAAACAGAAACCAGAGATCCACCTGTGGATCTCTTCCTAGTGGGCTCTGTCAGTTCTGCAGGGGAAGACAGAACAATTTACACTGTGTGGAGAAGCACACAGAAGAAGAGAGCGCAAGCTAGTGCATCTTGTGTGTTAACATTATAAGAAAAAAAAAAAGGTGAACAGTCACAGTCACCTGCTCCTCACTGGCCTTGCTCCTTACACAGAAAAGCTGGCAGGAGTTGTCCCACGAATCCCCAGAGAGACCCCCAAAGCCCTTACATGATGTAACATTTTGTGAGTTTCCACGATGCACCTTATGTCGTCAAACTTGGAGGGAACAAAAGATCAGCTAGTGGCGTTCCAACTCAGCTGGGTTGTGGCTGTCTATGAAGAAAGCAGTTTCTCCAGCACCTCAACACATTGGAGGATCTGGCGATGTGAGTTTGTGTTGACCGGAGCTCAGTGGGTGCTCCGGGTGGGCCAGCTTTGGTTCCCCTGCGACATCTTTACCGTTCAGATGCTCTTTCTGAAACAGATGACTGACTGGCAGCCACACTAGGGGGAATGCTGGTATCACCTGAGGACTCGCCAGCTGCAATAAATAAGAAAGAATGGAAAGCCGTATGAACAGAGGAGTTCGAGGGAGCTGTGCACCGTGGACCACGTGTTGTTTAAAGTGAGAAAACTCTATTTTGTGGAGTATATTCTGATTTTTGTGGGTTTTTTCCCAATTAAATTCTCACCCAAACATCATGTTTACGACATTTGCAAATATTAAAAGGAGTGATGAGCGCCAGGAAAGTAGTACACATGTGTTCTCTGCCAGGGTCATTTTTATATTTTTATTTATTTTTAAAGATTTTTAAAAATATTATGTGTATGTGTGTATACGTCACCTGAGTGCAATGCTTCTGAAGACTTAAAAAGGTTTCCCTGGAGCTGTAGTTACCGGTGGTTGTAAACTGTCTGATGTGGGTGTGTACTGGCTGGTTTTGTGTGGCAACTTGACACAAGCTGGAGTTATCACAGAGAAAGGAGCTTCAGTTGAGAAAATGCCTCCATGAGATCCAGCTGTAAGGCTTTTTCTCAATTAGTGATCAAGGGGGGAGGCCCCTTGTGGGTGGTACCATCTGTGGGCTGGTAGTCTTGGGCTCTATAAGAAAGCAGGCTGAGCAAGCCAGGGGAAGCAAGCCAGTAAGCAGCATTCCTCTGCATCAGCTCCTGATCCCTGACCTGCTTGAGTTCCAGTCCTGACTTCCTTTGGTGATGTACAGCAGCATGGAAGTGTAAGCCGAATAAACCCTTTCCTCCCCAACTTGCTTCTTGGTCATGATGTTCGTGCAGGGATAGAAACCCTGACTAAGACAGAGTGCTAGCAACTGCACTCGGGTCCTCTGAAAGAGCAACAAGTTTGAACCATGTCTCCAGCTCCCAGGGTTACTTTTTAAACTATGTTAGGTGTTGGATTCTCGTATCGGAATGCCCATGGAGGCTCCTCACTAGTCACAGTTGTTATTAAACTGATACAGTCTGCTGGGAGGGATCACCCCTAGGAGACTGGCTCTCCTGAGAGGCACTAACAGATTCAACCTTCCTACAGGGCTTTATTGCTGCACATAAACTGGGGAGGAGTGGCACATCCAAAGCATAACACATGGTTGCTTTGTTTGTTTGTTTTCGAGACAGGGTTTCTCTGTATAGCTCTGGCTGTCCTGGAACTCACTCTGTAGACCAGGCTGGCCTCGAACTCAGAAACTCACCTGCCTCTGCCTTCCAAGTGCTAGGATTAAAGGCATGCACCACCACTGCCTGGCACTGCTTTTTTTAAATCTAATGTTTTAAGCCTGGTGTCAATAGAGTATAAACATGCATGTACCTTGCTACACATGTATGTGAGCACATTTGACAGTGGCTCTCAAATGTAAATGTGGGTTGTAATCATCGGTGGTTTCTAAGAAGTCAGTTTTTGGTGAGACCTACGAATTTGCACATCTACCATGTTCCTGGGAAGCTGAAACTGCTGTCTGGAGACTTCGTGAACTGCTGGGATACAGGATGGAAATAGAGACTAACATCTGCTCTTTCTTGAGTGTTTTGCAATGTGTAAAGGCAGCTGATGCCATTTATTTTAACTACAGTCGTTGCAGAAGGTAGGTAAGAGCTATCATGGATTTATTTGCTATTCTGACGAAAGAACTGAGGCTCGGAGAGAGAAAATGGCTTCCCAAATTCATGGTTACAACTTGCAGGAAATGAAAGCACACCTCAAACCTGGCGCCAGTACCTTTTGCATTACAGCGTGCTTTCTTGGGTGAAAGTAAAACTCAACTGTAAGGAAGAGGGAAATATGGTGTGCGTCAGGGTATGGGGGGGAGGTTCAAGGGAAGATAGGGTGGAGCAGAAGAGTGAGAGAAAAATCTAAAACAAAAATGCCAGAAAGAGAATAGTTCAGGAAGACTCCTGTGGGCTTGGCCTTGGTCAAACCCAAATTTGCTCCATTTCTGCTGCCTGCCAGTTCTTCAACTTCAGAATACTTTTAAATATCTCTAACATACAATTCTAAGGCAGATTACAAAGCTTAACTTAAAAGGTCAATGCTATTAATTAGTGAGAGAGTGTGTTAACTGTTATGGTTTGGGTAGGAAGTGTCCCTCCTGGAGGCTCCCAGTGGTATCAAGAAGTTACTAGATCCAGATAGCAGAGTACTGACCTATTCAGTAAATTAACTCTGATTCCTGCATTGCTGAATATGCTACTAGGAAGTGGGGCCTCACTGGAGGAATGGCTGGGTGTATGCCACAGACTCTCCAGGGCCCAATCTGATGGTCTCCATTCTAACCTTACAGCCGAGAAGAGGCTAAGAGGGACCAAATGATGCAGGGAACCACTCCTCTCTCAGCACATAAACACCATCACCAGGAAAAACCATGTAGACCTGTGCATTGATTGCCGGAAAAAATAATTTCACACCGAAGAACAGAGGCAGGTGGGGGGGTGTACAAGCCCAAGGCACACCTGGGCTCCACAGTGAGAAGTCTGCTTAAGAAAGAGGAAGGAAGGAAGGAAGGAAGGAAGGAAGGAAGGAAGGAAGGAAGGAAGGAAGGAAGGAAGGAGAGAAGGGGGTTGTGTGTGGGTTTCTTCAAGATTGGTGTTCTTCAATGATAATACAAACAAAAAAGTATCTAGAGAGAGGGGGAGAGGGAGAGGGAGGGGGAGAGGGAGAGGGAGAAGGAGAAGGGATAGAGGGAAGGAAGGAAGGACAGTAAAAAGAAACAAATATTGCTGACTCTTCAGTGCGTAGGTGTCTCAGGTCTCCTCTGTACCAAGAAGCAGTAGATGTTCACAGACTCACTGTTACTAGAGTCATCTCAGATCCTGTGCTAGACAGGGAGAATGTGATATTTCTAGAGCTAGAGAAGAGGTGGACATGGTATGTGTGTATAATCTCAGCCTTTGCAATAGGTGCTTGGGAGGGGCAATCGCTGGTGTGAGGCCAGTGACATAGTAAAACCCTGTTTCAAAAAACTAAAATGAAAGTGATTTGATTTGGTAAATTGTGCTCTTATCTGCAGTAGGAATGAGGGCACCAAATGCCTGGAGATGAGGTTTCTGCAAGGCTGCCCACATTCTCCTGCTAAGGGAGCCGCTCCTGCTTCTGCTGTGGCAGCTATGTGAACGTGTGCAGAGGCTCATATACTGTGAGGCTGGCAGGACCTTTGCCCCTACCTAACCCTTGTCCAGTCCCTTCCAAGTCTCTAAAAGTCTTTGGATGCTCTTCTGAAGAGCTCAGACTTCATACCACACAGGTAACAGAAAACCATCCGAAGTTCTTGAACTGTAGAATATCGAGGCCATTAAGAGAGAAGGTTGGATAGACTGAACTACTAGAGGCAAGGACATGGTTAGAAGGCTGTGCTCGTGGTACTAGGCCTGAAGCAGGTGCTCAGCATTTGCCAAATAAATGGCTTTGGTGAAAAATGATAATAGTCTTTAAAAAAAATAGACAGGCAGGATGCTAGAGAGGTTAGGAATATATTCAGGTAATATCCCGTGCTTGGTAACAGGGTGCATGAAATTTAAAATGGCAGTTAGTTACTCCAGGGACAAGTAAAGACTATGATGAGTTATAGGTAATGAACACATGAGTATTCACTGAACTATCTTTATGTGTGTACCTGTGTACGCAGATGCATCTGCATGTGTGTGACTGTGTGTGCCAAGGCCTTTGGTCACTGTCAGGAGTCAGTCACCAATATATCATATATATATATGTGTATATATATATATCTCCATGGTAACAAAATTTATGAAAGATGTTTTAGAGGGAAAATAGAAGGGATTGTGTCTCGTGCTGATCAGCCCAGTCCCTCCCCGAGATCTTCGTATCTCACGAGAGGACAATTCACTGATGCAAAACAAAGAATTGCAATGGAGAAGGAGCTCTTAGGGTGGGAAAGCTATTGACTGGACAAAGCGAAGTTTTTAGGCCTCTTCCAGCCACCTTTGCATGGCCTCGTCTGCCCCCTCAACTGAATACAAACTGGCCTTTCTTTCTAGCAGAGAGGGAATCTCCGCTGGTAAGTGGTCCACTTTGTTCTGAGCCCCACCCCCCACCCCCAAATATACCAGCAGCAGGCATGGTAGCAGTCACGTGTACTACCCCCAAATGCCCGAGTTTTCTCCATGAATGCTTTTTAAATATAAGATGAAGATTCCTGAGGGCTACAGGAGCCAGGCGCTTGCAAGTTTCATGAAGTTTCTATTTCGGAGCTCACGTTCTTTGCAGGGGAGGCGCTTAGTGGACAATGAGTTGTCTGGAAAGTCTACAGTATTCTTATTCCCGTCTACTTTGCATGCTCTAGCTGTGCTACTTCTTTCCTCAAAGCTGTGGAGAGCTGTTTTCAAGTGAATATAGACAACAGGAAACGCTTCCTGAGGGAAACGAACACTAAAACCAACCAAGCAAACAACAACAAAAAAATTCCTTTGGTTTGTGAACGCTACTACGTGTCTCCCTATGGCACTTCACAGATGATTTTTGCGGTGGGCACTGTTACTTGCCCTCTGTGTCCTGGCCCTTCTTGTCCTTAAACACTGAACAGTTCCAAACCAGTAGTAGATAAGGAGATAATGAGAGCCTGCCTCTGAAGAGAGAAAAGGACACCAGGCAGTGGTGACATGTCTTTATTCCCAGCACTTGGTGAGTTCCAAGCCTGCTTTAAAAAACAAACAAAACAAAAAAGAAAGAAAAAGGGAGGGAGAAAAGAGGAGAGAGAGATGGGAGAGAGGGGGAGAAGGGAGAAGGGAGAAGAAAGGGAAAGAGGGAAAGGGAGAGGGAGAGAGGAGGGAAAGGGAAGGGGGAGGGAGAGGGGGACAGGGGGAGTGGGAGGGGAGGGGGAGGGGGGAGGGGAGGAGAGGGGAGGGGGACAAGGGGAGGGGGAAGAGAAGAGGAGGGGGAGGGGGACAGGGGGAGGGGGACAGGGGGAGGGGGAGGGGGAGGGAGAGAGAGTTAAAAATTGAACCCTGGGCTCTGCCTTCTGCCTTGGAACATTTCCCAAGTTTCCATACATGGTTGTGTACCACAGTGGTCATGTGACCATGTTCAGCCCAATGGACTGTAACAGAAGTGTTGCCATGTAACCTTTGGAAATGCCTTTTTTTTTTCCTTGACAGCTTTCCTAGCTGGGACATTCTAAAGTGGCTCGTGTTTGCCCTATGGGGAGGAATCCATGTGCTGATAACAATAAGGTAAGTAAACGGAAGTTGCTCTACTCCCTAACTTGAAGCAAATGGTCATCTTGCTTGAGACACTTTGCTGGGTAGGGAGGCTAGGAAGGTAGAGAAAGGCTGTGACACACAGACTGGGCTAATCCTTGTTAATTCAGTTAGAAAACGGGTATCTTCTGAGGTTTATAAGACATACTTTAATTTGCTGACACTTTTTGCCTGGTTTAGCATCAAAGGTCACAAGGGGCAAGGATTGACTCCAAGGTCCCCAGTACTGCAAGCCCAAAGAACTTTCCATGTCACATTGGAACTGAATCTTTGTGCCTTTTTACCAGTACTCACAGCATAAACAGTAATATGCCGAGCCTTTGTGGGCTGTTTGGCATTACAGCCACACCACAGACCATGCCTCCCGAGCCACTGCTGACCCTGCAGTGGGGAACGATCATGAACAGGGCAGATTACGGGGTCTTTCCTTCATAAAAGCAGAAGAGTGAAACCAGCAAACCCACCCCAGGTCATCATAAGATCTATTTCCTTTCCATCTCTTTCAATGCAAATAATCATGCTTAGTTTTCATATTAGCATAATGCATTTATTCTTTATTCTTTGCTTTTATCCCTTGTTACATTGTCACATAGCCATTCAAATTCTTGCACGCTGTGTTCTTTTAATCATCTTTATTTCAAACCATTACACAGCTCTACTAGAATACATTTCCAGTCCTCTAGTCTCAAGTAAATACTGTTTTTTCATTGTCTCTTTTTGGTCATTGTGACACAAGGATGACCATCTTGTAGGTGTTTGTATACAACGTTATTAGACTAATTAGGTCTCAAGACCTAGAATTAATGAGGATGTGTGTGTGTGTGTGTGTGTGTGTGTGTGTGTGTGTGTTGTGTATAGTGGTGTGTACATGGGTGTGGCAGCCAGAGGTTGATGTTATATGTCTTCCTCAGTCTCCACCCTTTTTTTTTTTTTTTTGAGACACAGTCACCAAGTTGGTAGGACTAGCTGGCCAGTGAGCCCCAAGGATCCTATTGTCTCCACCTCTCTGGCATTAGAATTACAGGCACGTGCCACCAACCTAGCTTTTGAGGTGGGTTCTGGGGATCTGAACCAAGGTCTTCATGCTTGTGTGACAAGCACCTTACAAACTGAACCATCTCCCACCTTCAAGAGGATTTAACTACAGCTGCTTCTATTGTTTTTCAGGTAAACGTTGATGTCATTGTCACTCCGTTATTTCATCTGACTGGGCATCTCAGTCAGGTCTGCAGAACAACTGACTATTGTCTGATTTACATTAGACAATAAGAGTATTTGAACAAAACCTGTTCTGAAATATTCATGGGTTTATGTTTTCATCTTCTAGAATTGCAAGTGGTTAAAAACATAGCCTGGAGAAATGGCAGTTCTCTTTTGGAAAATAAATAGATAATTTATTCTAATGAGGTTAGGTAGTTGTTTTCAATTATTACCTTCTACAAACCACTAATGAAATAAAGTCAGTGTACATCTTTAAACAACCTTTAATATTCATACACGTAAATACCTTCATTGACGATAATGGAAATTGTCAAAAATTCTCATTTTTCTCCCTGTTTAGCTCACCCACAATGGATGTCAGCCATCCAGGTGATAGAATGCAGAGCACAGCTAATTGTTTCATGAGAAGGCAGTGTTTCAAAGGTAAGGGAAAGGAGGTGCAGATGCTAATGAAGTTTATTGCTGGAACACCAAATAAGGACTGTGACAAGAGACAGTGGTGGCAGTGACATGTAGTTAGAATGTTAAAAGTTGTGATGGCTCTGGGTGAATCACAGAGAGAAATATCAAGAAGTAGAGACTAATGAGTACCCCTGCAATGAAACAGACCAGACACAACTTGTCTGGCTAGAAAGAGCAGAAAAAAAAAAAGCTACTGAGCAAACAAATAGGGAACTAGGGACATGGAGAACAGATCAGCCTGTAAATAAATCTGCCAGGCCTTGACCTATCTGAGTGATGACGTCTGTGTGTTCCAATGTCTATTCTCTTATATTTTTGGTTGTGAGCCTAGCCTTTAACGGCTGAGCCATCTCTCCAGCCCAATGTCTATTCTCAAAAGCATGATTGGAAGAGATTGGGTCACAATTATGCCAAGGTCTACAGGCTTGAAGTGTCTCCCCAGTGATTCATAGCTATTTTTTGAGTGGGAGAAAGAATAGGAAGAGAAAGAAATAGAAAAGACAAGGTAAATAGAAAAGAGCCTCCCACACATACCAGTCCTTATGAAGTGACCACTCAGAATTGCTTGTTATTCCAAATTCAGAAGAGAACTGGTGGACAAGATACAGAAAGCACCCGTTCTCAAAAAGTACATTCTAGTAAGAGTTGAAGACACCACAAAACAAAAATTTGGTTTAGTGTCACACCCTTGCAATCCCAAAACTTGGGGGGCCTGAGGGAATAGAATATGGAGCTAGAACTGGCTTTGGCTACATAGTGAGACTGAAGAACTAGGGAGGAAAACGGGAAATCTGAGCTAGCTTTAGACACTATGCAATGCATTATGTAAAAGCTCGCAGGAAAGGTATTTGGGAAGTGATCGTTTTTAATAGTGTGTGGTGATTTTATACAAAATATATAATTTCCATTGGGAGCTAATGTCTATGTTCCCTTCCCTTGCATCTGAGTAGTGTGACTCATGTAGCTTTCTTGGAAGAAGGAGATAGAGAGGAAGTGACTCTCACTTAGAAAACATCATACTCGCATTCTAGGAATCTTCAGCTGAATGTAAGGTGTCCAGCTGTCAGATCCTAGCATGTGGAGAGAGCATGCTGAAGAAATACATAGTGAATGGAGATGTCCTGAGTGGCCAGCTGTGTTGGCTCCCATATGTTGGAGCTTTCAAGATGTTCATTGAATGGCGACCCAACAGAATACCCAAATTCATGTAACTTCTTTGCTTGAGCCCTTGTCTGGTCCCTCAGAAGCTAGGTCACATAAATTATTATCCTTGTCTTAAGCTACTGCTTGGGGGATAATCTGTTACATAGCATCAAAGAACTGGACCAGTGATGTACAAGAAGGCTGCTTGGAAGAAGTGCCTTTTGAGCTGATGGCCTGGATTATGAAGGCAACAAGGGATGAAGAAACCATTCAAAGTGTTAGAAATTCACAGGAAAAAAAGCATATCTGGGCACTAATGTCAAACACAGTGGGAATGTTATGAGGCAAGCGCTGGCACGCAGTAGGAACTTAAGTAGGAAGGGTGTGTGGGTGGAGGGAACTCAGTTAAGAAACCCTCCACAGTGATGCTGAGAGTGGCTACAATCCTCTCCCAAGCTCAGTTTTGGAATCTTGGATAGTCTGAGCCAATTTTGCATTCTGTCCTAGTGGCATGGTTAATGGTAAAGGAATTTTCCACTGTTTATCTTATATTGCTACAGTCCAAGAACAAAAGTGTTCGGACATTGCGACCTTCCTCAAATACAGGATGACTGAACACATTTTTGTTTAGAAACACCTTAAGGAATTTTCCCAATAATATTAATATTTTCGAATGGTATTAAACATAACCACACTATACAGACATGTGTCAAAAGCACCAGACATGTACATTGATGCCTTTGAAATGTCAAATCACTAGGTCTCAAAAAGTTGCCTGTTGTTTCTGCCTTTTAAAAATGGATTGTCTTTCTTGCGGCCATTGTGAAATCCAAGAACCAAAAATATTGAGTGAAATTATGGAAAGTAAAAGAAAGCAATTTGAATCTGCATTCTGTGACCATTTCAGAAGCCCTAACTACAGATGAAGGATGCTGTGGTGGACATGAATGACAACTCCTTCCAGCACAGGCAGACATGAGTTATTCTCAAGAACTTAGATAAAGCCCTGACAGCGTGGTGGCATATGCTCATAATCCCAGCACTCGGGAGTCTGAGGCAGGAGAAGTACAACTACCAGGCCAGTCTGGACTACACAGTGAGACTCCATTTCAAGATAGAAATGAGAAGGAATGAAAGATAATAAATCCATTCTATACCTTTACTCCTGTGGTTTGTTCAGAAAAAGCAAAGCCACAGGAATAAAGAGCTCCAGTGTTATAGTCTGTAAACAGATAAAAGAATGCATGGCATGTCTTTCTTATATTGAGAAGGTCCCCAAGGACACATCTGACTGATTTTGAATGGCTCAGTTGCCTTCTCTGGACAGTGTTTTTGAGGGCTTCTGTCTGGCAGATGATGATCAAGCAAAGAAAGCTGGGTAATGTTAAACAGAAAGAAATTGTAGCACTTTCTCGATCAGAATTAAGTGTGGTCTAGGAGCAGAACTCACAGGTGTGCAGATACCTGTTCTCTGTGTTTGTAAGGTACTGTTTCTTATCCTCGGTCTTTTCTCAAGGCCCCACTGAAAATGTTAAGCTATATTTATATATTTTTAGCTTTATATATTTTTAACTCTCCAAACTGTATTCTTTTTCATAGACTGGATCACACATGGATTGAATCTCTGAGTCACATTTCTGAGGCAAATAGCATCCAGAGAAATCAGGCAAGTTCCCTCAGAGCACAAGGCAGCTGAGGCCTCTTCTGATGTATATTCTATTTCACCTTCTTAGTGAAATTCAAGGTCCCCCATGGACTTTCTTTATTACTTAGTTTCTTTGGGTCTGTGGATTGTAGCTGTGCCCTGTAAAGCAGATGGGCATAGCTGCAAGGTATGCCTTCAACCTCTGTGCTGGGGTGGATAGTGTGTAGTCAGGTGGATCCCTGGGGTTTCCTGAATTACAGTCTAGACACAACAGCAAGAACTGGGTTAAGAGAGAGGCACATCTAAAAGAAAGAAGATTGAGGGTGATGGAGCAGGACACCCAGTGTCTCCCTCTTGCCTCAGCTTGAGTATGTATGGATGTGTGCACCCAGAAGTGGATGTGTACACACATGCCCCCAGAATAAAAACAAGTACACAATATAACTATGGTCTTTACCTTTCCTTTTTGGATGCAACATACTCCAGCTTGGACAATAATTGTCAAAAATAACCGTCATAGATTCCTGGGAGTTTCTATTGCTCTAGGTTTCTAGCTTGTCCCAGAGATGCCCCCTACCAACCAATTCCAGTTGCCTCTCTCTTTAGTCTCTCCTTCTGTCCTCTCCCAACTTGATCCCTCCTGGTTCTTCTCCACCTCCTGTTCCACCCAGTTCCTTCTCTCCATCCACTTCTGATGTATATTCTATTTCACCTTCTCAGTGAGATTCAAGGTCCCCCATGGACTTTCTTTATTACTTAGTTTCTTTGGGTCTGTGGATTGTAGAATGATTAATTATCCTGTACTTTATGGCTAATATCCACTTATAAGTGAGTACATACCATGTTTGTCTTTCTGAGTCTGGGTTACCTCACTCAGGATGATATTTTTGAGTTTCATCCATTTGCCTGAAAATTTCATTATGTCTTTGTTTTTAATAGCTGAGTAGTACTCCATTGTGTAAATGTACCACATTAATGGTACTCTGCTATTCTTGTAGACAGGAGCCTAGCATAACTGTCTCCTGAGAGGCTTCATTCATCCAGCAGCTGATGGAAACATATGCAGAGACCCACAGCCAAATATCAGGCAGAACTTGGGGAATCCTATGGAAATAGAGGAGGGAGGATTGAAGGAGCCAGAGGGGTCAAGGACACCACTAGAAAATCCACAGACTCAACTAATCTGGGCCCACAGGGGCTCATAGAGACAGAACCACCAGAGAGCATGCACGGGACAGACATAGGCCCTCTGCACATGGGCAACAGTTGTGCAGCTTGATCTCTATATGGACCTTATAACAGCAGGAGCAGGGGCTCTCCCTGACTCTATTGGATTGCTTTCCTCTAACTGGGCTGCCTTGCCTAGCCACAATAGGAGACGTGCCAAGTCCTACTGCAACTTGATAAGCCAAGGTGGGTTAATATCCATGGAGACCTCCCCTTTTCTGAGGAGAAACAGAGGACAGGAGGAAGAGGGGAGGGGAAGGAAGGGACGGGGAAGAGAGGAGAGAGGGAGAGCTGTGATCAGGATATAAAGTAAGTAAAATAATTAATAAAAATAATCAGAACTGGTTATTTAATAAAATATAGAGCTAGGCATGATAGCACATGCTTCTAATCCCAGCACTCAGGAGGCAAGGGCAGATCTTCGATTTCTCTGGGTTCAAGGCCAGCCTGGTCTATATAGCAAGTTGCAGGACATCCAGGGATACAAAGAAAAACTTGTTTCAAAGAAAAACCCATACGCGCGCGCGTGTGTTCACACACACACACACACACACACACACACACACACACACACACACACACTGATTTTAGATACTATATTATTTGGAGAATATGTTTCTTATTTAGAAACATTAATAACATATTTATTATTTAGAATATATATAATTATTCTGGTGGTGGTAGGGACATGTAGAGGAGATTCAAATCATTTCCTCTGCTCAGATCCCAAGCTAGACTCCAGGGCATTGTTCATGTTTGAGTAGACTCAGACCACAAAGCACTCACCATATGAAGCAATTTCAGTAAGGATGAAATTAATTCTGTCACTGTTGTGTATCTGGTTCATTTTAAAATGTGGTTTTGAGGGCCAGAGAGATGACTTGGTGGTTAAGATCATTGGCTGCTCTTCCAGAGGACAGGCGTTTGATTCCCATCATCCACTTGGTGCCTCACAACTAACTTTAACTCCAGTCCCAGAGTATCTGACACTCTCTTCTGGCCTCTGTCGGCACCACACACACAAGATGCATAGACATACATGTAGAGAAAACACACATACACATAAAATTAAAATAAAAATTAAAAACACAAAGTTATTTTTCACTTTCAATTTAAAATCTTGTATGTGCATTAGTCATTGTTATTGTTTACTTATATCTTTCGATTGAGGAATATTAATTACCAATAATCAATTAATTAGATGACAGAGTACAAATGAGAAGATTAGTTGTGTTAATTACTAAAAAGAACTTATTTTCTCATTTTAAGTCAATGGAATTTCTCCTTTGATGTGAGGATTTGTGCTATTGTCAGTCATTAAAGGAGGGCAGTGTTAATGATTAGAATGAAATGTAAGAAAGATTGAGGATATTTTAAATTTTTTTTTTTTTTCTAAAGGGAATTCAGAATTTCTAGCCTCTGGGAGAAGTCCTGACTGGGAGGGAGTTCAGATGTGATTTAGCTAAAAAAAGAAATGCCAACGACCCTCAGTAGATTGCCCAGGCTGTCAAAAATTAGTTTGCTTGCTTAAGTAAGAAGTGTGGTGTGTGTGTGTGTGTGTGTGTGTGTGTGTGTGTGTGTGTGTGCGTGCATGTATCATGCATGCAGGTATGTGGTTTTTTGGGTGTCTGCATATACATAAGTGTGGAAGTCAGAGGTCAACCTTGGATGCTGTTCCTCAGTCTCTCAATGGGCTCTGAAGGTGGGCGATTACGCTTAGATGGCTGACCAACAAACTCTAGAGAGCCTCCAGCGGGGGGACTACAGATGTGCACCACCATGCCTGTTTCTATGTGAGTGCCCAGAATCAAGCTCAGCTGTGATTCAGTCACAGTGGTGTGGCAAGCACTTTCCTGTCAAAACCATTTCCCTAGTCTCTAAAGAATATAACTCTTGATCTGCTGTCCTAGGTATGCCTGCTATTGCTTGCCTGTCCTAAGACACACCTATCCAGTGATCCATAATTTGTTCTTTACCTAAACAGAGTCAGTCTTAGATAACCAGATTGGTTCTTCTGGGAATGTGACCAAGAAACAGAAGCTGGTAGTGAATGGTGAAACTGAGAATCCAAGACAGATACCATATTGGAGCTTGAAAAGAGATGGCAGGGGGCATGGCCAGAAAAGAAAGAGTAAGAAGCTGTGCTGGCTGTAGTTATGCCAACCTGACAGGCTAGAGTCTCATCTGGGAAGGGGAGCCTCAACTGAGAAAATGCTTGCACCAGATTGGCCTGTGGAAAGCCTGTGGTGTGTTTTCTTGATAGATGATTGGTGTGGGAGAGCCCAGCTCACTGCAGGCAGGGCAGCCCCTGGGGTGCTGGTCCTAGATACTGTAAGAAAGCAGGATGAACAAGCCACGGAGAGCAAGCCAGTAAGCAGCACTCCTCTATAGCTTCCACTTCAATTCCTATCTCTAGTTCCTGCACCAATTAAGCTCCTATTATGCCTTCCTTCAGTGATAGACTGTCACCTGAAGTATAAGATGGAATAAACCTGTTGTGTCGATGTTATCTATGGTATCTTCTGCTCCTGAGATTCTCTCTTCTATTTCTTGTATTCTGTTGGTGATGCTTACATCAATGGTTCCTGATCTCTTTCCTAGGTTTTCTAACTCCAGGGTTGTCTCCCTTTGTGATTTCTTTATTGTTTCTATTTCTATTTCTAGCTCCTGGATAGTTTTGTGCATTTCCTTTGTCTGTTTGATTGTGTTTTCTTGAAATTCTGCCTGTTTGATTGAGTTTTCCTGTAATTCTTTAATGGATTTTTGTATTTCCTCTTGAAAGGCTTCTAGTTGTTTATCTCTGTTCTCTTGTATTTCTTTAAGGGTGTTATTCATTTCTTCCTTCACATCTTCTATCATCATCATGAGAAATGATTTAAGATCTGAGTCTTGGTTTTCTGGTGTGTTGGGGTATCCAGGGCTTGCTGTGGTGGGGGAGCTGGGTTCTGATGGTGCGGAGTACCCTTAGTTTCTGTTCTTTATGTTCTTTCCCTTGCCTTTTGCCATCTTGTTGACTCTGATGTTAGCTGATCTTACTCTGTCTGGTTGTGGCTTGCCCCTCCTGCAGGCATCTGTGTCAGTACTCCTTGAAGAGCAGCTCTCTCTGAGAGGTGTTTGGGTTTGGAGAGC
>CM052701.1:67495666-67515533 GCA_028551405.1 Uromys caudimaculatus | reverse complement strand
GTGGAATTCCCTCATAGAGGCGGGTTGGGGAGGGGATAGGGGGTTTCCAAAGAGGAGACCCAGAAAAGGGGAAACATTGGAAATGTAAATAAAGTATCAAAAAAAAAAAAGAAAAAAGAAAAAAAAAAAAGATGGAATAAACCCTTTCCTCCTTAAGTTGCTTTTGGTTGTGGAATTTTATTATAGCAATTGAAACCCTGACGAAGACAGAAGCCCACAGAGCAGGTTAGGTAATAGGAGGCCATGTGCTCTACAGAGACAGAGCATGTTTGAACCCCAGCTTTCCTGGTCCAGCTCAATTGAAACAGGGTTGGAGTTTGATTGTTGATGTGTTTACGGAAGGCTTTGAATGTTTACACCAAACTGCACTCTTATTATCATTGATCAAATTTAAATGTGCTTCTGCTTCTTACACATACACACACACATATATATAAATATATATACATATACACACATATCTATAAATACACACACACATATACCTTTACATACACACATACATATATATGTATATATACACACATATACATATACAATACACACATATATACACATACACATATACTACAAAATGCAGTCTTCTGGGCAAGGTATAGCCATTGCAGTCTTGAACTCACAGCAGATGCAGATGCCTGCACTAGGTCTGCCCAAGAATGGGCCTGTCAACAGTCAGGTACCAATGAATGAGGAATTTGGGGTTCTGCCTCTCACTGTTGAACTATGCTAGTGATTATTTCAGACAGTGGGGGAACCATTGCCTTTCTTTGTGTGCCCACCAGACTCCAGTGGAGACTCCAGTTCAGTAATCACACAGAAGGCCCTAGTTAAATTAAAAGGGTCACAAAACCAACTCAAAGCTCATGGACCAGAGAAAGGGACTGGAGTGGTTGACAGGGATGGAGGGCTATGGGAGAGGTCATCCGGATACATGCTATAGGTGTATAAGATAGTCGAACAACAAACTCAATTACAAAGGTTTTTTAAAAAGCAAAGGAGGTGTAATAATTGTGTGCTTATTTAAAACCTCTTCCCTTCTGCCTTCTAGAACTGGGCAAAGAAGCAAATGATTGTCCCTGATCGAATGCAGTCAGGGAGTCCCAGCTTTCTGGTGTTTGTGTTGCTAAAATATTTGCTTAATTGGACTGAAATCGGCAAAGTGTATGCAGACACTTTGGAACTGCAAAGCACGCTGCTGATGGAGAGCAAAGGGGATTATTAATAATCTGATTGAGATTTTATGATGTTCCATTACTCATCTTTATGGATCTGCCACAATGAATAAAACCAAGAGAAACAGCTACAAAACACTGAAGTTTGGAGAATTTTTGCTTCTTCATCTGGATAGCTTCAGCTTTAACCCTCTCTAAAGCAAAATGAAAACTTCAGGCAGCTCCTATCTGGCTCTTGCTGGTCCCAGCAGAGAAAGTGCATTTGTTCATTTTAACATAGAGCCTCTTAGGGCCAGGGAGGGAACAGGCATTTTATCACTGCAAAACTCTGCAGCAGCTAGAGCCACAACATGAAGTGGAGGACTCTGGCTGCAGTGTCACAAGTCATTGGTAGCCACTGGAATTGAGAAAGAATATAAACTTCCTGCTATCGAAGATATGACACAGTGGGTATTAAATTGTCCAGGTTATCTGACTGACCAATTTTGGAGGTCACTGGGATTTTACATGTGAAACTTCCAGGCTCCACTTAATAAAACAGAGGAAAAGAGAAAACACAAACATTCAAGAATTAAAGCAGGTCGTGGGAATACGAGCCTGTAACTCTTCTTCTCTTTGTGGTGTGGCTTTCTCCCAAGTCCAAACTTGCAGTGGATCTACATTCTTGGAAGACAAAATTCTAGCTGCTGATTACAAAGAACACGTATACACTTAAGCGATGTCTAGCTGGTGAGAGACCTGAGGTGTGGATTGTGGCCCTTTCAGCTCACACCACCATACACTGGCTTGTGCATAGCCCAGGGTTAAGGTCCCTGCCACACACCATCCCGCTCATATTTTAAAAAGCAAACACACTTGTCAGCTAGGGTGGGAGGAAGGGATCACCTTTAAAATGTCTGCAAACCTTACCCCATCTCTGCTTCAACCTCCTGGGTTTTAATTACTCCCCGAGAGTAAGAGTCATCCCAGGATCCTCTGGTGACATTTTCCAGTTTCCCGTCGGCTCACTTATGAGAAACAAATGGGCTGGCTAGTCTCCCTCTAGATTGAGTTTTTCATGAAGTCATTACTTCTGTCACAGGGAGTATTTTCAAATTGAAAAATCTGAAACAATAAATGATGGTGAAGCAGTTAATAACTGTTAAGAAATCACATTTGGAAAATTGCATTTAAGCAATAACCTTTCTCCCTGTAATTAAATGACAGAAAGGTCCTGGTTTTAATTAAGTCAGCAATTTATAGTTATGAAGCTATACTTCACTATGCAGATTAGCAGATGATAGGTCACAGAACACCCTGAGTGCATTTTGAGTGGGCCTGATATGGTAATTACTCCACTGTTCAGTGGTGACCACATTGAACCGTATCTCTAGATGAAACAATTTTCTTTTCCTTGCTCCATGATGTATAACTAGGCTGAGTAAATGTACCACGAGCACTGCCTTGTGCATCTTTAAATTAAAATGGATTTTAAATGAGGGGGCATGAGCGGAGGGAGCGTGTTCAAAGAACGGTGCCAGGAGTGAATGGGCCACTAGTCAGTGCCGGCGAGCAGAGAATATATCATTGTTTTACAGGGCTTTCTATCTTGTGCCTGAATGTTTGCTGCAGATTTATGAGGAAGTAAAATGCTAATGTTAGTGTATTTATAAACATATGATGGGGGTTTCATCTATAATTTATTTGCTGGCCCTCTGCTCTGCTTCCCTGGAAAGGAAAATAAAATGCTATGTTGGACAGCCGAAGGGTCATTAATATGCTTTTCACATTTTATTTAACTAAGCCAGGCTCATATTACAAGTTGATGATCACATTGTGAGATGTGTTCTGAAATGCTTATTGTGTCTGTGTCCTGTCTTCCTCAGCCTGGGGTCGTCACCGAATAGCTTCTAATACCTAAGAGGGAATCACTGGTGGGGAACTATGGGGATAGGAGGATGGGGCTGGAGGGGAGGAGGAAGAGGAGGGGGAGGAAGAGGAGGAGGAAGCAGAGGAAGAGGAGGAGAAAGAGGAGGAGGAGGAAGAGGAAGAGGACAAGGAGGAGGAGGAGGAGGAGGAGGAAGAGGAGGAGGAGGAGGAGGAAGAAGAAGAAGAAGAAGAAGAAGAAGAAGAAGAAGAAGAAGAAGAAGAAGAAGAAGAAGAGCTCTTTAAAAAGTCACGTCTCTTTTGCTTTCACTCTTAAAGTTTCACAAACCTCAGAACTCCCAGGGACAACTTATTTTCAGGGGTTCGGTTCTGTTTTTAAAGCCCTGTTCTCTGGTCTGTTCATTAAAACATATCACCATCCAAATTCTAGGACAGAAGAGGCTGCCAAAAAAGAAGTGAACACATCAAAGCTCACATCCCGGGGCTGGGAAGACGGATTCATGGGTAACGCCTGTATCTCAGTGCTGAGGAGCTACGCAGGGGGGTCCCTGGCGTGCTGGTCAGACCGCCTACGCAATGGTGAGGCCCAGGTTTAATGAGACATTCTGTTCAAAAACTAAAGATGGTTGGTAATAGAGTAAAACACCCAAAGCCCAATTCTGGCTTCCACAGGCACCTGCACACACATGTATACAAGCACACAAGTATGTATGGCAGAGATACATATTCTCTCTCCCTCCCCCTCCTTCCCCCCCCCCCCCTCTCTCTCACACACACACACACCAAAGCAAAAACCCAGCATCCAAACCAGGCTCCTCCAGTGCACACAGGGGGAGAAGGATACAAAAGCTTCTCTAATAACACTGATAAATGGCTGTGATTCTGCAGGCCAGGAGTTCGAGCAGCTCAGCTCATAAACCCGGGATTTATCCTTTCTCTTTCCCCATTGCACACATGTGAAGAGTTGCAACAAGTCACATGTGAACTACTCAGTCGCCTCATGTGTCGCACAAATATCCAAACCATAGTCTAAATCTAAGATTCTCCCAAGTCAAGAATGTCTCTTTTAGCACAAGGTGAAAGGGCATATACCTGTAATCCTGGCACTTGGGAGGACTGTGAGTTCAAGACCAGCCTAAGATATATAGGGGGGCCCTGTCTCAATGAAAACAACAAAAATCTTCTTTAAAACACTTTGAATCTCCTTTTGTGGGGGAGGAGATATAAATGAATTCTACATTCACCCTCTCTTGCACTTTTCAGAATCTTACAAATAATGTTTATAATTCCATAAAAATGATCAGTTTTATATTAAAGGGGAAATACACAGCAATGTACTCTAAAGAGCACCTTGTGGATCTTCAATTCAGATCTCACATCCTGTAGGCAGCTGCAGCTGGCCTCAATGGTGTCTGTGTCTAGAGCAGTGGTTCTCAACCTGTGGGTTCTAGCCCTTTTGAGGGTCGACAACTATTTCACAGAGGTCACCTAAGACCATAAGAAAACACAGATACTTACATGACAATTCATAACTGTATCAAAATTAGAGTTATGAAGTAGCAACAAAAATAATTTTATGGTTGGGGGTCACCACAACATGAGGAACTGTATTAAAGGGTCTCAGCATTAGGAAGGTTGAGAGCCACTGCTGTAGAGCCTTTAGCTACATATGGGAAGAAATGTGTTCTTTTCAGTCTCTTCAGGCAAGCCTTGGAGTGACTTAGGTTTCCTACAGTCATCTCTGATTGGAATTCCACAGCAAGGGTCTGATCTGTATTCCATAGCCACCACCCCTTCACTGCTCTGGGTCACCCCATTGGGTGCCATACCATTTTGTTTCTTCCTCAGAATCTTCCTGACCCAAGTCTCTGGTAGTAGCAATCGTCCCCTGAATCTGAATTGTTTGAGATAATGAAGAGAAAACTTCACAGTTCAGGAAAAACAAAGACAAAAACCAAAAACCGAAACTGCACAGCAGTTCATCACATGAAGCAATGTTCTTAAAGGAGAACTGTTCTAATTGTCCTCTCCTTCCTTGTATACCTCTCTGCCAACTCTCAATTTCCTGTTTGTTGCTTAACCATGCTATATGTCCTTTCCTTTGTCACAGTACCCAGAATGCTCTGCTGGATTCAGAGGATATCATCCTCAAGACCTCAGAATTCTTCTGAGAGGAACCTTGCTCTCAACCTCAAACCAACCATGTTTTCTATTTCATGCTACCATGTGGACACTGCAAAGCCCTGCACTGAGGAGATGGGCTGTCTTCACCGGAAGTACTGTGAGATTTGCCAGACAAAAAAGATTCCCTGATGGATTTTACTGACTATCTGAGAGTCTTTGGAAGTACACTCACTCTTCAATTTTTCTGTTTGCTGTATCTTAGACTTTTAAAAATTATGAAACTTAGAATTATACCTGTCCCTGTTGCCAGATTCAAGTGCAGATTGGAAAGAACCACCAGGTGAAAAGAAAGGGCTGGTAAGACTTCCCTTGGAACTCATTCATATGGGGGAGGGTTCTGCCAGAGCCCAGATCCAAGGTCTGGGCTTCTGCTTCTGTGCCACTAGGCAGAGAGCAGTGCTGGCTAGTGGAAGAAAAATAGAGCTGTCCTCACTTGAACAGAGACTTGGGCATGTGCTTTCAGAAATGGGTTTCTTTTACTTACAAAATAAAATAGCATGTGTCAAGGCTTGCTGAGATGTATTTATGTAGGGGAAAGGGTAAGAAAATGTATTTCAGAGTTTCTTTTTTCCAGTGTTCTCTTGAAAATTCTTCCTCACCTGGATCATCTGACCTAGAGGAAAAATGTTTGTGATTGAGATCCTCAGGGGAGAGGGAGACCAGGGTCTCCTCCCTCTGGGAGATATGATGAGACTCCAGCTAGCTTTAAGATGAAGGTTTCATACAAACAGGTGAATTGCAAGAGGAAAGTGTAATTGACCCCAAGTCCTCACCCACACAGTCCTGTGGCTGGTTAAACTCCCGCTGTTTCCTATGTGCTGTGCCAGGGAGACAGAGCTATCAGAATGGATGGAGTTGATCCACAACAAAAAATCCTCAGAAACTAGAGGGAGAGTTAGTCAGAGAGGAAGTGAAATGAATGTACACACAGAAGCCACATGACATTATAGCAAAGAACTTAACAGTACAGCTCCAAGTGAAAAGGTTTGAGAGCAAGCCCTTTTAGGCTGTGTGACATTGGAAAAGTCACCCAACTATACATACTTGGCTGCATCCTCTCATCACCAAAATGAAGATAATAAAAAAGGCATCTCTCTCATAGAGTCAGTAGGACATAGTTAAATTATAGCTATAAAACTTACGGTGTTTATTAACTATTCAGATGTTAAATACTATAGTGTATGGGTTATACATTAGTAGAGAAATACACAAAATACTGTAAGATAATACAGAGGAGGTGTGGGCATCTGACTCAGCCTGAAGGATGGAGAGACAGTTTTCCAGAGAGCTTTCTTTAACATTAGATTAGATGGTCGATCAAATATCGAACTGGGTGAAGGAGTAGTGGGCAGTTCAAAGAAAAACAAGCCTCTTGGCATCCCTCCCTTGAACACCAACCAGTTTTAGCTCAGGTGGTCCTTAACTGGTAGTTACTGGTATCAAGGTTAATGCTTTGAGTGAGTGGAAGCAAAGTTCTTGGTGGTGTTTCTCGACAAGAAATCATATTCAGAGCTCTTGCCTTCACTTCATTCCTCACGTGGAGGCTCCAGAGCTGACTTATGTAGTCCCACCCAGTGGAAGAATTCTGAGCCTTCACTGACACAGTGCATTCCTCAAACCCATAGAAAAGCAACACAAGGCAACTTCCTGCCCTGTGCATCTCCGCAGGAACTCTCCCTAAATATTTGCCAAGTCAAAGAGAAGTTTAACTTCCCGGTCTTGTAGAATACTCCCAGGAGTTATTATCAAGTGGAAATGTATGTAATTAAGGTGGGTGGAAGGCGTGAATTGAATTATGATAAAACTCATGCCTGCTGATGTGTTTGATGACAGTGGAGGAAATCATAAAGGGGAAGATGATGAATTTCTGTCTTTTCTTTGGGAATAACTGACTTAGAATCAATGTGATGAAAAATTGCCAAGTGAACACGGAATGGCGGAGGGGAAGGGCAAGTTTCTGGTGGGAATGTGCTAGTTGATCATGCAAACACACTTTCAAAGTTCTTTTTCTGGGAGAGGCATCACCCCAATGGAATATTCAGTGAACAGCTATGTTCATACCGCTTTCCTACTAAGAAACTTCCAGTAGCTTTTCCTCGTTTCCTACAGAGTGAAGTTTAAAATTCAGAGCCCAGCATCCAGCTGACCCCAGTGCCACTCAAAGACCTCATGCCCTGCTCTCTCTAATTCTCACTGACTGACAGCCACACTCACACCAAGAACTCCATTCACCCTTTCTTAACTCTACTCTGTTCTTGCTCTGGCTATCACATGCCTCCAGTTGTCAAATTCCAGTCCCACTCAAGCCCCAGTAAAATATTCCTTCTTCCAGTGAGACTTCAATGCTAGGATTGATGCTGTAGTTTTTATTTTCTAGTTAGCAATGGTACATGTATTGGACCATATATATATATATATAGTAACTCTTACATCACCTGACATGATACTTTGCATGATATTGGTTTTAATAATCAGTTCCTTGCTAAACAAGGTGGCTCATGCCTGTAACCCCAGTACTTAGGCGACTGAGGTAGGAAGAGTGTTACAAGTGTCCCTGGGCTACATAGGAAGTTCTGGGATAGCCTGAGCTATAGAGTCAAAATCTTTCTCAAAAGGAAAGAAGCAAAGAAACAAAAGTTCCTGTCTTTGCTTTGGCTACCAGGCAATGCCAGTTTGGGTTCAATCGCTTTTCATTGTTTCCTCTGGTACAATAAATTCCTTCCTTCCTCCTCACTCTGCATATTTATAATTCACTGCATTGTGCCCTTTACTGTAAGCCACGCTGGCTCTATTTTAGATGTGGACACGGGGAAGTAGGCATTATACAGTTTGAGTGAGGTCATCACTGAAGGGTGAAGTATTTATTTAAGTCATAGCTATTAGCACCACCCAGTGTGCAGACGGGGCCATAGAAGGGAGTGTGGATTGGCTCAGACGGAGGTAGCAACACTGCATTTACTAATGGTGTTCATGCTGCTGCGTTTGCTGTCCTTCGGAGTTACGTTGCATTTCATCTACCCAGAAGTTCTGTGAGAACTGTATGAGATGAGAGTCCTTCTCAACCCTCTCTTTTAGCACACAGTTCACAGACACACAACCAGAAGCAGAGCTAGGATACTCTTTGACCTTTTCTTCCCATGAACACCAAGATAGATGAGGTGAGGTTTGGCCGTGGAATCCATCACAGACTAGTCACAGGATGAACGCAGTACTTCTGGACTTTAAAATAAGGACGTCAGTCACTTCAGGGGTTCTCCCAGGACCTGCTAGCAAACTGTTTTTGCATTCTGTGGACTCAATCAGCTCATGTGATCACCCTTGAACCAATCTGTGTGGCAAGAGACTGGGATTAACCCCAATTAAGTAGACTCACCTGAGAGTAAAGCCAATTCCTCCTGAGTCTCAGGGTGACAGAGAACTTGAGGAGGAGCACACATGGAGGACAGAAGAAGTATTGCTTGGTTAACATGGGAGCACTACCTGCAGCTCCTGAGCATCCTCCTCTCAACCAGCGCCCCTTCTCAGCCTCCTGCTCTCTACATGAGACATGACATTCTCTATAGCTCCTCTTAGCCAATGAATTTTGCTTGTCTTCGTTCTTTCTTTCCCTGCTTTGTTCTTTTTTGTTTATGCATCAAATAACATTCACGCCAGACCCTAGGCTAGACACCTGGAAGCACCAACACAGCTAAGATACTAATGTCCCTCTCACACAGAGCTCCCCTCTGACTTGTGCAGCCCAGGGTTTGTGTGACGTCCCTCTTGGGTGTCTTAAGGGGCTTTTGGCAGATATGAGAGTTATGGTGCCAATTGGGAAGTTTGTTTCATTTCAAAGAGAGCAGCGAGGCAAGAAAGACTGATTTTTGTTCACCCTGAGCTGAAATACCACATTAAAATGCCTTCTAGCACAGAGAGAGGTTTGTCCATTAAATTTAATTAAGCTTTCTTTAGAATGGAATGTCTGGGGAGATCTATTACACCCAGGGGACAGGCGTTTGTTTTTGCCAGCCTTTGCTTTGCTCATCACCTCATTCTTTCTTACCAGACATCCCTCCTGCCTCTATTGTTTAACAGAGTATTCCTATTTGGTGGCCAGGTGACCCCCAAGGCCACACACCTAGTTTTGTGGCTTCAGCAGTCTCTTCTATGAAAGCTGGGAGATTCGGGAGTTTCATCTTTCTTAAAACAGATTTGCTTGTGACAGAATTGCATGTTTCGAAGACAGCATGTCTGTGTCTCTGAGATTCTCATCTCTCCCAAGCAGTTGCAATGTTCTAGGAGCTGGGATTCCCCCCAACAGGACCAGCTGGGAGAGGCCTGTACCCAAGCCAGCCGCAGGGTGGTGTGAATCCCTCAGTTCCAAAAGGAGGAATTCTCTTATTGGCTGCCTGGGCCAACACCCCAAAGTGTCCCCCTGACAATGTTCAGTGCTGTGAAACCCTGGAGTGAGGGGGGAAGTATGTCTGCATGTTTCCACCCTGGGGACCTGTTCCCATTCTCCTCTCCTTGGTGGGGTATGCCACTCAGAACTGCCATGTCAGTGTGACTACTGAAGCTAGCCACTGACACCAAGTGAGAGCCAAAGTTATGATACACACAACCTTGACTAGATTGTGTGTATGCACCACACTTTATCCTTCATCTGTTGAGAGACATCTATGTGGGTTCCGTTTCCTTGCTATAGTGACTAAAGCAGGAATGACTGTGAATATGCAAATCTCTCTGTGGTAGTCTGTGGAGTTCTCTGAGTATTTGCCCGGGTCCTATGGTAGTTCTAGTTTATCTGTTTTGAGAAACCACCACACTGATGTTCATGATGACTTTAATGCTCACTCCTATGAGCAATAAAGGTCCTTTCTCCCACATTCTCTCCATTTTATTGTCAGATTTCTTGATGACAGCCATTCTGACTTGGGCAGGGTGGTATCTCAAAGTATTTTAATTTACATTTGCCTGATGACTAAAGACATCAAACACTTTAAAAAATAGTTATTGGCCCATTTGTGTTTATTTTGAATACAATCTACTATATTTATTAGCCTATTTATTAAAAGACCACAGTTAGGTAAAAAGATCCTGTCCAAGGAACTGGGTTCCTGTGGATTCTAGAAATAAGTATGCCCTGGGTCATTTCTAGAACTACCCAGGAAATTCTTCTCCACTAATCTCAGGCTAGCAGGAACTTTATGATGGACTTGGATACTAAAAACACCTATATATTCCAGAGGATTTATTTAAGTATACAAGAGAAGGCTGCATAGGGAATGAGGAAGAGAAATTCTGACCCCATTTAATTTACATCTTAGTTTCCTATTCATGGAGTTAAATGGCTAGTGATGATCTTAGGTATATATTTTTGTGATATTATTATTGTAAAGTGTAAATTATGCCAAGGGAGTTGATATGGACAGTGCTGGTCAGCACACCCTGGTTATAGCATAAGTGCCTACTATGATAGCTTCCATAATAAGAAAGTGTGCTGGCATGCACAAAACCCACCCAATAGTTGGGCAAACTCCAGGTGGCCTATAGTAATAAACCACTACTCTGTATGGAGATGCTATTTTCCAACCCTAACTCTGAATATCAGTTTCTCTAGGGGTGAGGATTGATGTCACTAATTATCCCAGGGTTTGCATCCCAAGTAGCATATGTCCTGAGACATAGAGGGGCTCATCCTCTGCTTCTTCCTTAGACTCTAGAAAGCAATCCCAAGAAGTTCCTCTTGACTCCCCACCCAACTCTTTGGTCCAGTGAGACTGCAGGTGAATTCTAGAACCAGTTGCTGTGGCCAGGGGAAGGGGTGTTAGGCCAGGTTAGAACCAAGTTACTAATTCCTAGAACTAGAAGAAAAGGTTCCCTGACCACTGATCTAGACTGCTCAGAGACCACCCTTGGGTCTGAGGTCAGTGTCCCAACCACCAGGTCATGACTAATGGGGAGTGGAGCTACAGGTCTTCTAATGAATGCCAAAGTACTTAGCACTTAACATTCTTTGGGGAGGGGGTACCGAAGTGATGGCTTCAAAGTTAAGAGCAGTTGCTGATCTTCCAAAGCATCCCAGATCAGTTTCCAGCACTCACATTCAGTGGTTCACAATCACCGCTAACTCCAGCTCCAGGGGCTCTGATATCTGCTCCTGGCCTCCACAGGCACCTACACATACATACTCATTCAGACACATACTCAAAGTAAAAATAACTCTTTAAAGCTTTGTTCATGGCTAAGGTGGTCCACATGAGTACATGTGGAGGCCAGAGGACAACTTCAGATATTGTTCCTCAGACACCATCAACTATTTTGTTTTTGAGACAGGATCACTTGCAGTCCTGGAACTCACCAAGAAGACCGAGATGGTCAGCCAACAAGCCCCATGGATATCTGTCTGTCTGTACATGGGATTACTAATGAATGTCACCATTCCTGGCTTTTTTCATGTGGGTCCTGGATATCAAAGCACTTTACTTAATAAGCCATAATATCAGACTTGATTTTAAATTATTAACAGGATTTAGGAATTTAATCCAGAAAATAATTTTATATAAGTCAACATCCTGTAAGCAGTATCTTTATACATCTCCTCCCCAGGATCTGGATATTATTCCTTAGTGACATGGGAGTATTTATCATAATAATATTGTTAGCGAATATCCAAAACAAATATTAAAAAGATTTTATGCTCACTACTGGTTGGCAAAGGAAAACATGAATTTAGAAAAAAATAGTGTGCTTGTCCTTGACAAGTTATAGTTTACTCCTTGTCAATATATTTTTGTTTCCTCCTGAAGTGAACTCATTGTGGAAAGTTTTTGCTGCCTTGCTTAAAAACTACCCAAGGTTTGTAATATCTACACTTCAAGGAACAAAGGAATTTGTGCATCTTAGTTGCTATAGCAATTCATTCAATACAAGGGGAAAACATCACTGATGGGCCAGATACTGCAGGTGGATACATCCTTGGGCACACTGAAGATCTACAGAGAGACACTCTGCTTTCTTAGGCATTGGATGGCTGAGACTACTGAGTCCTGTGTGAAATAGTCTAAACACTGGTGAAGAGAGACAGCAGTGAGAGCTGATGGCCAGCTTTGAGATTTGTAAGCCTGTAACATTAGGCGACTTACTTGAACATGGTGGGCCTCAGTTTCTTCACCTATGGAATAGAAACAATTTCCCTTCAGAAGCTTCATGAAGATGGAAGGTTTTATGATACCTCATCCCTGTGACAGAATAACTGATAGAGCAACTTGAGAGAGAAAGGACTCAACGTGGTACATGGTTCCTGAAAACACAGTCCTTCATGGGAGGGGCTAATATGGAATTGTGGTTCATCCTGTGGTGCAAGGTATCTCGGCTCAGTTACAACATGGCTGAGTAGGAAACAGATAATACAGGAGGCAGAGCCAAGCTACAAACTGAAGACTCATCCCTGTGTCTACTAACTAGGTCCTACAGCCCCCTCCCAAGAGGACACCACCAGTTAGGGATCAAGTGTTTAAGCACATGAGCATGTGGGGGTAGTTTATACTTAAACCAAAACAGTACATAATAAATGCAGCGTAATTATGTTCAGGTTGTCCCACAGGTTACCAGAGTGGCAGTCCTTAACCTGTGGGTCTGAACTCCTTTGGGGATCAAACAACTGTTTCACAGGGGTCTCCTCAGACCATCCGAAAACACAGATATTTACATTATGATTCATAACAGTAGCAAATTTACATGTATGAAGTAGCAACAAAAATAATGTTATGGTTGGGGTCACCACGACATGAGGAACTGTATTAAAGGGTCACAGCATTGGGAAAATTGAGAACCACTGTGCTAGAGGCTCCAAGCAGTAGACTTTTAAGTGAGTCTATGCTTCCTTGGGTCAGTTAGCTCCAGGTAAACTCCATGAAACCAAAGCCTGAGTTGGTCATCTCTACTGTCACCCACAGCACTTGGCAAACGCTTTTCAATGTTAATGCTTTTATATCTATCCATTGCAACAGCAGCAGAATATGAAATCACTCTCTGAGATCTGGCTCCTTTCCTTCCTCTTACTGAGTGAAACCAAATGAGTGGCCTGGCCACCTCTGCACCCAACCTTGAGCATTTACTGACTGCCCTCATTTCTAAAGAAGCAGTCAGACTTCTAAGAATGCACACAAGGTCATTGGAGCTTGACACAGCAAATGCATCTGACAAACTGTAGACAAGTTACCAAGTTCTATGTGAGAAAAGCTGCCTGACTTTAGCTAAAATATCAATGCCTTTGGGCCTGCTTGTTCAAGCAACCATGATTAGGTGGACAGAAGAGTCTGCCCGATGTACTGGAATCCCACAGGTTCTAGAAATGACTGTCCTGGGTCATTTTCAGAGCTATCCAGTGAATTCTTCCCTACTGGGCTCAGGCTACGTTAAAATGGGCCTGGACATGTAAAACACTTTCCTGTGTCTCAGAGGGTTTACTTAAGAACACAACAGAAGGCTGCTTTGGGGAACGAGGGAAATTTAATTCTATTGTGACATTTGTGGTTGTTTATTTGTTGTTTTGAAACTGAGTTTTAGAGTACTTTTTGATGCCAGCAGATTAAATAATTTTGTTGTAAATATTTATCATTTATATACCTACATATACTAGAGAGAGAGAGAGAGAGAGAGAGAGAGAGAGAGAGAGAGAGAGAGAGAGAGAGATAGATAGATCTTTTTGGTCTTCCTGCCATTTTAGTGATATCACTGACCAAAGAGGGATGCTACAACCCACATTTATAAATACACCACTTCTCCCTATTGATATGGGAATAATTCCCATGGTGTTCCCTCCAGAATAAGCCTCAGCTCTCACAACGTACTATACAAACATATTATTTTCTTCTGGTACATTAATTTTTGGATTACTTTGGGGGACAAAACACCCAAAGTACAAAACAAAGTACTGGTTTGGCTATAAACTCCCTTGACATCTGGCCAAACTGCCGAATAACAAGGATGTAATTGCTTTCGGGCTCTTGCCACTGAGATTTTTCTGGCCACCCTTCTCATAAATGAAAAAGTTACTTTTGTGGTCACAAAAACCTCAACTTATCATAATATTTACCAAGTTGTGATAAGATAAAAGCTCACTTTGTGGGGACATCAGGGATAATATTTAGCACAGCAAATTAGGCAGCAGCGAGGTCTGCCAGCAGTGGTTGTTTGTGGCTTGTGTGATTTCAGCTTCTCTGGTCACCACAACAGAGGCAGAGACTGCCCCTAGTCTCTTCCACTGGAGGCGTTTGCCGGTTTCTGCCTGCAGACATCGCTCAGTGTACATGACCAGCACAAGCTGGCTTTGAGGAGTTGGACTTGGGCCTCTCTTCCCTCTTCCCCAAACTTCACTATCTTTTCCAGGAAATCGGCCATCCTTTCAAGGAGGGCCCATCTCTGGTACTGCTTCTAGAATGTGGGACACAGACTTCCAGTGGTGCGAATGAAGGGTTTACTGGTATCCAGCCTTAAGGGACAGTCTTGAATCATATAGTGAGAAGCTACTGCATTCCTAATTTTCCTAGAAGTTTTTTTTAGTCAGGTGAAAATGTCCATGTGTCTTTAAAGCCCTTTAGCCCAAGTTAGACTCGTTTTGGAACCCAAAATGCCGGCAGAGGATTTTAGTCAGAACATAAAAGTCCAGACTTCCTATTTGTCCTTACAAATTTATTTCCACATATGGCCAGAGCATTGATTATTTTTAAAGCTGCTGTAACTAAATATCTGACAAGAAGCAACTTAAGGGATGAAAAATTCCATTTGGGTCACAGTTTGAGGGAAGCATGAAGGTAGAGCCATCGTGAAAGCAGGAATGGCGCCCACCCATGGCTGCAAGCTCACATCTCAGACCAGGAAGCAGAGAGAAGATAATGCTGGTCTCTCTGATTCCCTAGCAACCTCTCCCCCAACACATCAAAAGATGGAACCACCACGGCTATTCAAGTGGCTCCTCTTCTGTTAACTCCCAAAGGTGTCCTTCACTTATGCCCTGGGTGTTTCTTAATCCAAATTGACACTGAAGATCAACCACAGCAGACATTATTAATTCCTATTTACATGGTGTTGCCTGTCTTCCTTTGACAGCATAGTTAAGCAAATCCCTTTAAAGGGGGCATTCCAAGTACAGCTCTTCTTAAAATGCAAAACTGAGGCGTGGTTTTGCATTAGGAATCTGGGGGTAAGCAGCAGCTGAAACCCCACAAGGTGCTTCAAGAGAGCTGTGGAGAACTGAACCCAAAACTAAGCACAAGATGGAGAACTGAACCCAAAACTCAGCATGAGATGGAGAACTGAACCCAATTTTTTTTTTCTAGTGTGGAATGAACGCCTTCTCAGAAGGGACAGGCAAGGTTGGAGAAGGCCAGGCCTCAGGGTTAGCTTTCCTCCCAAGCTTTTTGCCACACCTTTTTCATATTTTATGAGTGTAAATTTCATTAATGTAATAAGTGCATATAATAAATGAAAAAAGAGAAAAATTAGGGAAAAAAAAAGTAATTGCTCTCACCAATGTTGTTGAATTGATCTATAATACCATGGTCTTTTTTTCTTATCTTCTTTGTGGTATGTGTGTATGTGTGTGTGTGTGTGTGTGTGTGTGTGTGTGTGTGTGTGTGTGTGAGAGAGAGAGAGAGAGAGAGAGAGAGAGAGAGAGAGAGAGAGAGACCACGTGTATTTTGAAGTATAATCACAAGATGAAGGATTTGCCAAATGCCTATTGTGTGCCAGGCACTATGCAATCTTTAGCATTTGCCAGCATTTTAAAATCAACACTAGCATGCAGCCCGATTAGGTGTTATTACCCTCAATGACAAATGAAGAAAGAGTCCCATCAGACTAAATACCTCATGTTTAAAGGTTTAAGTTGGGATGGGGATGGGGGAACAGAGGAAAGAGGGACAGGATGGGGGTGTGTGACCAAAGCTATGAATATTAAAAGCCTACATAAAAACCTACTGCTTTGTAAGTTGGTTTTTAACAATACAATTTCTTAGAAAGAAGATGTTTTAACACAAGTATTATGCATAGATAGACAGTTTGCTGCAGAAGGCATGAGTTATCAAATGAAAATCTCAGTGCCAGATATAGAATACACGTCCCGGTTTGTCAGGCAAGCCCCAGAGACCTTCAAAACAGCACAGGCTGTTCCTATTTCTCTTGGTTGTCGTAACTGGACGGTAAGAAGCTGCTGCTGAAGTGAACATAGAGAAATCAAGAGGGAATTGACCCAACAACTTCCCCTCTGCTGGCTGGCTTTTATAAAGCCATAAGGTACTGTGCAGGCTGCTGGGAGAGAGAAGACACTGGGCTAGGAATGCTACAGTACTGGCCTGCTAGACAAGATGTGTCCACCAGAGCCATAGTGGTTTGAAGGCTATGGGAGTTATGATCACTTTCTGCTTGGATCCGAGGCCTGCTCCAATGGAGGGAATTCATGCTTCATATTTAAACCTAGTCAAAAGCCCATCGTTCAGGCCTTAGAGGGGAACTTGTTACTGTTTTTTTCTTTTTTGTTTTGTTTTGTTTTGTTTTTGCTAAATAAACATGTTGAACTGTCTTCTAAATGTTTATGTTTATAAGCAAGTATCAGCGCCACTCCCAACCTTGGCCAGAGAAGCCCTGTTCTGTAGTAGACAGCAGTGAAGAGACTCATAACTTCTCAAAGTGCTGAGAATAAGTGGCCATTTAGTGTGAAGCAATAAAGAGACATCTCTATCAACCACTCCCCCCTCCCACACATACACAAGGCTTAGGGAACATTGTGGAGGGGGTTGAGGATGGGGAGGAGGGATTGAGGATGGGGAGGAGGGGTTGAGGATGGGGAGGAGGGGTTGAGGATGGGGAGGAGCGCTGGTGCAATGAGCTCCTTGTGGTTGTGGGTACATGCACAAAATCACATCAATGGGGGTAGCCAACAGTCCTGCAGGCAGTGCTAACTGTACCCAGTAGGTTACAAAAAGACAAAAGAAAGGCATGAAGGCGGGAGGGGGATATGCTGGTGTTTGTTAGGAGTGGGATGGGAGAGGTGGGTATGAACAAGATACATTGTATACATTATAAAATTGTCAAAGAATATATAAAAGCTATTCTAAAAGTTAATAAATATCTTGTGTGTAATCACAGTAGTCATCAAGAGATCTGAGAGCTGACTTAGAAAGACTAGAGACTGGACCTCTTCCCCTCTACAGACCACCTTCCATTTTAGATTGTCTTAAAGCAAACTGGGAGTTATGTTATAGATGTTGCTATGACTATACCAGAGATTCTCAATACATACAACCCATGGCTTAGAATCAAATGGGGAACTTGGAAAAAAGCTTTAATGTTGCCTCGCCTCCAGATGTTCCAACAGGGACTATGTTACCGGTGTTTTTGAAGCACCACCCCCCTCCCCGGGTGGACTTTCTGTGAATCTAGGCTAAGTTGCCCTGCACCTGAGTCACCCGTCAGTAATTTCTCTAATGCTAAAAAAGCAATCCTCAGAAACTAGGATGCTTCCAAACTATTTATCAATCTAAAAGCCATGGTACAAAGGATGACTTCCATATTCAGAATCCTTCCACAGGGCCCTAAATTTGACATTAAACATGAGCCCCTTTGCATACGACTTCTGGTGAAGATACGGTGGCCAGGAGATAGGTGGAAGCTGGTATTCAGGGTCTCTAAATGTCAGCACCCCAAACCTGAGACATGCACAGAACATTTTAGGTCACTGGTCTGTTTCTGCCTGAGTGAATGCTTAATTTCCTTTTGTAGACCTCAGTAATTTCTAGCAGAATATAGAGTTCATGACACAAACACATCTGGATTTGAGAGTGTAGGTCTGAAATATTCACAGGCCAATATGTTGGGCGCAGATGTTGAATTGGCAGCACTAGATGATGAGGGTGATCTCATGGGAGGCTCCCATCTGGGGCTTTGCTGGAAGCCACATGGCTTTCCCTGTTGGATTCAGTGGCGTGCTTCCTACCTGGGTGCTTTCTCGTCTGCCCGAAGGCATTGTGTAGTCTTCTTCCTCTCTGGGGACACCCAGAAGCTTTGTAGAAATGCCAACAGGGCAGAAGACAGTAGCTTTTTAAAGGAGATGATCAAGTCAACCAAACCTTATCTGTACCAGACCCAGGGTCAGTCCAAAAAGGAGCTGGTGGAGGCTAAAGTGGAGCCTGGCTTCCTCAGTGTGACAGGAGGGACAGGGACACTGGGACCAGATAGGCCGTATATGAGTGACTAAGGCTATTGAGTCTTGTCTTTTGACCTTTCTCATGTGAGCTAGCTCTCTGAGATACTGTAGACTGGTCTGTCAAAGGGAGATCATGAAAGCTAGCTACTTCAGAGGGTGGCTCACAGTGTGCATACAGCAAGCCTTTGGCCCACCCTTCCCACTCATGCAGCTGCTTCTGGATTGCACATGTACATAGGAGATCCGTGTGCTGTGGCTAAATTCACAGAGCAGCAGAATGCAATGCCACAGTCACAGCACTAGTCAGCATTCTCTGTCCTTCCCCATCTCGGTGCCATCTCTTGTGATGTTCTCTCTGTACCGACAGCTTGCCTCCTTTATCTCTTCTGTCCTCCAGTCTGTCCTCCAGTCCCCAGATCAGACCCCAACTTCTTAGCTTTGTTCTCTGCCTGGATTCTACCTGTCTCCATCTAGATTCCAAAAGCACGTAGGCCCGAGGTTCTCCAACACGAATATATGACAAGCACCCATGATGCATGATCATCTGGGCTGGCTGTTCACTGCCACGAGACAGTGACAGTCACACATCCCTGCTCAGAGCCCTGCGTGAAGGCTAGATGAAAGGCTGCATGTAAAACATTTGAAACATGGTTGATTCAATATAAATAGAGATTGGCTGATATGAATATCATTACAACCTGGTATAGCAAATCATCATAGTGTTGTATAAAATAACACACTTTGACAATGAGAAAAGGAGCCACCATTCTGGAACTGACAACCAAAAAGAGCTGATTTGCAGAAGCTGCATGGATTCCAAGACACTGGTACCTTCTGGACTCCTGATGTACTCCTCAGAGCCAATGGGTTTCCAGAATAAAGTTCTACGTAGAGAGGAGAGAGCTTATGTGCCAAGTTCTATCGACTCCAATTCTCATGCTTTGTAACCCTTGGCAAATCTTCTTCACCCAAGAGTTTGCCTTCTGGCTCAGCCTTCTAGCATGGTACCAGTTAATTATAACAGGATAAGGCACTCTCAGGCAGCATGGAGATTGCTGGGAAAGACCGGAGTGGCAGGGTATTGGGGAAAGGATTTACTGTAAATCAAATAAATGGCATCAGAGAGTCCAGGAGAATGTCAATGTCTACTGAACGGAAGCCAAGGATGGAGCTGGAGAGTGGGCAGCCCAAGGAAGCTTGGTGAGGATGTTGATACACTTGTTTATGAGGACCAAGGACCATCTAATTTCTGAATATAAGGAAGAAAGTTGGGTGGGTTCAGAGGATGCTCTTAATGAAGACAGAGCCAAAGCTGATGAGATGAGGCTGCACAGGTTTATATCAAGGCTATAAGTGATCCACAGGCCCTCTTGGATCATCCTTCTAGTACAGAGGTGGCCATCACATGTGCTATTCCTGGGGCTGGATGCTAGGGATGTGGATCTTAAAGAGCTACAGG
>CM052701.1:67414245-67486592 GCA_028551405.1 Uromys caudimaculatus | reverse complement strand
AACTTCTTTTTTTTTTTTTTTTTTTTTTTTTTAATACTGGCTTGGAGCAAATTAAACCTTGAGTTAAATTTTGTAATTCACCTAGCTGACTTTATTCACACTTTCATTGTGCAGATATGGGCAGCCTGAAGAAAGACACCCAAGTACCCAACTTGGGAACCACTACAATGGAAGAGTGTGTGACAGAGAGATGGAAAAGAGACAGTGGAGAGACTGGAGAGAAAGCAGAGACGAAGGGTTTGTGTACTCTGGAGAAAGGTGGAACTGGAGACTTGATGGTGGTGAGGAACAGGCAGATATGAGGAGCCTGCACAACCGCCTGAGGCCATGGTGATGCCTTGGCCTGGACTTTGGCCAAGGGCCATGTTTGGGTTTGTGCTTCTGTGGTGGCTGGGGTCTGTGTCCATGTCTGTGGCCTGAGTTATCACCAAAGGCTATGTTGATGTCCGTGGTCTGGACTGTCACCTGAGACCATGTAGAAGTCTGAGGGTCTTGCTGCTGCAGGGGAACATGCTGATCTGAGTGGCCTGCACTGCCACTTAGGCCATGGTGACATCTAGGTCCATGCTGCTGCCTGGGACCATGTCTGGGTCTGTGGTCCTATCACAGCCAGGATCTGTGTTGATGCCTCAGGCTCATGTTATCACCAAGGCTATGCAGATGTCCCCAGGCTGGGCTCCTGGGGTGCTGTTCTAAGCTGGCCCCATCCTTCACCTGAGCAGCACAGTAGAGCTGACCCTGGTGTGAGGGTCCCGTGAGCTGGCCAAGGGTACGAGTGTGGGAGAGTTGGCCCTGCCCCTTGCCAGTTGTGATGCGAGGCAAGCTAGCTGGGGCAGTGCGAGAGAGCGTGTCCTGGTAGTACTCGTGTAGGAGAGCTGGTGGGCTGACCAACTCAGCTACCAACCAGGCCTAGATCCAGGGCTTTGAGCTGGCCCACCCAAACATCTACTCCATCTATGAACTGCTGGGCGGTGTGAAAGGTCCAGACCTGCAGATGCAAAGCTGCAGGATCTCCATGACACAGGGCAATAACAGATGACTAGGAAGAGTCCCCGCAAGGATCCAGTATTGATGGGGTAGCAGAAGTTGGAAGTCTCAAACCAGAGCAGTGACTCCTTGCAATGGACATTTGCAAGAAAAGCTGTGTGGACAGAGGGTGCATTGTGGGACACACTACAGCTTCCATGACAAGATGTTTTTTAAAAAATTCTATCCTATTTTTGGGGGCGAAGAGGATGCAAGGGCAGAGGTGTATAAGAAGGAACAGGGAGATTGGGGTGCATGACGTGAAACTCACAAGAGGAGTAATAAAAGGATTTTTTAAATATGCACTTCAAAGCTTTACCCAAGTCTTGACAGCTATGTGAGGAGTATTTTGCCTTCAGGAAGCAGAGTCTTATCACTCACTACCTTCTCCCACACAGGAGACCAAAATATGACCAAATCATTCCTCCTGGGAAGACACTGCCTGCTCTGAACTACTTCACGCCTTCAGAATGGTTGCATTATTTTTATTGTAAATTTTTATTTGGTTTACTTTGAGATAGTCTCATGTAGTCCAGACTAGCCCTGAACTTCTGATCCCCCTGCCTCCAGCTCCCCTCCCTAGTGCTGGGATTATAGGCATGTGCCACCATGCCTTGCTAGAAGGGTTATTTTTAAACTGCTATTTTTTTTTAAAAAAGGCGTACATCCAGATTTGTTGCACCTACTTATAACATGAATTTAAAAGTTTGTGATCAAATGGCAATTTTAATTTGTCTTGATTCATGTGAAAGTAATTTAAATTCACATTAGTATTCTGGAAACTGATCATTAACACTTTTTAACTGATTTTGTAAACACATTTTGCTTCCAAAATAAACATAAACAGGAAAGAGGAGGGCTCAGCGGAGCTGAGGCATGAAGACACGCACCCATTGAAGGGGAAGGGCGGACTCCTTAGCATAAAACGCAAAGCCATTTGAGAGTTATTTCATCAGCCATTCACTTTATGAAAAATCTGCAAGAAAAATGTGAATAATTTCAGATTTGCCTGGTGGGGAATTTCAAGCTGCAGGGTTGTATGTGTGCCTATCACGGCTCATTGCAAATCATTAAGACGGGGTGGGAGGTGCGAACTAAGTGATGTTTCATAAAGCAGAAGAAATGGTGTGCAGCAGGATGAGCGAAGCGGCTGGGCCGCCTCCGTGCTTGGCTGCAGGAGAGACTTGAAGAGACACAGTCTCACGGGAGGTTTAAAAGCTGTCTTTCCCCCAGTCTACGCTTGGATCCCCTCACCTCCATCTCCAATGAGGGATTGTTTAGCCTTCACCCAGACACCTCCAGGACCCTCAGTTCACCTGTCTATAATGCCCCATTGTTGTGCCTTAGTGCCCAGGAGGGGGTCGTTTAAATATATGCCTTGGAGAAAAGTAAAACCTAACTGCATGCTTATAATTTTCATGGGAATTTAATTCATAACATTCCCCTGACACTCTTTAAAGTTTTTTTTATGATGTTTTATTTTTTTCTATTTATTTATTTGTTTTACGCGTGTGTGTGTGTATGTGTGTGTGTGTGTGTGTGTGTGTGTGTGTGTGTGTGGTGTGTACCCCACAGGGCACATAGCAAAGTTGAAGCATATCGCTTAGGAGCCTATTCTCTCCTTCCCGTCTACCATGTGAGTACTGCGGTGGGCAGGCTTGGCCAATCTTTACTAAAGTAAAGGTTGTAAAGTAAAGTAAAGTAAAATTACCTTTACTCACTGAGCCTTCTCACCACTCAACTAGACTCTTAGACCACACCCACTCTTAGACCACACCCACCCTTAGACCACACCCACTCTTAGACCACACCTACTCTTAGACCATCCCCCTTCCCTCTCCTTCTGTTGGTTCCCCTTACTACCATGTTCTTTTAGGCTAGTGGTTCTCAACCTGTGGGCCAAATGACCCTTTCACAGGAGTCACATATCAGCTATCCTGCATAGCATATACTTACAATTATGATCCATAACAGTGGCAAAATTACAGTTATGAAGTAGCAATAAAAATGATTTTATGGGTGGGTGTCACCATAACATAAGGAAATAAATGCATAGGAAGGCTGAGAATTACTGTTTTAGGCATTTCCTAATCTCCCTAACAAGTCCTCCAACCCGCGGTCTCTGGGACTTACAGGACTTTCTATCTTCTCATTTACGAAGGGACAAAGGAGCCCTCGGCTTGTAGTATTCAAATGCAGTATAGCCAAATGCAGCATCTTGTTAGGAAGCAGGTTTGGGATCAGATGCTGCATCAGTTTCCACCCTAACCCTGCTGCCAGGCAGGCTGCTTCATCTTCCTTTCTCTCTCACTATGTGTAAAACACAGATGATCACATTTGTCTCATGTGATCGCTAAACAGATGAGGTAGGTGCCAACAAATGGAGAGCTAAGCTATTCTTCTTCAACAGTATTTATGTATTTATTTATGTTTTATTTTTAATGTTACAACAGCCCTGGCCTCAGAAATTTTCAAAGCTGCTCTCTCCTCAGTATTGATGTGATCCAACAATGTTGTTGACTTGAGAATACTTGGGTGTTGCTGAGCCTGACAAACGGAGCCTTTCTTGGCTCAGGAAGTGGAGTCCCAGAAACTATACAGCCACCAAAGCCAACCCAAGCTTGTGGCTTTCAGGTTCTTGAGATTTCAAAGAATGACATTCACAGACCACATGAAATGAGTTTTAAGAGAAGTTTATTATAGGCTCATGGATGGGATCTTAAAGAGAGTTCCTACACAGTAGGCGAGAGCTCTCAGGAAATAGGGCGCCATCTAGCTGCTAATCTTTGGACTTTGGAGAAGAATATAGCAGAGATTGGGATGGTGTCCAGGAAGAGAAATAAGTTCTCAGTTTCAGTGCCATAGTCACAGCGTCTAAGAAGAGGCACAGGGAGATAATACCAGAATTCCCTGCCTTCCTGTATCCCTGGCCTCCAGCAAGGATGTTTTTAGAACTGATGGTTCTAGTTTGCTTCTTATTATGGTAAAAACCACAATGGCAAACAACTTGTCGGGGGAGGGTTTATTTGGCTATAGGTCACGTCAAGGGAAGTCAGGGAAGGAGCCCACGCAGAAACCACAGAGGCATGCTGCTACCTGGCGGCTCTTTACTCTAATGCTCACCTGCCTCAGGATGGATCCCCTAACAATAGGGGATGTCAGTCATCAATCAAGAACCAATCACGTCCTCACAGACATAGCCACAGGCCAATCTGCAAGAAGCAATTCTTTAATTAAGGTTCCCTCTTTCCGGGTGACTCTAGATGTGTCAGATTGACAACTGAAAAAATCCCCGCCCTACCTGACCAGCTTCTGGGCTGGTCTTATCATTGTCTCCCATTTGTTCCTTTCCTTGAACTACACAAAAACCACAGATTAGGGAGCAATGACAAGATCCTTTCCCCAGAGAAGCATCGACAATTACCCATCACTCTTTATGGAATTTCATTCAATGAAACCTGAGCATTAAAGTCTACATTAACAGAAGAGAAGGATAACGGCTCCTGGCTTTGAGTTAGATCCAGTTGTTCTGTGACTCTGCTCATCTGGGTTGGATGACTGACGGAAACACCAGGAAGCCATTCTATCATTTGGTTGTAGGGGGGCATTGAAAGTATAGCTTGTGTCCTCTGTAAAGTAGAAATGGTGTTGCCTTGCTTCGACCTTTAAGCTCCCGGGTTCAAGAAAGAAAAAGTAGACATGGTTCAGAACTGTGAATCCCCATAGGAATGTAAGACAGTTGCTACTGCTAGTTCTGATGAGAACAAGTGAATTTAGGGGTCCCAATTTTCTTTCAGCACCCCTGGATAAGACAGCGAAGCAGAACCTTAAGGAACCCTGAGGCTAGGAACACTATATTCTCCCCCACAAACTTCTAAGGAGCACAGTTGGACTCTATGAGAGCTGCAGGGTTCTCAGCCACTGTCCTGTAAGACTCAGAACTCTGGTTTTAGGCAATATTCTAAGTCTGTACTTGGGGGTGGGGGTGGGGCGTACACTAGCTCATGACTCTGACTCCAGGAAAGACTGGACTGTCTGTGTTGGTGAATTACTGGCCACTCAAAATACATTACTTCTTTGGGGAACTCTAAATTTCAGGATAGGATTGCCAATCACCCCCTCTTCTCTCTGGCCACAGTGACAGTCCAAGAGAGACATCATAGACAGTGTTGATGCCGCATGTCCATCTCGAACATGTAGCAGGCTGCAAATGTCATGCTGCTCATTAACGCACCTTAGGAAACCACCAGCCACGATGGGTGCTGGTACCTGAATGCCCCCAGCTTGTCCTTCCTCAGGGAATATGTATGTGATGTGAGGTGTCCTCCTATACCACTCTCTACCTTTCCCCTTGAGACAGGGTCTCTCTGTGAGCCAGGAGCTATCTGGCTACCAGCAAGCCTCAGTGATCCTCCTGTGTCCACCCTGCATGATGCTGTGCTTACAGGCAGGTGGCCATGCCCAACCTTTCTTGTGGGTTCTGGGGATTTGAACTTCGGTCCTCACACTTGCACATCAAGAGCTCTTACCTGCTAATCCAGCTCTCCATCCCAAGTTTATTCTATTGTTATTATTATTATATTTACAATTCAGCCATTGCCCCCTCCCATTCCCCCTCCCACAGTTCCTTATCCCATTCCTCCTCCCCCTTGCCTCTGACAGGGTGCTTCCCCCACAGACCTCCCCCTTCCCTGGAGCCTCAAGTCTCTGGAGGATTAGGTGTGTCTTCTCCCACTGAGGCCAGAGCAGGCAGTCTTCTGCTATATATGTGCTGGGGGCCCCTCAGACCAGCTGCCTGTGGATGCTGCCTGGTTGGTGACTCAGTCTCTGGGAATTCCCTGGGGTCAGGGTTAGTTGAGACTGCTGGTCTTCCTACGGGTCACCTTCCCCTTCAGCTTCTTCAGTCCTTCCCCTAATTCAACCATAGGGATCTCCAACTTCAGTCCAATGGTTGGATGTAAGTATCTGTGTCTGTCTCAGCCAGCTGCTGGTAGGGCCCCAGTTTATTCTTTAATGTCCTTAGAAAAGTGGTCATAATTTCTATGATGCACACCAACTGACAGGTCAGGTAACTCCAGGAAAGTGAATGAAGGGCATTTTACCAAGCCAACCTTTTGATCTCAAGGGAGAAAGAAAACAGACCAGTTTGCAGCCGAGGGAAGTCCCTCAAGACAGCCTTAAAAATCTCTCTCTCTCTCTCTCTCTCTCTCTCTCTCTCTCTCTCTCTCTCTCTCTTTCTCTCACCACATCCTTTTTTTACATCTGGGGTGTGCTTTGCCAGGTAACTGAATGGCGCACAACAGAATCAAGGAGAATGGCTTCTTTCTTAACACTCCCCAAGTAACAGAACTACCTAGCGATTAGTGCCTCTTTTGTGGAGAGAATTCGATCCTCACGCCATTGTTCTCTGGGCTTGGAGGAAGCCAAGCCCACAATCAGAATGTAATTGAAGTATGTTTGCTATAATGGGTTCAGATGTTTGTGATCTTCAGCACTTTATGAATTCTGTGGCAGATGGGCGAGGGCAGGTAGCAGGCAGGAACAGACTGGGGAAGGCAGCCTGGCCCACTGACAAGGGCAGACACAGCTGTGGCTCTGGTGTTATTCAGCATGCCCACCCACGGCACCGGCAGCCTGCCTTCCCCACCTCACACCACGGCCAACTTAATGAAGAGTGGAGGTAAGCATGAATCCTGGCTTTCCAGGGATCCGAGTGTTTGAGAGGCCCAGAAGAAGCCACATGGTAGAAATGATGCCAAGTTCTCTTGCCTCTTGCTTTTCAACAGGGGGGATGGGAAGAGGAAAATGCACCAAAAAATGTGTATCTAAACACTTTCTGTGTTTCCTGGACTTTTTCAGTTCTTTTCTCAGAAACTCTATGCCAGAGGGGAGAGGGAATCTGAAAGTAATAGCCAACCAAAGGGATTTTTAAAAAAGTGAACACAAGAATTTAGGTGAATGCATCTGAAAATACCATAATGAAACACATTACTTTTTATGTCTTGAACTTAACATTAAAAGGTTAATAATAGGGCTAGGGAAATGGCTCAGAAATGCTTGCCGTGTGAGCATGGAGGCCTGAAGAAGAGCCCCAGCATCTACAGAAAAAGAGCCAAACATGCGGCACACAAATCTAGTTCCAGAGCCTTGCTCCAGTCCCATAGTGTGCACTTCACGCTACTTCAACATAGCTAGATTTCTGTTTGCTCATCTGTCAAATGCCCAAAATAATGCCTGCCTCACAGGCCCTTTGTGTACAACCTGAAATGAGGTAATTTGTTAACAGTTCACATTTACTGAGCATTTACTATGGGGGTCACATGTTATAAGCAAACCCTTCGACAGCCTCATAATGTGCTGGGCCTCCTCACTAGATCAACACCCCCTCCCCCACACACCCCAATTTCAGGTCATTTCAACACTGCTCTCAAATCTCTGGAAACCCAAGTTCTAACTCTCTGGGCAGCAGAGATGGTTTTAATCTCAAACACTTAGCACCCCAAACTCATTTCGACTATCTGGAGGTTAACTGTGGTTATTCGTCATGCTTAGCATATATCTACAAGCTTTACAGCAAAACATGTCTGATTTGCTTGTTAGATCATGTGTTACTGCCTCAGTCTTTAGAAAATGTAAGAATCCTGAGTCCTGCCTCCAATGGTCTCATAAAAGCAAGGGAAACCGCCATAGCATTCTAGGATGTAACAGGGATTCAATGACATCCAAGTTGCCTAGAATAAACTGACAAGGAGGCTGGGGAGACGCTCGGTGTGTTAAGTTTTGTCATGCACCCTGATGACCTGAATTCAGATCCTCAGAACTCACATAAGAGCCAAACTCAGCATCACAAGCATCTATGATCCTAGCGTGTTCCCACCAGGAGATGGAAGGCTGAGAGGAATGTGTGAACTTGAGAGTCAGCTAGCCTGGTGTGCACAGCAGAGAACAAGGAGAAAGGTGAGGGCTGAAGGTTGAAGGTCGTCCTTGGACTTCCAAGTCCATGTCATGTGCATGCACACACATGAGCAAGCACATTCTTCTCACACTTCTGTGCCTTCTCGCACCCATCTCCCTCCCCTGTCACACACACACATTCTCATGCTGCCCCTTCTCACACCCCTTCCTTCTCTCCTCCCTCTCTCTCACACAGAGAATACACAGATAACTAGTTCATTTTTTAAATATACTGACTCAGTCATTTGTGAGAAAACAAAACAAAACAAAAACCCTAACTGTTCATTGTCTGTCAATCCCCCATGATGCAGGAACCAGGATATCTCGTTATATCTCATTATATACATACAAACACTCTAAAATCCCCAAAAGCATCTTTTGGGGTAAAGATACCCAAGCTATGCATATTTTCTTGTACCACATAAAACTTATAATTTAAGAAAAGCTGTAATAGAAATTAATGAAGCAGAATACGTTAAGAGCAGGATGCTGTGGACCAGGAATCTTTGAGGATGACCCCATCATCCCATCTCCAGGCACACACAACAGAAGCCGGTATAATCTGTATTAGCAGAGAGGTAAAATAATTTGGGAGGAAAAAAACAACAACCCGTAATTATTCTAGGAGAGTAAAACTGTGTGCTTGAAATATCGAAGTAATTATCAGGTTAAATTTCTATGATCCTTGCAATTTCTATGAAACCTGGAAATGTTGGGAGTGCAGGCCTGGCATATCTCTTAAAGCAAAATTATACTTCTTTTTCACTTAGTCTAAAAGGTCATAATTAAAGATATAAAGAAGCTAAGTGAGTAATGGGGTCCATGATTCAGGAAGACATGCAGGTTGCATAAAGGTTTTGTACGATTCAGGAAATGGGGGGTCACCAAGTCAGGTGACCTTGAGAATGGGGGGTCACCAAGTCAGGTGGCCTCGGGAGCTTATTGGAGCTCAGTGCAAAGCTGTCAGCTGAGACAGAGGTGGTTCTGAGAAGTTTCCTCATTTACATCCTTTCAGGATTTGTGGCATTATTTTTTCCTGAATATTAAGGAAATATGCAGCAAAATATTTCAAGGGTGTTTATTACGAAAGGTCTCCAAGAACCATGAAAAATATCCCCCCAAATCATCTCATCAGCCTGAGATAGTTACACCACTAATATTTTAGACTATACGGCTAAAGATAAAGCTTAGTTGGCACAGTGATTGCCCAAAATGCTGGGCTTAACCACCCGAGTGCTACATGAACGAGACGGGGGACACATCCTTGTAAATCCCAGCACTCCACTCAGGGAAACAGAGGCAAAAGTTCAAGATCACCCTTGCTAATAGCAAGTTCAAGGTCAGCCTGGGATGAATAAGACCCTATATCAAACAAACAAACAACAGCAGCACACAAACAAAAACCAAGAATCCCCCAAATTATAGTCTCTGTATTGGTTGTGTGTGTGTTGTTGTTGTTTCTATTGTTATGATAAAATGCCTGACAGAAACAGTTTGTGGCAGAAAAGCTTGATTTTGGTCGATGGTCTCAGAAGTTTCTGTCTGTCATATCAGGAAACAGGTGGTGAGGCTGGTAGCAGATGGGGTATGCTAAAGGTTTCTTCACATGGCAATGGACCACGTGCAGAAATTAGCCAGGATCAGACAAAGAGTCATGAACTTTCAAAGACTCATCTTAAGGACCCACTTCCTAAAAGGCTCCAGAGCCTCTGACCCAGTGAACTGAGAACCAAGCACTCACAGCAGCCTGTGGAGGGCATTTCAGAGTCAAATCATAACAATGTAGTTTTTCTTTTTTTTTTTTTCTTTTTCTTTTTTTGGTTTTTCGAGACAGGGTTTCTCTGTGTAGCCCTGGCTGTCCTGGAACTCACTCTGTAGACCAGGCTGGCCTCGAACTCAGAAATCCACCTGCCTCTGCCTCCCAAGTGCTGGGATTAAAGGCGTGCACCACCACTGCCCGGCACAATGTAGTTTTTCTATGTGTTTCATTATTTGGAGTATTTGGAGTATTTGGCTTACAATTCCTCAGCACTGTTCATCACTGAAGGAAGTCAGGAAAGGAACTCAAACAGGGAAGGATCCTTGAGGCAGGAGCTGATGCAGAGGCCAGGGAGGGGTGCTGCTTACTTGCTTCTTCCCATGACTTGCTCAGCCTGTGCGCTCTCTCCTCTGTTTCTCTTCTTATTTATAATATTTTATTAGTTATTTCTGAAGTTTACATCATGAAACCTGAGCACCATCACTTCCCAGGCCTCCCAGGCCTGCCCCACCCTTGGGACCTCCCCACCTCACCCCCCCCCCAAAAAAAGAGAAGAAAAACAAAAAAACGAAACAAACAAGTTCAATTTGTGTTGCCCATATACTCACTGGAGCACAGTCAAACTACCAATGGTCAGTCCCAATTGAGTCGTCATTGGCTTGTCCCCTCCCCCCAGCAGCCCCCTGCCACCTACCCTGACAGTGTTGGAGAGCTCCATTTGAGCATCCTTGTCACAATTGTTAAGAGTTCTCTTCCACGGCTTTCTGTTTAGGCTGTTATTTTTCTGGAGGTGGGGGTAGGGCTTGTCACAGAAGCCTTCTGTGTCCCTCTTTCTTAACTGTGAGTCTGAAGTCATCAATACCATGGCAAAAGTAACTTCCTTGCCCTTTACTGTCAGTGAGAGCATTAATCATGGACTTATACGTGGTTTCTAGCAACACTATGGACCACAGACATCTACGTGGTGCCTGGCATCAGCATGCACCTCTGACCTCAGCATGGTCTCCCGTATCCTTAGAGACCATAGTCATCAACCTGGCCCTCTGCTGCTGCATGAGCCAACATCACCGTGCTCAGCAGTAGCATGTGCCATTCACATCAACATGGTCCTCGGTGCCTGCACAGCCCACAGACATCAACATGGGCTCAGGCTACAGCACAGACCATGAACATCCAAGTAGCCTTCAGTGGTGACACAGGCCATGGACATCAACACAGGCCCTGGCTGTAGCAGAACCACAGATCCAGACATGGCCCTCAGTGGACCTGAACATCACCACGGCCTCAGGTGGCAGGGCAGACCTCTCCCATCAATATGGCCCCAGTGTGCTTTTATTTTTAAGTGTTATTTAAAGGAGATGGGGCATGAGTGGGAAATCTGAGGACAACTTGAGGGAGTCAGTTTCTTCCTTCCACCACGTGGGTTCAGTAGCATCATGCTTGACAGCAAGGGCTCTCACACACAGATCCAGTTCACCAGCCTTTTATGTACTTTTTTCATCTGGTTAAAATTTGCCTGTCTAGCGATTGGCATCTGAGTTAAAATAACCTCTCATGAAGATAACAACAGTTTTCTGATACTGCCAACGCCTCTTGCTTAAATCCTTCAGCAGTCTCACAAGTTGATTCTTTGTGTTCTGATTTTTTAATATTTTGACTCTTTGTCTTTCAGTTCCTCATCTGTAATATCAGGTATTCATAATGGCCACCCTGAGTCAATGCACAAAGAACTTGGAACAGCCCCTGGCAGTAGGCACTCGAAGCACTTGATAGTGTAACTACTACCATTGGCCCAATTTGGAATGAAGACACTGTCTTCGTATACAGTGTACTGTTGTGATAAAACTCCATGACAAAAAGCAACTTAGGAAGGAAAGGGTTTTTTGGCTAATCAATCCTGATCATAGCCCTTACGAGGGGAAGTCACATGGACACTCAGAGCAGGACCCTGGGGCTAGGAACTGGAGCTGAGGCTACGGAGGAGTACTGTAGACCAGCTTGCTACTCATAGCTCACACAGCTTGCTTTTTTATACCACCTGGGAACATCTGCCCAGAGATGGAACTGCCCACAGTGAGCTAGACTCTCCCACATTGGTCATTAATCAAGAAAATACCCCCACAGACTTGCCTATAGGACAATCTGATGAGAGGATTTTCTCATTTGAGGTTCCTCTTCCCGGTTAACCCTAGTTTGTGTCAAGTTGACAAAAAAGTAACCAGCCCAGACAACAAAGCACAAAAGGTTAAATAGTTTATCTCAGTCAGTGGGACATAGTGTCAGGACTTGAACCCAGGAGGTCTGGCATGAGAGACCATGGCCTTAAGTGAAAGTGAAACTGAGAGCCAACAGTCTTTGTTGGGGGGCATTAAATTTTGTTTATAGTTAGAATTATGACCTATATAGATATAGATAATGACTTTACAGGGGCTCTCTGAAAACCAAATCATTAGAAAGGACATTCAGGGTCCCAAGAGAAACCCTTTCCTAAAGAAAGCTGAAATCGATAGGGTCTTTGAGTGAGAAACTATGTCTATATTCTTATCTACTGTGCCCTGAGTTCCTGAGGCAGCAGAAAAACACCTGGTACACAGTAGGCATACAAGCAATAGTTGTTGACTGGCTGAATCTTGCACAGAGGGTGGCACTTAGCAAACAGCTTGAAGAGTAGAAGAATTCATGGTTCTGGGTTCGCTGCTGATCTCAGAACCGTTCATAACCTAGCCACCCTGGCATAACGTTCATTCTCTAAGATGATGAATCTTGGTAAAATACCATACAAAGATGCCTCTAAACTCTGAAACGTTTAGGATCTTCACCCATGGAGACCCACCTACCTTAGTCATGCCATTTTGGAGAGCATGATGGGCCAGGAAAAATTGCAACAGGGGTTTAATGATGCTGACATGTGCCAGGGGAGGCTGATAGATGCACCAAGCTAACTTGCATAGATGTGGTGTCTGTTTAGGGCACATAGCAGAAGATGAAAAGTTCCAGTAAGGAAAATAGAACTGAGGTATTAAGCTTTGGACTGTGCTGAGGTCCTTCCTACTGGGTACCTCCACCTACCCCAACTAAAAATAATCCATGCAGAGAGACATCTTGCTCATTCTTCAGATACTGGAACCAGAAAGGAACCACTAGGGTCTGCACAGGATGGGCTCCAGCAAGAATGTAGAGTGGCCATTCCAGCCTACGTGGGTCTGCTATGAACAGTAGTTCCAGAGTGCCTATTGTGCTACCTGACAGCAAGCACCAGTGGAGATGAATATGATTTAGTTCTGGAATAACTGGGGAAGGAAAACCCCTCAGGGACCTGAACCCAAGTCACCCAAGATGGTAAAGCCTCCAGATTCCAGGGACTTGGCCTTTTAAGTGCTACTGGGTCATTTGGTTGCTGTGGTTACCCATCTTATTCAGGTGATGGAATGAGGTGACTCTTGACCGGTTCAGTCTCTTGAATGATGTATCTAGCCTCCCAAGCCTTAGCTTCCAGGGCTTAAGACAGGGACAATAGCATGCTCTCTTGAGGATTAAATATGTCATGGTACTGGCACGAGTCAGCTATTGCTCTCCTGAGGCACATCCCTGCTTACTCGTGCTTTCCTACTTGGAATACCCTTTAAGGAGGGCAATGCTACCAATCCAAGTTCAAGGGTGAGGACAGGAAGCTTCCTCAAGAACTGTAAACCATCTCCCTAGATCACAATAACCCCACAAGGTCCACACAGCATTCTGGGTCCCTTAAATTGCTAACTCATCAAGGTCATGGGCAAATATTTAGAGGGTCAGTATGGAAATATTTCTACTAATGCTCAAGCACTGGGCATGAGTTGATTGGATTTGCATATGTAGATACAATGGGATAGAGCAGTTGTGTAAAAGAATGTAGATAGGTCTACCCATCAGGAAAGTTTATCAGGGAATATTGTGACACACTGTGCCATAACCCTTTTTAAACTGTGAATGTGTGAGAGAGGAGGCTGGGGAGGGAAGGAAGAAGGGAGAGAAAAGTCTCTGGAGGGTACATGCTTCATTGGTTGAGTCTGAATGAGATTAAAGATATTATTTTTCCAAAGGTTTTTTTTTTTTTTTTTTTTTTTTTTTGCCTAAATGATCTAGCTTAGGCTCATTTCAGAAAATTTGGGGTGAATTAAACATATTATCTAGAATCAGACAATAATTTGCTTTCCTCCAGAAAGATGATTAGTCTCAGAACAAAAATTCCCCGAGTGTTAGGATTAATATGCTGAGATGTCATTTAAGCCAGGAACCCCTGTCTGTCCTAAGCCTTTATTCCTTTGTCTTCCTCGAAGACTCACTGCCCACCATTCCACATATTCTTTTTTTTTTTTTTTTTAAGACTTTTCTTTTTTTTTATTTTTTTGATACTTTATTTACATTTCCAATGTTTCCCCCTTTCTAGGTCTCCTCTTTGGAGACCACCTATCCCTTCCCCCTCCCCCATCTCTATGAGGGAATTCCACCTCCCACCTACCTGCCCACCCACTCTTGTCTTCCTACCTTGACATTCCCCTTTACTGGGGCCTCTCCTCCCCCTGATGGCCAACAAGGCCCTCCTCTGCCACATATGTGGTCCAAACCACAGGTCCCTCCATGGCATATACCCAGAAGATGCTCCAACATGTAATAAAGACACATGCTCCACTATGTTCATAGCAGCCATATTTATAATAGCCAGAAGCTGGAAACAACCCAGATGTCCCTCAGCAGAAGAATAGATACAGAAAATGTGGTACATCTACACAATGGAGTACTACTCAGCTATTAAAAACAATGATTTAATGAAATTTGCAGGCAAATGGATGAAACTTGAAAATATCATCCTGAGCGAGGTAACTCAGTCACAAAAGAAGGAACATGGTATGTACTCATTGATAAGTGGATATTAGCCCAAAAGTTCAGAATGCCCAAGTTTCACTTTACAGTAACCGCTGGACTGAGAGTGAGGTCCCAGATGGAGGGGTTGGAGGAAGGACTGAGGAGCTTTGTGGGTTTTTCAGTGGATAAAATAAGTTCTTAAAGTGTCTTTTGAGCTGTTTGGTAGGAAAGCCAGGGTTTCAGAACATCGAAGAACTTCCCAAATGGACAGATAGGTGAGGCAAATATTTACTGACATCTACTGGATGCCAGGCACTCTGTGACAAACTTCCTGACATTTGGCATTCACCTTCAAAGCCTCGTCTGAGCCTTCCTAAAACTGCAGACTGAGCTGCCCTACCTCACTCTTTAGAATAGGGACAGCATTCTATTGAGAAGTGGCCTGCCCAAGATCAGTTTGCCAGGATTACTTTTAATTACTTGGGGAGAGGTGGGGAGATTTTACCTTTTATGTATGTGCACACGCACATTCACGCACACGAGTGCTCACGCCTGTGGAGGCCAGAAGAGGGTGTCAGATCCCCTGGATCTGGAATTACAGTTGGTTATAAGCTGTTCCTGGGTGTTGGGAACTGAGTTCTTTGATCCCCTACAATTATACTATGTGATCTAAGCAGCTGCGCCATTCCTTCAGCCCCGCGCTGTCAGAATAGTATCCTGTAGAAATCAAAAAATGGCTTCTTTGTGATGAACAAGAAACACATTCCCTGTGTTTGTTGGTGCTTCACTTGCAGGGTCATGTCTGCCTATTGTGGCATCCCCAGGGACAGAATATCACCTCTTCCTCCAGGGCTTTGGATGGACCCCTCTCAGTTACTGCATCTGAATTTGTTCAATTCATTGAAAAACCTAGCAGTAATAACACCTTAATTGGACTCAAAGCTATACATCATAGCCCTCATCACCCACTGGCTAAGTGGTACTACAGATGAGCTCAGTTCAAGGAAGCCCACACCCAGCTAGGAGGGTGGATTCCAAGAGCAAGCATGAAAGCCTGTTCTACTGTAGGACAGCTCTGTTCTTGACCTCTAACATCAGTCTGCAAGATTTGTTTGAACAAAGAATAGCCAGAACTAAGAATAAATAAGCAGTTGTGGTGGTGGTGGTGGTGGTGGTGGTGGTGGTGGTGGTGGAATAGGAGGAGGACCAACAAAATGAATATATATATTAAAATTGGATTGATTTACAGGACAGTGTGAGTATTCCAATGTTGTCTTCACAGTGGGGAAACTGAGAGCCCAGTAGCTGAGGCTGGATGTCTTAGCTGTCCCAGTCTGGCAACGGAGGCCTGGGGGGCATGCCTGGAGGGCCGCTGGTCTTTAGTCCACACTAGAAGGCTGAAGAAGCAGGGTTCCTTGGACAATGGACTGATAACCATCCCCACGGTGGCCCCTAGAATTCACTGTCTGAGTTCCAGTCCTGATTATGAATCATGAGAAAGTCATTTAACTTCTAGAACACTCAACTTTTTCTTTCAAAACAACAAAGTCACACTAGGTGAGATTTAATGCATATGAAGTACTGAGCTCTCAACCAAACACGCACATTTACAAATCTTGCAAATAAAATTTGCATTCACATCGTAAAAGTGCCCCCCCCCCACTTACATCTCTACTAGCTTCATTCCCTGACTGTGGTTCAAGTAAATTGTCAGCCAGTGTAGACCTTGTCTCCACAGGGCTTGTTCAGTTAGCAGGTACACCCTTCATCAGTAATGCAGGAAGATAGTAAAGAGGTCATCAATAATATTCCTACAAGTTCTTGTGTGGGAAGCAGTAATTTGTTCCCTAATATGCGGGAGTGACTTATCTTCAGTGGCTGAGACCCTATCAGTCTTCAGAGGTGGTTGTAATTAATAGGTAAGGAAGTGCAAATACATTTGAATTAATAGAGCCACTAGGTGTGACTAACTATAATATGATTACATGTGAAATTAACCCAGAGATCAAAGCTAATCAATCCAGACTAATAACCGCCAGGACAACAATTTTGTGGCTTTAGCTGAATTTACCTTGAAAGGGACTAAGGAAAACAGATTTGGTTAAATGTAAGGGCTGTTTTTGTTTTTAAGTGTGAATAACACTCTACGATTATAAATATGTATGTAGATGATATTAATGTCCAGATGTTGGGTAACCACACCATTATTTATATTGGCAAGTGAGAGTAAACAAGATTAGAAAATCACAAATTAGTACGGTGTTGCATAAATTTAAAGAACTGTGCTGAAATAGACCCAAATCTGAGAGTGTCTGGGTTGTCACTTTCCTTAGCTATGTAGATTCCAGTAACTCAAAATTTATTAAGCAATATCTTATGTATGGAAAATATAAGTTTCGGAGAGCAAGTGGCTGAACATCTGTGTGCTCACAGCCTCATTATGCCCACATGTACATCTTTGTAGACTTGCACACCAGTCCCTGGTTTCAAACTTTCTCTCATCCCAAAGATAAAGTCTACCTTCTGCCTTATGTTTTATGATCCTAAAAGATTCTGTTGCTGGCCCCATGCCTCACCTTTGCTATGTTGCTTTGCAAAGCCCTCCCACTCTAGGGCACATTCCCCTATCTCTTTAGGCTTAGCTGCAAGAGTTCTTCTGATTCAAAGCCTATCATAATCTTGCAGAGGACCCCAGTTTGGTTCCCAGTACTCACACTGGATGGCTCATAACTGCCTGTAATCCCATTCTCAGGGCATCTGATGCCCTCTTCAGGTAACTGTGCTCACTTGCACAGACACAAACATACACAGAAGATTAAAAAAAAAAAAAAAAAAAAGCCTTTAAAAAAGAAACAGAAATACTACATCAGTTCTGAGTCTAACTCAATCATCTTCCCTTGTTTTGCCTTTTTTTTAAAGTCTCTTTCCATCATAATAGGCACAAGGTCAAGGAGGAAGATGAAGGTCACAGGCGTTGGAGTTGAGTCTCCCCAGCTAAGCCCAGCTTAGATCTGTTAACTCACAGTCAAGTGAGACTGAATAACTGTGGCTTTAAACTTGGGTTGAGGGGGGAGGTGATTCCTTAGGTCAGCCCCCTCTCTCTGAGTGATGTGTGTGTGTGTGTGTGTGTGTGTTGCTAACTTGTCCTTGACAATTTCACTATAGGTCTGTCTTTAAACATATCTAGTTTTACATGATTTTAAATTGATGTAAAATGTAGTATACCAGTGAATTTTTGCCTAGCTGGCATTATAAGGGGAAAAAATCCAAGTCAATGATTGAAAAGAGCCCTCGGTAAGCCAAGAGCTTTTTAAAAAGTACAATGGTAAGCAGGTAAACAGACTTTCAAATGGGCACTTGGCCAAGGAGCATCTCCTGCCAGGTCATCAGAGGAGATCAGAGGAGCACTCAGGTAGTGCCGCTGGCGAAACAGCAGAGCAGATGAAGAATGAACCCGTCGTTTATGGATGCATTCCATCTAATGAAGACTGTGATGAGAGTCATGAAGTCAGGTGGAGCTGTTCCCAGCCCTCCAACCTCCCGCTTCACTGGTATAAATCTCAATAATTGCCTTATCCATTCCAAGCCTCAGTACTGCTGTCTAAGAAATAGCCCCCTTCGCCCATCCACATTAGACTGGAAACAAGCTCTTTCCTCACCACCATGGGAGCGAAGGTTTCTATTCCAATTTTCACAGAAGTGATAGGACAGGGTGATTTCAAGAGCAGAGGATAGAGAGGAAGAGGAAATGTCTTCTTCTATGGCATGGAATCTGTGACAGAAAGACATTGGAAGGTCACTCCTCTATCACCACCTTTCTATTGGTAGAGAATAGCAAAGTCCCCTGCAGACTGGGTAGAGCCAAGGCTAGGATTGAAGACTTATTCAGAGAACTATGAAAGAAATCGTTCATGATGATTTATGTAAGAGATATTTTTTATGAAATATTTTTTTTAATTTAATATAATATTTATTGCTATGTACATCAACACAGTTTTATTCTGTGATGTCAGAAACAAACATTTAAAATATTTTCTTTGACAACCTGCACTTCATAGTGTTGCTAGAATAATTTCCATCTTTGATGAATAGAGATGGAATACGCCAATAGATGTGATATGTCATTTTTGGATTTTAGGAAATTAATAGAAAATACAAACATATCATGGCTTTGTTATCTTGTGTGCCTTCATACAGTGAAGGCTTGAGAGTGGTTGTCCTGGCTCTGAAGGCCAAGGATCCCATTAACAAGTCATAAAACTTGGGCTACATGATTTATTTTGATGGCAATCTTAAGAAAGGCTGCTATAACTAAATATAATTAAGTAAAAATGAATTGTTTATGACATACATTGGCTCTGAGTGTTTTACTCAGGTCACAGAAGTTGATGAACCTTAAAATTGCTCAGGAAGAGCTATATTTAAGAGAAACTGATGTCTTTATACAATCATCCACTGTCTACTGGCCAGCTGCTTAAAGTACAGAGCTATTTAGCAGCAAACCTCCTCATTACTTGTGAGTAGAATCCTACCCCAGAATTCATAACATTATAGTCAAGTGTCTAAGTACAGCCATGTGCTACAAGCCTCAGAAGAACAGTGGTCACCCACATGGTAGAACAGTCAGTCCTTATGATGGTTTGTTTGGATTTGTAGGCAGAAACAGTGGCTCCTCTGGGTCTCCTGACAGCTCCAGCTCCGTGGCCCTGAGTTCCCGTCCTTCCATTGTACATCAGTGTGTGCTGTTTACACCCAATCTTTCCCTCCACCTCTCCTTCACAGAGGCTGGGGCTTGCACTGTGGGTTGCTGATGATTTTTGCAGCTTTGCCAGGCTCTCCTCTTATTCGCCGACACAGATATCTTCCTTAAAACACCTTGCACGTTTCATCTCACTGTGGCATCTGACCTGGATCAAGTAGACTCCAATGCTGAGAGGCCTTGCTTTAGCTGCTTTGATCTGCTCCTAGGTCAGACGGCAGGATGGACAAGTGAGTTTTCTTGGTGTCAGCACATTGCACCTCTTGGAAGCAGGCCAAAGTTGTTCCAGGTCAGGAGCGGCATCCAGGGTGGAAGACTGGCTTCAAAGAAGACCCTTCCTTTGGGTTAAGCTTTCAAAGCCTTCATGTTTTGGAATGGTTGTCTGAAATTCTTTTATATGTCATGGCCTGGGTAGTTCAGTCTAACAATGTCTTTGCTTTTCTGTACAGAACAAATGTGACACATTTGGTTTTTATAGAGGAAACCAAGGAGCTCCCATACAGAGGAGGTATGTAAGAGATCTTAACCTACATAAAGGAAGTATAGACCAGGACTCCATAGCCAAATAGTGCCAGGAGAAAACTACGCTCCCAGGAGTGTGGAAAAGCCATAAGTGGGGTTAAGACGAGAACCAGTGCTCAGCAGGACCCGCCCAGAATCCTCGGGACACAGGGACTGAGGAAAATCCTGGGAAAGGAGCCTCCCTTTTCCGTCTGTGGCTGGAGACCTCAGCCTGTGCCACAGGGTGCCATGGCCAAAGAGTGCTTGGAGAAAGCTAGACCACCAGGACTGTGGACAAGCCTGTCTGCTCAGAGAGACCCACTTGGAATCCCAGTACACAGTGACTGAGGAGTGGTCTTCTGGTTTCTTTCGGCAGCGAGGGAGCTGATTCTGTGACACAGGGCTCCATACCCAAATAGTTCCAGGAGAGAGCTGGTATCCCAGGAGTGCCAACACACCTTCAAGCACAGGCAAGACCACCACTTTTGTTCAAATTCACTGGATCAAGAGGGACCTTTGCAGAGCCATCAGGACACAGGAACCAAAGGAACAGCTGGGGACAAGATCCTTCTGGTTTCTGTCTGTACTCCAGAGCTGACCCTGTGCCACAGCTCTCCAAAGCCAAATTCCTCTCAGAGAGAGCTGGTCTTCAAGGAATACTGACACAGAGGCTTGCAGGAGGGACAAGCCACAGTCAGAAAGAGTAAGACCAGCTAACACCAGAGTTAACCAGATGGTGAAAGGCAAGGGCAAGAACATAAGGAACAGAAACCAAGGCTACTTGGCATCATCAGAACCCAGCTCTCCCACCACAGCAAGCCCTGTATACCCCAACACACCAGAAAAGCAAGACTCAGATTTAAAATCATTTCTCATGATGATGATAGAAGACTTTAAGAAGGAAATAAATAACTCCCTTAAAGAAATACAAGTGAACACAGGTAAACAACTAGAAGCCCTTAAAGAGGAAACATAAAAATCCATTAAAGAATTACAGGAAAACACAATCAAACGGGCAGAATGACAGGAAAACACAATCAAACAGATGAAGGAAATGAATACAATCATCCAGGAACTAAAAATAGAAATAGAAACAATAAAGAAATCACAAAGGGAGACAACCCTGGAGTTAGAAAACCTAAGAAAGAGATCAGCAGTCATAGATGCAAGCATCACCAACAAAATACAAGAGATAGAAGAGAGAATCTCAGGTGTGGAAGATACCAGAGAAAACATTGACACAACAGTCAAAGAAAATGCAAAATGCAAAAAGCCAAAACATCCACAAAATCCAGGACACAATGAGAAGACAGAACCTAAAGATAATAGGTATAGAACAGAGTGAAGATTCCCAACTTAAAGGACCAGTAAATATCTTCAACAAAATTATAGAAGAAAACTTCCCTAACCTAAAGAAAGAGATGAACATGAATATACAAGAAGCCTACAGAACTCCAAATAGATTGGACCAGAAAAGAAATTCCTCCTGTCACATTATAGTGAAAACACCAAATACACAAAACAAGGAAAGAATATTAAGAGCAGTAAGGGAAAAAGGTCAAGTAACATATAAAGGCAGACCTATCAGAATTACACCAGACTTCTCACCAGAGACTATGAAAGCTAGAAGATCCTGGGCAGAACTCATACAGACCCTAAGAGAACACAAATGCCAGCACAGGCTGCTATACCCAGCAAAACTTTCAATTACCATAGATGGTGAAACCAAAATATTCTATGACAAAGCCAAATTTACACAATATGTTTCCACAAACCCAGCCCTACAAAGGATAATAGATGGAAAACGTCAACTCAAGCAGGGAAACTACACCCTAGAAAAAGCAAGAAAGTAATCTTTCAACAAACTCAAAAGAAGATAGCCACAAAAACATAAAAATAACATGGAAAATAACAGGAAGCAACAATCACTATTTCTTAAAATCTCTTAAAATCAATGGACTCAATTCCCCAATAAAAAGACATAGACTGACAAACTGGATCCATAAAGAGGACCCAGCATTTTGATGCATTCAAGAAACACACCTCCGTGATAAAGACAAACACTACCTCAGAGTAAAGGGCTGGAAAACAATTTTCCAGGCAAATGGTCCCAAGAAACAGGCTGGAGTGCCCATTCTAATATCGGATAAAATCGACTTTCACCCAAAAGTCATCAAAAAAGATAAGGAAGGACACTTCATACCCATCAAAGGAAAAAATCTACTAAGAAGAATTCTCAATTCTGAACATCTATGCTCCAAATGCAAGGGCACTCGCATTCATAAAAGAAACTTTACTAAAGCTCAAAGCACACATTGCACCTCACACAATAATAGGGGGAGACTTCAACACCCCACTATCATCAATGGACAGGTCTTGGAAATACAAACTAAACAGAGACACAGTGAAACTAACACATATTATGAACCAAATGGATTTAACAGATATCTATAGAACATTTCATCCTAAATCAAAAGAATATACCTTCTTCTCAGCACCTCATGGTACCTTCTCCCAAACTGACCATATAATCAGTCACAAAACAAGCCTCAACAGATATAAGAAGATTGAAATAATTCCATGCCTCCTATCAGATCACTGCAGATTAAGGCTGGTCTTCAATGGCCGCAACAACAACAACAACAGAAAGCCCACATACACATGGAAACTGAACAATGCTCTACTCAATGAAAACTTGGTCAAGGAAGAAATAAAGAAAGAAATTAAAGACTTCCTAGAATTTAATGAAAATGAAAATACAACATACCCAAACTTATGGAACACAATGAAAGCAGTATTAAGAGGAAAACTCATAGCTTTAAGTGCCTCCAAAAAGAAACTGGAGAGAGCATACACTAGCAGCTTAACAGCACACTTGAAAGCTCTAGAATAAAAAGAAGCTAATACACCCAAGAGGAGTAGAAGGCAGGAAATAATCAAACTCAAGGCTGAAATCAACCAAGTAGAAACTAAAAGAACTATACAAAGAATCAACAAAACCAGGAGCTGGTTCTTTGAGAAAAATCAACAAGATAGATAAACCCTTAGCCAGACTAACCAGAGGGCACAGAGACAGGATGCAAATTAACAAAATTAGAAATGAAAAGGGAGACATAATAACAGATTCTGAGTAAATTCAAAAAATCATCAGATCCTACTACAAAAGCCTATACTCAACAAAACTGCAAAATCTGGATGAAATGGATAATTTTCTAGACAGATACCAAATACCAAAGTTAAGTCAGGATCAGATAAACCATCTAAACAGTCCCTTAATGCCTAAAGAAATCAAAGCAGTCATTAAAAGTCTCCCAATCAAAAAAAGGCCAGGACCAGATGGGCTCAGTGCAGAATTCTATCAGACCTTCAAAGAAGACCTAAGACCAATACTCTTCAATCTATTCCACAAAATAGAAGCAGAAGGAACACTACCCAATTCCTTCTATGAGGCCACAATTACACTGATACCAAAACCTCACAAAGACCCAAGAAAGAAAGAAAACTTCAGACCAATTTCCCTTATGAATATCGATTCAAAAATACTCAATAAAATTCTCGCAAACCGAGTCCAAGAACACATCAAAATGATCATTCATCATGATCAAGTAGGCTTCATCCCAGGGATACAGGGATGGTTCAATACCTGGAAATCCATCAATGTAATCCACTACATAAACAAACTCAAAGAAAAAACCCACATGGTCATTTCATTAGATGCTGAAAAAGCATTTGACAAAATTCAACATCCCTTCATGATAAAAGTCTTGGAAGGATTAGGAATTCAAGGCCCATACCTAAACATAGTAAAAGCAATATACAGCAAACCAGTCGCCAACATCAAACTAAATGGAGAGAAACTCGAAGCAATCCCACTAAAATCAGGGACTAAACAAGGCTGCCCTCTCTCTCCCTATCTATTCAATATAGTAATTGAAGTTCTAGCTAGAGCAATTAGGCAACAAAAGGATGTCAAAGGTATACAAATTGGAAAGAAAGAAATCAAAATATCACTATTTACAGATGATATACTTAAGTGATCCGAAAAACTCCCCCAGAGAACTGCTGCTGCTGATAAACAACTTCAGCAAAGTGGTCGGATATAAAATTAACTCAAAGAAATCAGTAACTTTCCTATACTTGAAGGATAAACAGGCTGAGAAAGAAAGTAGGGAAATGACACCCTTCACAATTGTCACAAACAATATAAAGTATCTTGGTGTGGCTTTAATCAAACAAGTGAAAGATCTGTATGACAAGAACTTCAAGTATCTGAAGAAAGAAATCGAAGAAGACCTCAGAAGATGGAAAGATCTTCCATGCTCATGGATTGGGAGGATTAACATAGTAAAAATGGCCATCCTGCCAAAAGCAATTTATAGATTCAATGCAATCCCCATCAAAATTCCAACTCAATTCTTCATAGACTTAGAAAGAACAGTTCTCAAATTCATTTGGAATAACAAAAAACCCAGGATAGCGAAAATTATTCTCAACAATAAAAGAACTTCTGGGGGAATCAGCGTCCCTGACCCCAAGCTGTACTACAGAGCAGTAGTGATTAAAAACTCCATGGTATTGGTACAGTGACAGGCAGGTAGATCAATGAAATAGAATTGAAGACCCAGAAATGAACCCACACACATATGGTCACTTGATCTTTGACAAAGGAGCTAAAACCACCCAGTGGAAAAAAGACAGCCTTTTCAACAAATGGTGTTGGTTCAACTGGCAGTCCACATTAGAAGAATGCAAATTGATCCATTCCTGTCTCCCTGTACAAAGCTCAAGTCCAAGTGGATCAAGGACCTCCACATAAAACGAGATACACTGAATCTAATAGAAGAGAAAGTGGGGGAAATTCTTGAACACATGGGTACAGGGTGAAAGTTCCTGAACAGAATACTAATGGCTTATGCTCTAAGATCAAGAATTGACAAATGGAACCTCATGAAATTGCAAAGCTTCTGTAAAGCAAAGGGCACTGTAAGTAGGACAAAACGGCAACCAACAGATTGGGAAAAGATCTTTACCAATCCTACATAGAAGGCTAATATCCAATAAGTACAAAGAACTCAAGAAGTTAGACTCCAGAAAACCAAATAATCCTATCAAAAAATGGGGAACAGAGCTAAACAGAGAATTCTGAGCTGAGGAAATTCGCAGGGCTGAGAAGCACCTCAAGAAACGTTCAACATCCTTAGTCATCAGGGAAATGCAAATCAAAACAACCCTGAGATTCCGCTTCACACCAGTCAGAATGGATAAGGTCAAAAACTCAGGTGACAGCAGATGTTGTCGAGGATGTGGAGAAAGAGGAACACTCCTCCATTGTTGGTGGGATTGCAAGCTGGTACAACCTCTCTGGAAATCAGTTTGGTGGACCCTCAGAAAAATGAACATAATACTACCTGAGGACCCAGCTATACCACTCCTGAGTGTGTACTCAGAAGATGCTCCAACATGTAATAAAGACACATGCTCCACTATGGTCATAGCAGCCATATTTATAATAGCCAGAACCTGGAAACAACCCAGATGTCCCTCAGCAGAGGAATGGATACAGAAAGTGTGGTACATTTACAAAATGGAGTACTACTCAGCTATTAAAAACAATGACTTCATGAAATTTGCAGGCAAATGGATGGAACTTGAAAATATATCCTGAATGAGGTAACTCAGTCACAAAAGAACGAACATGGTATGTACTCACTGATAAGTGGTTATTAGCCCAAAAGTTCAGAATACCCAAGATTCACTTCACAGTAACCATTGAACTGAGAGTGAGGTCCCAAATGGAGGAGTTGGAGAAGTCACTGAAGGAGCTGAGGTAGTTTGCAGCCCCATGGAGGGAGCAACAGTATCAACTGGCCTGAACCCCCCCCCCCCGGTGCTCCTGGAGGCTGGAACACCAACCAAAGAATACACATCGAGGGACCCATGGCTTGGACCACATATGTGACAGAGGAGGGCCTTGTTGGCCATCAGGGGGAGGAGAGGCCCTTGGGCCTGAGGGTGTTAGAGGCCCCAGTATAGGGGAATGCCAAGGTGAGAAGATGAGAGTGGGTGGGTGAGTGGGAGGGTGGGGGAGTACCCTCATAGAGGCAGGGGAGGGGAGATGTTATAGGGGGTTTCCAAAGTGAAGACCTGGAAATGGGGAAACATTTGAAATGTAAATAAAGAATCAAAATATAAAAATTAAAAAGGAAGTGTAGTGCATTAAATATTGTGAAGATTTGGGGAGCACAGGGCTAGAGAGATAGATCAGTCCCTAAAGTATTTGGTGTGCAAGTGTGAGGAAGTGGAGTGAATCTCCAGTATCTGTGTAAAAGGCCTGACATGGTTCCATACACTTGTAACCACGGAGCTGGCCATCTAAAGATACTACAATACTGGAACTTTGTACACAGCCAGCCTTTCCTAATCAATGATCTCCATGTCCCCATAAAAGACACTATCTCAAGAAAAAAAAAAAAAAGAGGCTGTGGATATCTCCTACATACTGATACCTGAGGCTAATTAATATCTGGCCTTACACACACACACACACACACACACACACACACACACACTGCAATAGAAGTTGCATCATCTAACATATGAGGTATTTATAGAATGTCAGTCCTGAGTCCCTGACTCCCTCCATCCTGGTGCTTAGCACTCACTGCCTACTTTCAGAACCTTTTTCCTCTTGAGAAATGGCGTACCACTTGTCATATTCTGCAATGTCTACAATGACTGAAAGCTTATGTCCACTAGAATTCTTATCCTGAATTGTGATCCCTCTCAGTGTGATAGCACTTAGAGATGGGGGCTTCTGGAAATTTGAGATCACATAAAGACAGAGCCCTCATAATAGGATTAGGTCCCTTAGAAAAAGAAGCCATGGAGCTAGCTAGCTATGGTCCTTCCATGTGAATATACAAAGAAGAGGTAGGGGTCTGAAACCCATCTAAGAATCCACCCTTGCTGACACCAGTTGCAGACTTCCAACCCCTAGAACTGTAAGATACAAATTTGTTGTTTATTTGAGAATTTCATAAGTACATATAATATTGTCTGAATCAAATTTACCCTCCAATTCTCCCCTATCCAACTACTTCCTTACCTTCCAAGCTTAATGTCTTTTTAAAAATCCACTGAGCTCATTTAGTGTTGCCTGTGTGTGTGAAGATGTGGGACCATCTACTGGAGAATTGGTAGCTTCTCAGTTCCTACATCCGTGAAGACAACTGACTTTCCCTCCCCCAGCAGATATCAATTGCCAACAGCTCAGCAGCTAGGGGTGGGTCTTTCCAATCCCTTCTGAAATTTTGACCAGCCTGCTTTGTACAGCTCTTGTACATGCTATCTAAACAGCTGAAAGCTGTGTTATTGTGTAAGCCTTCAACCACGCTTCTTCTTCTCATCTGAACACTTACTTGTATCTTTATCATTCCCCAATGGCCTCCCACATTACCACTGCTTTATGGCTGCCACTGAGGATGTCACTTAGACAGCTGTGTTGCTCATCCACCCATCATTTCTTAGTCTGCAACTTGCTAGAGTTATTAACAATTCTTTTTGAACATAGTTGATCTTTCTTCCCTCCCCCAAACCTCTTTCTCTCATGGTATTCCGGACACCAGCCTCTCCAGATTCTTCTTTTGCATCCAAGAGTCTTTGTCTGCTTATCATCATCTAAGATCCTCATGATGTTGTAGGATCCTGGGCTGAGGTCTTGGGCTGCATCTTTTCATCTAAACTCACTGACTTCAGTTGCTTCATCCAATATGTCTTTCAATTCTATGAATGTACTGAAGAATCAAAACTGTAAGCTTCCAATCCCCAGCACTCCCTAGAGTTTCAGTTTTATATATGCAACTGCCTGATCAACATATCTACTTGGACAGATGTTGTATTGGTTACTCTTCTGTTGCTGTGATGAAATGTCACAGCCAAACACAATTTAGAGAAGAACGAGGTTTATGATTCCAGAAGGATGGAGCTCATCATGATGAGGAAAGGCACAGGTACAGTCAAGGGCAACTGAGCCATATTCAAATGGGATTTAAAAAGATAAGAATCCATTATATACTTACAATGAATTCATTCATGTAGATAAATTTTATCTCGGTGAGATTGATCTTAAAAGAGAACCACAGACTTGAAAAGAATCTATCGAAACAGCAGTACCCCCTGGCAGAACAGTGGGAGCATGTGGGGCTTTGTGACCTGAAATGTAGATGAAGATCTACCTCTACCTCTGCCTCTGCCTCTGCCTCTGCCTCTGCCTCTGCCTCTGCCTCTGCCTCTACCTCTACCTCTACCTCTCTCTCTCTCTCTCTCTCTCTCTCTCTCTCTCTCTCTCTCTCTATCTCTATCTCATCTATGTCTCTATCTATCTATATCTGTATCATCTATCTCTATCTCTGCTATAATAATATATTGATATAGATATAGATTATATAGATAGATATAGATATAAGGAAAAAACTTAGTTGAGGAATTCTTCAAGAAAAGAACTGCCTTTGAAAGGTCAGATTTCTTGAGTCCTGTCCTAGAGGATCCATCTTGGGGTTCCTCCTCTGCAGCACAGGGGGAAAACATTAGAACAAAAGACCTAGGCAGAGTAAAGAAAGAACTCTGAGGCAAGAGATAACAAGCCTAAGAACAAAGGGAAGCTGAGAAGATGAAAAGAGACAGGAGAGGGAGAAGGTTCTGAAAGGGAGTGAGATGGGAGGAGGACAGGGCCAGGCAGAGGCTCCTGGCTAGCTTCTGCAAAGGTACTTTGAAATATAGACATGCTAATGTTCAGTCTTCAGTGGCTGGCCATTTATTACTCTTCAGCTACTAGCAGAAATCATCCCACGTGCAGCTCCCTGCTGGGGCTATCAGAAGACAGAAAGCCTCCCTCTCTCACTGTGGGGTACAGGCATAAATGGACAGGTGAAATGAACCAGGTGAGAGAAAGATCAGGATGTCAGTGAAAGAAGCCAAGCAACTATGTCTAGTAGGAGCTCAGCTGTACCACATACTCCCTAAGGTAATGAAGTAACAGCTTCCCCTGGCACACAGCATGGGTGTCCAAGCTGTTTGCATGTAAAGGCAAATTTCACACTCAGGGTAAGTCAAGAGGACAGCCTGGTGCCAGATGCTAGATGCTATCTATGTAGAATAAAATGTCACTGATTTTGTGTCTTTTTTGGTTTTTTGAAACAAGGTTTCTCTGTGTAGCCCGGGCTGTTCTGAAACTTGCTTTGTAGACCAGGCTGGCCTCAAACTCACAGATATCTGCCCCTGCATCCTGCCTCTTAAGCACTGGGAATAAAGGTGTATGCCAATACTGCACAGCAGTCTTTTCTATTTTGATGTGGATTAAATTTCTATGCTTCTTTTGCAAACAGGAGTTGACTTTGCTTATATGAGACTTTCTGCATTGGTTAAGAATAAAACTTAAATAATAATAATAGTAACAATAACAATAATATAATGCAGAAAAATAATAAAACTGAGGTCAAAGTGGGGGAAAGATTGTATTTTGAACTTTTCTTGGGCTAGGTCTACATAGAATCAGAAGGAGCAAATTTGACAAGCCCTGTTTGGAGGCTATTACAGGTGCTAAATTGTTTAATTTGTACTAGAATTATGTAAAGTTGTCTCAGGTGTAACTTCTCACACCTATAATTGAGTCTGAGACCTGCCTTACTACATAGTGACACTCTGTCTCAAAAGGAAAGAAAAGCTTCTATGAAGTGAGTGGTAGTTTGAATGGAAATGGCTCCCATAGTCTCATGTTTGAATGCTTAGTCCCCAGTTAGTAGAATTGTTTGGGAAGGGTTAGGAGGTGTGGTCTTGTTGGAGGAAGTTTGTCAATGGAGGTGGGCTTTCAGTTTTCAAAAGTCTTCATCAGGCTTATTCTCTCTCTCTCTCTCTCTCTCTCTCTCTCTCTCTCTCTCTCTCTCCCCTCTCTCTCTCTGTATCTCTCTCCCTCCCTCCTCTCCCCAAAAAACTTGCAAGTCACGTGAGCTTCTGCTACTGCTCTGGCACCATGTCTACCTGCTTGCTGTCATACACCACAAAAATGAAAGCCGTAGATGAGTCCTCAGAAACTGTAACCAAGTCCCTAATTAAATGTTGTCTTTCAAGAGTTGCCTTGGTCATTGTGTTTCATCATGGCCACAGAACAGTAACTAAGACAGAGTGGTTATTAGTATTGCGAAGATTTATGGATGAAAAAGCAAGCGCACAGAGCTTGGTTATCTTGATCAGCATTACAAAAAGAGTGGCTGGGATTGTTGGGATTTTATCCCAGTGTTGAAAAATCTGAACTAGAGAGAAGTGCAATGGGACCAGGGAACCAGATGTAGGACTGGCAACCAGTGGGTACAGACCTGGGAAGCTATTGAACATCTCACAGCACAAGAGGCAGCCTCTCCCTCTCCTCTCCCTCATCCTCCCCCTCCTTTCCCCACCTGGACCCATCTTCCCAGCTGATGGGATAGCATTGCAACCTTTGATCCAACAACAATGAGAGATGTTACCACTGTCTCTCAGCAGCTTCCCTGCCCATCATCACAGTCTTCACCCCTGTTACCAACCACACAGTCTACAGAGATTGTGTTGTTGAAAATGTTTTGTAATAGTCAAGAGCATAATGCAGAGACCCCAATCTAGATCCTTCAAACCAGTACATTCAACACAGTCTATTTATGCCTCTAGCTTTAGAAATGAGCCAAAAAATGTAAATTCACGGTGAATGCTGATGATACAGAATTCTGTGGCAAGCTGGATCCAGAGACAAAGAGCAGGTGACATTCTTCCTGACTTAGGTCAGCCAGAGATGACGCGTGGCCAGTTAAATGGGTTGCTGGGAAGTTTTAGAGAAGTCTGCAGTGAGGCCTGCAGAAATAAGGCTGGCACGGGCAGCCAATCCGCTACCACCTTTGCCTCATCAGGAGAGAGAAGCCCCTTCAGCCCAGGACCGACAGTAGCTTGTGTTCACCAGTGCCAGGAAGGGATTTTCTCCCTCCCCTCTTCATTTCCTTTCCTTTTTGTATATTAATTATATATGATAATAGATTTCAGTGTGACATCCTCACCTCTGTTTCTGGTAATAACAACACAAGATGTAAGTTTTCTTCGTCCATCCATGATTTTGTTTCTTTCTTTCTCAGCATGTTGACAAATGTCTCACTTGGAGCATTACCTGGGCCTGGTGAGCTGAGAGTTGTAGAGTTTGTGGTGCCAGAAAGGGCACCAGAGACCACAAACGCTGGTCACTGGGGGCTTCTGAAACCCACATACCATTCCGCATACCAATCAGCAGTACTGGGAGGGTTAGGGCCATGATACTGTGTTGAAAGATTCATGGTGGATTTTAAGCATCTACAACCCTCTGAAGCTGAATAGGGATGTTTTAAGTATATGTGCTTTAATAATTCTTCTGTAATTTATTAGCTTCCCAGAAGAATTCACCAAAGAATCTTCTAGTCTGAATCAGTCCAATGTATGACCATTATGAAAATATAGGTTCCGAGGCTGGAGAGATGATTTGGTTGTTAAAAGGGCTTACTGCTTGTCCAGAAGAACAGATTTCAGTTTCCAGCACCAACATCAGGCAGCTTACAGCCACCTGTAACTCCACCTGCAGCTGGCCAGATGCCATCTTCTGGTCTCTTCAAGCACTCTACTTACATGCATGTGCACACAGCAACAACAACAGTTTTAAATTATTACATTATGTTGTGATTAATGACCAGAACCTGCAGGAATAAGGGTCCTGAATGGTGAGGTGTTGAGGGGAGCATCAGGGATAAGAAATTAGAAAGCTGGGATCAAGAGGTCTGCAAGAGCTGGTGGCTCATGCCAGCAAGTGTATTAAGAAGTACAGCATCTTACAAACTATCTGCAGAAGAAAAGGGGGATGGAGTCAGCAGGGAGTTCATCAAGTGATATTGCACAAGGGAACACAGGCTCTCTCAAGTACATCACAGACCTAGCACCCAGTGGCCTTGGGACCGATAACCACAGCCCTCAGGGCTGAAAAGTTGGGTTCTCAAGCCCTGGCCCCAGTCCAGACCTTGCCAAGTCGGCTCCTGAGCAAGGACACAGAACTAGTGTCCTTTTTCTTTTTTCATCTGGGCTTCTGAGAAAGCAATGGGTTGGCCTGGCCCCTAACAGATTAAAAAAATGACAAATGTATTTAACATGTTGATTTTTTTTTTCAAGAACAGGGATTTTTGGCCATACTTAATTTTCTTGGCCAAAGGATGCTTTGATTCTAAACACTACTGTCACTTGTAAGTGAAACTGGGATCTGTGAAGATATTTTTGGAAGTAAGCTTAGGAAAGCTTTCGTAGAAAGAGAGGGCGAGATAGAGAGAAAGGGAAGGGAGAGAGGCCAGATGGGTTGGGGGGGGGGGGGAGGGAAGGAAAGGGCCTCCTCTGTAGATAGCTCACTTTGAAAAGATCAGGGTCCTGGGGAGATGGCTCGTTTAGCATGGTGCTTGCTACAGGAGCATGAGAAGTGTGTTTCTACCCCCAAGACACAGGGGAGAAGCCAAGCACAGCAGCACACACCTGGAATCCTCATGCCCACTCGGAAACTTTAGAATCAATGAAAACCACCTGAAAGAGAAAGCAGAGAGTGACTAATGACACCCAATGTCAACCTCACTGACGATTCCCTGCTCCTCCCAACTTCCTTCTAGCACCAAGACACTTGTGACATTCAATTCAATTCAATTCAGGAATGACCAGCCTGCCCCAGGAGCAGAGGTCTGTGCTAGGTCTGGCACTCTGGAGGAAGGAAGTTGTGATGCTGTCTGATACTGGCCAATGAGAGCAAGCATAACATTGGGGCTATTGGCTGCAGGGTGGCTATCTGATAGGAGAGCACAGAAGAAAAGGAAAGTGTCTACTTGTGAGTAAGGATGGATGGAAGTCAGGCAGTAGGACAGGAAATGGCAGAGAATGGGTGAGACTGTCACTCAAGCTCCCGTCCTATTGAACAACAAATGTGTCACTCACAAGAAGAATGGATGCTATTTCTAGGGCCACAGTGCACACCCCCACACAGTCTACAACCCTACAACTTCTGAACGGGCTCTCATGGTCGCTGGATAAAGTTACTAGTAAGGGTTGAGAAGAAAAGTAGAGGCCCAGCACATCCTGCAGCGCACACCTTGTCTAGTTTCTTCTTTCTGCTCAGAGGCTGACACCATGAAAGAAGTGGATTACAACCCCCAACCCCAGATCATCAGAGCAACCCAGAGGCTGACACTGCCCAGAGCTCTCCATGGGAAGAGGGTGGTTTCTTCTGATCCACAGTCAGAAGAGGTAGGAGGGGCCATTGTTCTGTAGAAACTCCTTATTTGCTCATCAACTGTGCTGATTATTTTCTCCTGCCTGGATGGTGATGGGACAGCAGGCATTTCCCCTTGGAAAATCACCTCTATCCCCTCACTCAGCTTCTTAGGAAAGTGGCCACCTGGGTGTTGACAGTCTCCTGCTACTCACTGGTGTGCTTAGACATAATCCTTCATTATAGGAACAAATAAAAAATCTTGTTATTAGCCCAGAAACATGCCAGTGCATGCACCGCTTCCGTGGCTGCATGCCGCTGAGGACTTCAGGAACGTGGCTCCCCTGCCCTGGGGTCGTGGCTCAACATGTTCCCTCTAGAGACTCCTCACTCTGATTGACAGCTCTGCAGCCCCTTAGCAGGAGGGAGATTCCATTTGATTCCTGCTTTGCCTAGAGGGCTGACAGGCCAAGAGGGCACAGGGTTAATTCACTTGCCCTTCTTAGGTTCAAATCCCACTGCACACAGATATGGATTGGATGGATGCAATCAATTTAGCACTTTGACAGACAGCAGCCCATCCCACCAGCACCTCCTGGATTCACAGGACACATGCTTGGAGCTGGAAAGAATGAATGGGTACTGGGGTCAGAGCAGTAGAAATTGCAAATATCCCAAAGTCCATCAATGTTCTTAGATTAATGAACTTAAAGAAATAAATCAATCTTCCAGAAATAAAAATAAGTGAGTCTCCAAGAAGCTCTATCACTCCTCAGGAGATATGAAAGATGTCAGTCTATAGAACATAGGGGCCTAAGCAATTCAATGACTCAGTGGCTTTGTGGGTCCAGCCCATCCAAGTTCAATGTCATGTGACTGATGGCCCAGATTGTTTTATATCACAAAAAGAGAGAAGCCACCCCTTCTTTCAGCTTTAAACATAGTTAAGAGCTTACTGAATGCAGGCTGAAAGGAAGTCTACACTGGGAGAAATGATTAGATCTCTCTGGTGTCACTTTATAAAAGCCAACTGATGCAGACAGTGGCAAGACGGGTTCCAGAGCCATGTTGCCTGGTTTAAATCCAGTCTCTTGCTATAAATAGCTGAAGAAGTTTATGAGCATCTTTGTGCTCAGTGCCCCTGCTATAGAATGAAAGTTAATAGCATAATACAAGAGCGAGATTAAATGATCAAATACATGCTACTGTAGAGCACGTGACTGATTCTTGGGAAATGTGATAGCATTAACCACCACTTAGGACAGACTGATCAGACAACAATGACAGAAATCAGAGCACGTGAGGGACCCGGCTGTGGCTTAGCTGGCTTAGTGTCCTTCAGTGTCCTACCTCCTGATTCTTCTCTCCTCTCTCTCTTCTCTCTCCTCTCTCTCTTCTCTCTCCTCTCTCTCTTCTCTCTCTCTCTCTCTCTCTCTCTCTCTCTCTCTCTCTCTCTCTCTCTCCTGCACAGACGGATGGCAAGAATAAAACCAGTTAAGAGTAAAGAATGTTTTAAATGATTCAGTGTCTTCTCTGCCTTAATTTTTTCCATGCTCTCTGAGTGCTCCAGTGGCTCCCAAGACCACTCTAAAGCTCAGGGGTCAAAAGCAAATCTTCTTAGATAATTCAGCCCACAATACATCAGGAATGGACCCAAGGAGGACCGGGAAGCTCTTACAGGGTACTTGAGTATATCGTAGGCTCTCCAGGCAGCTACAGTTTGCTTTTCTTCTGGAATCTCTCCATGACAGGAAGATTGGCCCAGACCTTACAAATGGAAACCCATGAGGGAACTGTTCTAGGTTGGTTTCCTGTCACTGAAAAATACCATGATAAAAAGCAAGCTGGTGAAAGAAGAATTTGTTTCATCTTACAAGTTATGTGTGATAGCTCCTCACAATGGAGTGGCAGGACCAGGAGGCCAGACTGAGATCCAGGCTTTCCCCAGACCAATCAGCTTCTCAGTCTGGTGACTCCTCTGTCATAGACCCAGCTTTCCTCAGGCTGCAGCAAACACAAATCTCCCTTGCCATGTTGGCTCTCATTGTGTTCTGAGAATCAAGAGCCTATAATGTTCCCATTCAGAGAGGCATCGTTGCACATGACCCCAGGAGTCACCACTATCTCAAAGCACCTGTGGTGGATAGTTCTAAGAATACCATGGTTGGGCCGGGCAGTGGTGGCGCACGCCTTTAATCCCAGCACTTGGGAGGCAGAGGCAGGTGGATTTCTGAGTTCGAGGCCAGCCTGGTCTACAGAGTGAGTTCCAGGACAGCCAGGGCTATACAGAGAAACCCTGTCTCGAGAAAAAAACAAAAAACAAAAAACAAACAAACAAAAAAACCCAAAAAACAAAAGAATACCATGGTTGGGAAGAATAAGCAGGTACTACCAAGTCCATGATGTGCTCACACATCTCAGAGTCTTCCAAATGCCAAAAACACATACTTGTAGAAGTTCCCAGTGATGCTTGGATAAGGCCCTCGACTCTTTCCAAGGTCATTCATGGGTAATATCAAGTAGTAGCTCTTCACACTTTGCCCTATTGGACTACACAGCTTTTAAGAGACAGCTAAAGGGGCACAAAGGGTGGCACTGGGAATCTCAGCCCTGCCACTAGCTGACAGTGTTACTTGGGCTCTTTTCTCCACATTCCAGAATCCTGGGTTCCTTTGAAAAGTAAAGTTTACACGACCTTGTCGGAAGTCTCCCTCCTCAGCTATATGCCCAAACGTGAACTGTATCAGAGAGACTGGTTCAAGTCTTGGGCAGGAAACCTGACTTCTTGAAGCATCACTTCCTTTTTCTTCTGTAAATAGCAAGACCAGTAAAGATAACATCTGCTTTGCAGCTTGAGTAGCCTTACCTGAGTAGCCTTCGGCACAGAAGCTTCTCCACTTCCGGCCTTTCCTTCACCACACAAAGTACTGGGCTCCAGTGAGATCACTCTTGTTTTAACCTAAGTGTCTGTAACCTCTGTGGTGATTTGATCACTCATCCATCTGGTTCTCAGGTGGTGGAACTGTTTGGGAAGGATTGGGGGCATGGCCTTGTTGGAGAAGTTTGTCTTTAAGGTGGGCTTTGAGGTTTCAAAAGACCAGTGCCACCTCCAGTGTCTTCCTCTCTCTGCCTATCTTGTGGTTGTGTCTCAAGGTGTGAGCTTGCAGCACTGCTCCAACGCCATGCTTGCCTGCCTGCTGCCATGCCCCTTGCCAGGATGCTCACTGACTCTAACCCTCTGAGATGGTAAGCCTCACATATACTGTTTCTTCTATAAATTGCCTTGATTATGGCATCTTAACCCAGCAACAGAAAAGCAAGTAAGATACTTTCTTATAAAGAATCCAGAGCTGCAGTGAGACAATCTGATTTGTCTGTAAAAAAGGCAACAGAGTTTTGCTTTTCATTTCAGGCTTCGCCTCTTGGTGTATTAGGATACAGTGCAATGGCCGGGTTGGCTTGAACTACATATTATATACCTCATAGAGTGAGGTGTAGCTTGCATGGATCTTCCAGCCTGTAGCTTTAACCTGAAAACCCAGCATTTGTTCTGCCTCTCTGCCTGAGGTACACCAAATGGCATTTCCTCATATGATTCCTAGTACCTGGAAATGTCACAGAAAATTAAAGAACTAGGTAAGGACCAGAAAAAGGGCACTTCATCTTGCCTTCACATCAACACCATTAAACGAGTTGTTACTACAACAAAGCTGTCTGATGCCATCGGTGGCAACTGGTCAGTGAAAATGTTTTTTAATTGTGACTTGAATGTGTTTATCAACCTCACTTTGATATCAAAAAGACAGCAACAGAAACACAAGGAGCCCCAGTCCTCTGGGGAGAGCATTAGTCAGCTGTGAGAGCACAGGCTCTGGCAGATGGTCAGCCTTCTAAATCAGACATTGCAGCCACCACCGTGTAGTGTCTCAGCTAGAAATGAAGAGTATTGTGTTGACATTAAACATCTTTATAATAAAATTACTAATTGATGACTAATACCATAGGCTTTTGAGTTGGGGGAAAAAATCTCAATGCACTGCTAAGTGGTTGGCAGCATATTTAGTAATTAAACACTACTTTTACAATTGTCCTTTACATGGCTTCTGAAGATCCTCTGTTGGTGAAGCAATGCCTTGAGACGCCCAAGCACAGCCCTGGAGAGCTATTTTTAATCATCGGGATCCATCATACTACCTCAGTGGTTGTGTCCCTATTTTTTACCATCTCTAATTATACAGTTTTACATCATGGTGTCGAGGACTGCTCCCCCCTCCCCATATTTGGCAAATCCACAGCATCTGTCAAAACAAATTAGCACTTTGGGTGGTAGAAATATATTTCTATGAAAGCAGCAAATGTGTCAGTATTGGACAGAAACTAAAAGCTGATTTATTGGTTTGTTTTCTTGGGTTTCAGACCCAATGGGCAGAAGCCTTTAAAAGAATTTCCTAATGGTATCATCAGCGCATTTGCAAAATGTGTAAAACACATTCAAATTCCGCCAGAAAGAGTCACTAATTATGATATGTATTTGCATATGTTTAATCCCATACATCCTATTTCATTTTGCTGTTTCTGCAGGGCCCCTTGCTTCGAGGAGGGCTCCTTAGCTCTGGTACAGTGAATGCTGAGCAAAGTTCTCTCAAGTGAGCATTTTGCTGCCACACTGTTAGGTTTGTGTGTGAGTGTGTGTGTGTGTGTGTGTGTGTGTGTGTGTGTGTGTGTTATCTTTTGCCATGAAATTTGAAATTTACAATATTTAAATGATGTGTGTGAAATTATATGATTCTATTATGTCATAATATTACACATCCCAAAATATTGGTAAAGGGTTCTTCCCCTTCACCAGCCCCCCAATACCAGAGATCAGAGCATTACTGAGAAAATAATGATTAACCTTTAAAATCAGATTGGCATTTCTTTTTTCTCCAAATCTAGAATTAATACGCATTTTTTAATCATTAGTGTAATGTTCAGGATGGTACTTTTGTTCTTTTGCCTGTTGAACTGTTACGGCTGCTAGTAACCCTTCAAATTGTTTGCTTCATTCAGGCATTCTTTCCTGAATAATTCATTAGGCATTATTATCCAAGCGTGGAACCTCTCATTTAGCACTGCTGATCTTTTCCTTATGTGTAGCTGACAGGCAATCAAAGTTTTTATCAGTGCAGAAAATTTGCAATTCAGAAATGTAGTTGCAGCAATTAGTAGCTATCAGGTAGCCTTGGAAGGACAGCTTCATGAAAAGACAGAGCTGAATGAACTCCACTGATGTTAGCACAAAAGTAATGGGTGAAACTAACCAGCTGTTTCTAAATTTACCAAATGGAACATTCCCCTTCTTCTCAGAGTGGAGGCTTTAATTAACTTGGAGTTCTGTGTGGCTTCCCAGAGGGGGCAGGGAGTGGGGGAGGACCCTTCCCTCACATGGGTACCAATGGGAGGAAGCATCAGGCATCCCTCTAATCCTGTCCTGGAGGCAAAGGGGCAGATGACTGACACCTTTTCCAGAGGATTCCGGCATGGGTGATGCCTATGAGATGGTTTCTAGGTCCCCTTTTTGGAATCTCAAATGGGATAGCTTTATACATGGAGATTTTCTTCTGGTTCTGGGAGAGTGCTAGGGATGAAACCCAGTGCCTCAAGCATGACAAATAATACATACTCTACCACTTAGCTTAGTCCAAGTGCTGCTTGTGATGTCTGTCCTTCACCTATGAACTGCTGTCAGAACCCAGGCCAGGCTAAGGCAGAAGGACTAGTCTGTGCCTTATTCTTTCCTTCCTGGTGATGGACTCATGCCTTTGTTCCTTCTGTCATTGATTAGCTGGGTTCAACCCATTCATTTGTCCATCAGATCATTTGTCTGTTCATCTGTTCATCTAAACCCCCAGGATGGATGCCAGTAGGAGGCAGTCCAGGGCTTCCGCTTCTCCAGCTTTCTCTGAGGCTATGTGGGGCTCCCAGACCATGCCCCAGAACTTGATCTTAGGAACAGGTCTGGGTAGACCATTTACAGCAGAGGAAGGAGTTGACAGCAACCAAGGGGTGCTCAGCCTCAGTTAGTCTGTGGATGAGACTTTCAGGGGGGTCTCTGAAACCACAGTGGTCTCTGCTCCTGTCCACATGAGGCTGCTGTGACAGTTCAGCCTGGGACTCCGACCTCCACCTCTTCACCAACCCAGGACAACCAGCATGCCATCCTTGTGGGATGCCCCCCTTAGAGCCAGGTCACGCTGTAGGGCAAAGTCCACTGAAGTTAAGAGATGAGCAGGCAGCCTGTGGCTGCCAGACCTCCGTATCTCGTGTCATTCACAGCTGTGCCAAAGGCTGGACAGGGCGACAGAGTAGGGTACAGTATTTCTCAGTCAGACTGTAGAGTCAGACAGGCCCATATTCAATACTTGTTTTACATGAATCTTCTCATTTATAAAAGAGGACATTGCTTCTTTTCACATGAGATTTAAAAATGGGTGGTATGTTTAGCCTGCATGAAGTCCTGGGTTTGAGCACTAGCAACAATAAATTAGTGAATGTCAGCCACTAAGGTATAAAGTGCTTGGCACGACTGGGCACAGTATTAGTAAATAGGAAACAGTATTATCACCAGGGTGTGGATTTCCCAAAAATAAGTTCCTGAGATACTGAACACACAGCCTTGAGCCAGGATATTGGGTTTGGATCCTGGGTGCACCTCTAATGTCCTGTGTGTGCTCGGACAAGGAACCTTACTTCTCTCGGGGTTTTCACCTTTAAAATGTCACCCTAGCAGTGCCTCCACTATAGCTGTCCCAGAGCTTAAGAGAACTATTATTATGTATCTACAGTTCTTGAGCAGGGAATATGACTTAGGGGATAAAGGCACATACAATCAAACCTGGTGACATGAGAGGACCAACTTCCACAGGTTGTTCTTCCACACACACAAGGTGGCATACACATGGGTGTGTACATGCATGCTTGTGAGCACCCACACAGATGTAAAACAATCATCTTATCGTAGAACTGTGTCAGGCATGGACAACACTACATGTGTCTGTTACTCCTTTAAAGTTACTCCTTCTTCATGAGCTGCAGGCTGTGTAGCTAGGTAAGGCTCTGAAGGAATGTGTGCTGGACACTTGAATGAAAGTCCCTAAACATCACACTCCACAGCCCCTTGTTTTACGCATAGAATGCTAAGGCTCACAGAACTTGACCAAAGCTAGAGACAGGAAAACCACCAGCTTCCCACCTCTGGACTCCCAGGCCCTCAGCCTCTGCTCTACTCTTCATGGAGGACACCTTGGCCTACAGCCTTGGTGCTCATGCCTAACAAGACGATCTGTCAGCCTTTTTTTGCACTAGTTCCCAGCTCTGGCCACGGTCTGTTTTCCCTTCTATATAGGAGGGCAGAGAGTGCTGTGGGGGTGAGGGAGCACTAGATCAGAGCTGTGACCTGGCTTCTGAGCAGGCGTTGAACTCTGACAGGTCAATACCTTTCCTCAGAGCCAGTGCTGTGGCACAGATACGCTTTCTTTCCTCTAGCATGGCCTATGGTGACTTCATTCCCTCTGGCCCCCAGACAGCTCCACTGCTGGGAAGAGAACAGAGATGGATCTCCTTGCAGGACACCACATTCATTAGGAACATCCAGCTAATGGACCACTTGCACTATGCTCGTGGTCTGCTTAACACTCTTCAGCCTCATGAAAATAAGACTTCTGTGCATTTGTTACAAATGTGTGCTTTCACATGCAGGTGCTGTGGAGAATACTCAGGGCTCACGGAAGATTGTGATTGAGCAATCACACTTCGGGACATTCATTCAATTGAACTTAGGAGAGTTTCACAGAGACATTTAAATACCTATCCTTGTAGCAGCATTATTCTCAGTAGCTGAAGGGCAGGAGTAATGCAGGCATCAATCAGCAGAGGAGCAGATAAACAAAATGTTACGATATATACAATAGAATATTAGTCAGCACTGAAAAGGTAAAGGGGGGATTCTGGCATGCCGACATGCTACAACACTAACAGATTTTGAGGACATTTAATTAAGTGAAACACACCGGTCACAAAAGGCAAGGGCCATGCAACCACTTGTCTGAAGTGCCTAGAGTAGTCTAATTCACAGATAAATGAAATAAAACAGTTACCAGCAGGCGCAGGGAATCTAGATGTGCCGATTTACAGAGTAAAAGAGTGTTGAAGGGTGTTCGTGACTGTGACTGCATTTAAGGCTACTCAGCTCTATGCTTACAGATGACAGCTCATTCGGTTCTGGGAGATATTATGGCTGGCAGGATGGAGGAGTAGTTATTCCAGGTCAGAAGAGAGGCCTAGGCTCTTGAGGCTCCACACTCTGTACCCTGAGAAGTATGTAAGGGAGCAGAACGGGGAAGAATGAGAGGAGAGTTCTAGAAACTTCAACTGGGGCAGGCTTCTGAGGGCCACACAGTTCCCACCCAGACCAGCAAGACCTCCTCCTTCTCAGAAAGGTCTCACCTTGCTGATGTATCAACTTTTCTACATCTGCCAAGTGGGTTAAAAATAAGCCAACTGGCATCTACACTTACCACTTTAATATGGAAAGAACAGTTCCTACAGTTGACTGTATGTTTGTATTATGGGAAAATGCATGTCACCCTATCTTTTCACCTGGCTGATGCCTTCACCAGGACTCAACGACTCCATCATATTAGCTGTGAAGAAGCTCACCTTGCTAATGATAGTGATTAAAGCAACAATATGTGGTGAGTGGATTTCAAGTCACTTTTGACACATTAGCCAAGATGCTAACCCATAAATCACCAAGCATGCCCACATCTTAGATACTGGGACCCATGGCTATCTTATGTGTCACGGCAAGCTGAGAGCAGAGTTGTAAAGAGAGTTAAGACTGTCCATTGGCTGATCTTAAGATGAGGAGGCAATGGGAGTGACTCAGTGCAAACACACAGACTTTAATAGAAGAGAGGGAGAGAGGGAGAGACAAATGTCGGAACTGAGAAGTTGCATTGTGAAAATGGACCCAGCCACAGTCACTGGCTCTGAAGATGGAAAATCGATACAAATCAAGAAATAAGTAGTCAGCCTCTAAAAGCTGGTAAAACAAGGAAATTCTCCCCTTGGAGCTTCCAGAAAAAAATATAGCCAGCTAATATCTCGGCTTTAGCCACTAAAGTCCAAGTAGACACCTGGGTCTTGAACCTAGGACCTTGTACATTCTGGGCAAGCACTGTACCACTGAACTGCAGTCTTTCAGCAGTCATGTTGGATTTCTGACCATGGGAACTGTAAAATAATAAACCTGTATTGCTTTAAGCCACCCAGCTTGTGGTCATTTGTTATAGCAACCATACGGAACTAATACATACTTTAAGTAGCCCCAAAAAAGGAACACTCTGATTAAAAAGATTTCTGATTAATACCAGTTTTGATACCATTCACAAATGGTGCATTGCTGGTAATTACGCAATCTGTGTCAGATGCATTTTGAACAAGTTTTGAACAGACTTAAGGCTATTCCTCTAGATGTATTATTTTCTGAATTGCTTCCGTTGAGCTGAAGAAAAAGGACTGAGTTGATATCCAAAGGTTTTGAATATGCATAATTCACTGGTGCTGTTGTTGTTATGTGTGTGTGTGTGTGTGTGTGTGTGTGTGTGTGTGTGTGTGTGTGTGTGTGTGTGTGTATTGAGACAGGGTCTTTCTATATAGCTCTGGCTGTCCTAGAGCTATGCAGACTGGGCTGGCCTCAAATTCACAGAGATCTATCTGCCTTCCAAGTCTTACACATGATCCACCACTTCCCGCTCTTGTTTTTCTTCTTAATTTGCTCGGTGCTGCTCTCTGGATTGCATCTATACCATAGCCTGAGACAATTCATGTGGAGAGTGGGACTTAAGATCTGAACCTATCATTTATAGGGCTTTGATTGCCCACTAGAGTAGACTGAACATTCTCATGCCCTTGGTCAGCTATATTGTTACCCCGGCCATCTGGCTAAGGGCCCTGCCTTGCTTAATTCTACAGCTACCAAGAGGCTTCTTTTTACCACATAATTAAGACATGTCACATCTGACGCCATCACCAGGGAGGTAACAGTTGTTGATGCATTTACAAAACCAAAATGAATCAACTGTCATTTTCATGGAAAGATATTTGATGAGCTAATGTCTTCTCTGACATATTTTCTTAAATGTCTGATACCTGGCCACCATTGGCTGTCTATGTGCTGGCATGAGAGAAGAGGAAATATGTTTCGTGTTTGTCAGGTTGTTCTCACCCTAGTATTGCTAATCCCCTTGACAGATGAGGAGGCCAAGATGTATGGGGCGAAGCCTTGAGTTCAAAGGCAGCTCTTAAACACCAAGTGAAGTTGGACCTCAACAGCTCCATAGCAGATGCAGCCTTCCCATCTCTTACAGCCTTCCAACTTAAAGCATTAGTGTGTCTTGATTTCCTGCAAAAAGCCTCATGACCTCCTGTGCACACCCATCATGATGAGGGCGCCTGGCTGGAGCTTCCTCCCAGGGTCACTGCTGTCCTCTGTGAACGGATTGCATGTGAGGCAGCTCTCTCTCCTCCAAGTTTCCTTGAGGCTATTTTCTTGAGACTTCAGTGGCTTTAAAACAAAACAAGGATTGGCTAACAAAACATTCTAACCCAGATGAGTCATAGTTCAGTCCTCCTCAGGAGAGGCAGCCAAGTGCGAAGTCTGGGAGACTCAAAGGGCTCTCTCTCTTCCCTCTTCACTGGGCTGAGCTCCCCTAAACACAGCAGAGGCAAAGTCACGGCTGTTTGAGCACATTAACAGGATGGCTTCTGGGGGTGATAAAGGCCAGAGAATGGAGGCCTGAGAGACCTTTGTGTCCTAAGCCTTTGACCCCTTTGATGGGACAGATGCGCAGGCCAGGCCCTCCTTCCCAGGGCAAGCTAGCCCTCATTAAACAGCAGGAAGGCTTCTTTGGTGGCAGTGACCAGACGCATGCCTAGCTTCCCTGGCAGCAGACGGAATGGGAAGAGATAATCCCCTGTCATCAGGCCCCACATCCCCTCAGGACTCCAGAGCTGGCTCCTGAAACATGTGGTCACCTTGATTTATGGTTGACCTTGGGAAGACCAGCCTCTGACTTTGGCAGCCTGTCTCCTAGCCATCATTTTTCTGGGTGGAAAGAGCTTTTTTTTCTCAGTATATGTAAGTATCCCATCTAAGTCAGAGTTTCTCGAGTTACTTGTGGCTCCACTCTGGCAGGAGTACTAGGAAGCCACTCTGCTGGCTTCCCTGGGATACTTTGCAGATGAAAGTAGAAAAACTCAAGACAAAAATTCTCCTAAGTTGGAGAAATAACACATCCACCCTGTATCCCAGAGTGTCATCGGTCAGTCTACAGCATCAACAGGCCCACCACCTTGCCAGATTGACTTAATAAAGACAAGGGACATTGAAGTTCCACAATCATGACTCTTAAACCTGGTAGAGGCCATATAGAGTTTAGGTAGCACCTATATTGGCAAAATGGTGTCTTTAACATTAACTTTCTCTAGCTGGAAACATCTGCCTGGAACATACTGACCAGAAAGAATTCGAATGGAGCTTAATGGATTGACTCTATAGAAGCTGGGAATGCATATGAGCCATGCTCTGGTGGATAATAATTACAGCTAGTACACACAGGGTGATTATCATAGGCCATACACTGTACTGCTTCATCACAAGATGATGCTGAAGTGAGTACCAGCATCGTTCTTATTTCAAAAGAAGAAGCAAGCAACCCAAAGAGGTTAAGTAACTTGCTTAGGACTTGGCAGCGACTGAATGGTAAAGCTTGAGATTTGAACCCACACATCCTGGCTCCAGAGTGCATAACCTCATCATGATGAATTCAACCTTGAAAGCTGCCTACAAGTAGAGGAATTGTGCCTCACAGAACAGGTCAATCCTACTTGATGTTCAAATTGGCTTTCAATGTACATGTATTTGTGTAAAACACATGAGTGCACACATATATCCACATTGTAAACTGAGAATGTATGCAACTCCCATGCCTTCACCCTAGCTCCTGGAAGCTATGGCAGGCCTTCCCTCCAGCACAGTTTGTCAAAATCCTTGAAGTAGAGGAGTCCTGGCTTCCATCAGAGGCCCTCCAAGGGCCAGGCAACTACTGGCCAGGAGATGGCGCTGTGTCACTTTCCTACTAGGGCACTCTTGTTTTCTGAGGGCTAGTGGAGGTGGGGAGGCCAATTTCCCTGATTTGAAATCTCAGTCTTTCTGTCACTTCCTTCAAATGAGCTTGGAGGTGTTCAGCAGATGACAGTCCTGAAAACGGGCCAAAGCTGTTCTCTTAATCCTGTCTCAGGGTGCACTTGAAAAGGGTGTTTCCAAACAAGTTTGCAGATTCCATCTGTCACAGCTACACTCCTCCCGACCTCTTGGCTCTCACCAGAAGAGGGAGAAACACTCCCAACTTGCCCCACCTTGAAAGCAGCTTGGGTAGGGCTGTGGAGGAGATCCTGGCTAAGCTCAGCCTGCTGAGGGAGGAAAATTGCCCTCCCAGCCATCCCCAAAGCCCAGTGTTTGGATGAACCCCCAGAGATCACATCCATCTGGGGCTTGGTGGGTTTGCCTGATGCTCAACCAGTGTTCACATGGCCTCTTTCTCAGGAGCCTAGCAGGAGACTCAGCTAACATTTTCAGATCAAGCAAACCTTTAATTGACCCGAGGATACTCATCTTCCAATGATCTCCACTGTCTCCCTGATCTTCAGATAAGGAAACTGAGGCCAGGACAGAGGAGGGAGATCTCAACCTGATGCATGGAAGATCTGTAAACTAGTTGTCTCAAGCCCTGGCCAGGTCAAAGGCCACCACGTTAGGGCAAAGCACAGAGTACACTCGCAGGAGACAAGCAGCTTTTGGAATCAGACAGCCCCGGCTTGCATGCCACAGTTTTTAAGTATGTCCTGAAACTCTAAGGAAATTACTCTGTATTTCTGATCCTGTCTCATCTAGAAAAGGGAGCACAGTACCACCTAGATCTGGAATACTAAGTCAGGAGACACAAAGACAGACAGTGTTCAAGTTGTGTTTCTGTAGCCTTTTGTGGAGACTTTGTGTTACTTTTAGCCCTAACCAGAGAAGCTGGATTGGAACCTGGGTAGTGTCAAAGGGCTGCTTTGTAACTCATGCTGGACCACACAGCTATTTCCAACTTCACTTTTTAACAGAGGTTAGTTTTCTCTATCCTTTTAAGATGGAGGAAACAAAGCCAATCTTAGCATATGCCAGGACCCTCTTAGAGGGTGTCCATTTCCAGGTCTTGCTCCTTTCTTTCTAAAGCTCATCCCTTGGCAAACATAATCCTAACCATTCTGAGTAAATCCTCTAATTTGCAAGTGTAACAGTGATACCAGTTGGCTAATGCTTCTGTGTGAATTCTTCCCATCAGACTGCCTTCTTGATAATACATGCATTAAGGAACTTGAGATTTTTATGAGGATGAGGAAGACCAAAAATATAAAGGGCGTAACTTCTGATTGAGCCAAGGGAATACCACAAGAAGTTTGAACACCAAGAGGCAGCCGGATAGTGTGAAGTATGGAAAAGAGGCATCAAACGTAAGACAGATTCCAGCCCCAGTGCAGAAGGGCAGCAGCGTTCACCTTATGTGAAAGATTGATGTAGGAACACTGACAGTCCCATTTGTCCCTTTCCTCTGCACCACAGCATTGGTAGGGGACCATAGAAGTGGTCAGAGCTTGGGCCTGACTCAGAAATTGCCCAAGGAAGACATGAAGTTAAACTCATCTTGGCTCAGGTGAGCTGTTAGTCCTGAGGGCTAACTTGGAAGAAGGCTCTAGTAAGGAGGCTGGTTAAGACCCTTAAACACACCTCGGGCTCTGGTGGATGATGCATCATACACTTTGGTCACTGGACTTCCCCATGGAAATGTCCTCTGCCTTGAGAAGTCTGCCTCACCTGATGTTCTGGTCTCACTGCTGCCTCTGTTGGCTCTAGACCCAGCCATGCTGGACTCTTCCTGTCTCTTAAAGTCCTATGTTCACTGCCACCTGCCAAGACTGACCTTTGGCCTGGTTTTCACTGGCACTGAGTTTACACAAAAGGTCATCTCATCAAGGAAGCACACAGATGACCCGAACTCTCCAGCCACTCTCCAAGGGCTTTCTCCCTGTAGTATTGCTTAGGTGGGCAACGTGGGTTCTGTGCATCAGGAAGCTGCCTTCTCTCCACAGCCATAGTCCAGCGAAGGGCAGAGAGACTCAAATACTTGTCTCTGAGTGACTGGGTTCCTCTTCCTCCACCTGCCTCCTCATCTGTTGCAGCTATGCCTTTGCTAATCCCCCCCCCTTCCCTGCCAGGCCCAGGCTCTGAACCCCAAGCTATAATGCAAGGGGAAATCATGACATTCTTTTCTCGGGTCCTTTTTGTCACATTTTCCTTTCTTTCCTTAACTTCCAACACCTTTCAAGGGGCACTTTCATGGGCTTCAGCTGCACACACACACACACACACACACACACACACACACACACACACACACACACCTCTTCACTTCTCACAGCTGGTGATGAGGTTCTGCCTTCAGCCCTTGTCTGACAGGATTCTTACCAGCATGGCTATCTCCAGTAGTCACTCAGGTGAGGCACAGTGCAGCTCTATGGATTGTCCACACAGACAAAATTGTGAATGATAGCTTTGCCCCCAGGGTGTGCAAATGTACAGCAACACTTGACCACTTGGGTGCCTCACCCAGGGGTCATAATTACCAACCACTTCTTTTCTCGGTCTTCATCTCTGATTTCTAGGCAATCTGCCGATCATTCTCTCCTTCCTGACTGGATGAGATACTCTGCACTCCCCCCTCCTTTCCTATCTTTCTAATGTCTCCTTTCCAGCCCTTCCTCTAGATTCTTCGTGCTATTCTTTCTGAGTCTTCTATCACCTGCTTTCCTCTGCAAGTTTGCCTTGAGGTTCTCCACCACTCATTTCCATATAAATCACTTGCCTTTCACCTTCTAATATACAGGCTGAACACTTTTATTAGCAAGAGACCCCGGAATCCAATGCCCAGCCCACCCTGGGTCTTGCTCTGTCTAGATCAGTATTAGAGTCTTAGTAGTGGAAACATATTGTAAAGCAGGACACCATGAGTAACTCCTGCACCCTTTGCCTGACAGGCTTCTTCCACGGCACATCTTTCCCTGTAATCAGCACATGGGCCCAGCTGATGAAGAAATAGCTCCTCGTACCAGAGACCTGATTGGCGAGAAAGTGAGGAAAAGCATCCAGCCATAACTATATTTGTTTGGAAAGAGACAGCCTGATTCCAGGGACTTCTTGGGTCAGTGACACTGTCACTGAGGAGGGAATCTGTACACAGAGAGATTAAAAGGAGCCAGTTCTGACAGGTACACAATAAAGAGCTGGCAGGGACTGTGAGCATTTCAGAGAGAAGGGGGAAATTCTGACAGCAGCGTGACCTGGAAGCTGGAACTTTCTATTTACACTTGACTTCCCCTGTGGATGCATGAGGCAAACTCACCAGGAAAGATGAGGGAAGGGAAGGGGAATATGCCACGCACAGGCCCCACTGCTAAGCTCCGGAGAAATAGTACTGGAGGCAGGAGTCGGAGCTGAGTCCTGCTGTCTCCGCGCTGGCGAAGGGCCTCCGAGTCTAACCAACATGTGTCCCTTAATCTGTGAGCCCCAGACTGACTGTGAAAATTATTTTTCAGGGAGCACTGGGGGCCTTTGGTGAGTCTTTTTATTTGTATCTTTTCATGGAAGTCATACTTGGAGGTTTTTCTGCCTCTTTGAGTGCAGAGGACAGAAACAAGCTGAAGAAGCTCTCGTTTTCCTCAGTGTTGAGGGACTTATCTGGCTTTCATTTGATCCATTCTAAAGAGGGTACAATTTCCCAAGACTGACCATTTATATCTGGAAGTTCAAATTGCTTGCTTTGCTTCTTCTTTATCCGATTTTATCCCGTTTGGCTACCTAAGCCTCTTTTCATGTAAGAACATAACCGTGTTGAGCATACTCCCACACACTTCTTGCTACGGCCCTCTCTCCTGGTCCTCCTCCTCGGAGATTCAACTCTGGCTGCAGTTTTGGATGATCAGAAATGCTTCTACATGGGCACGACGCTCAGCCTTGACCAAAGCTGATCATCTGCTGATGATTGAACACTACTTATTAACCTGCTTGAACTTGGATACCCCACGGAGAGAGAGAGAGGAATGCTCACAGGGCAGAAGTAGGCTTTCATTAGAGAACAGAGCAGCCAGGGACTTTAGTACAGTGTTAAACACTGAGCCACCAAGAGAAACAGGTAGGGACTTTTATCACGACTGTACATAGCACAAGCTACACTATTAGTTGTAAACAAGAAAACCACATCCTGACCAGAAATGGAAAAATCTAACCCAGCACTCCAAAAGGACAAGAAGTACTTTAGCACATTAAAACCTCTAGAAGTAATACTATGGGAAAGGAAACCTGTTCGCCATTGGGAATGGCGGCGTCCCCCAAACTCATAGCTATGAGAACATCTGGCAGTAAAGGCTAGGATGACATCATCATAACAAAGAGCTGATGTTTCTTAAAACACACTTCAGAACTGTAACTGATAGCCTGAGAATGTGGGTCGGATCTCTGGTCAAGTATCTCCAAGGTCTTCCAAGGCCAGGTTCCACTAAGCTAAGTGAACCAGGGCCTTAGGAATCTACTTTATTTGGATTAACTAGAATAATTGAACAACAGCTCCTGGTTGCCTGGTGCCTTAGACAACCTCTTTCCTACTCCCTGGAGCCTACCTCTTACCCAGGAAGGGGCTGCCAACACCTTCAGCCCATTATTTGGTGCCTCCGGTTTTAATTAAATTATAAAATGGCTCACCCAAGGTAACAACAGCACAATAAGGCCGGGTAAGTTGGTCACTGAGGGAGAGTTATTAACTCCTTCATTCACAAGGGGCCCATTTACTACAACTCAGAGTTGGACCAGGGCCCTCGGGATCCAGGAGTTGGGTAACTTTTAATGCTTCCCTGTCTTTTGTACATTGTAAACAGGCTTTTATCTCTACTTTAAGCTCTACTGGTTATATTTACTGCCTTGAGGACCAAGGAAATATAATGGTTTCATTTATCTTTCTTTGTTTTAAGAAGCATGCTGAGGATGACAGCATATGCCTTTAATCCCAGCAACTTGAGAGGCAGAGGCAGGTGAATCTCTATGAGTTCCAGGCCAGCCTGGTCTACAATGAAAGAGACCCTGTCTCAAAAGACAAAACAAAGCAGAACAGAGCAAAAAACAAACAAACAAACAAACAAACAAATATCAACCAACCAAACAACAACAGAAAAAAATCATGCAGATAAATGCTCAACAGCTGGCATCCTGCAGGGCTGGGTTGGAGCGTGAGGCACAGGGCTTGCCCACTTATGTGGTGTAAATATTCCTCCCATGAGTCATTTCAGGTTGTGATCATGACCCACCCCCACAACTTGCAAGTTCCAATCAGATTCAGGACCAGAGTCCATCAAGCCAGCGGTTGCTTTGTGTCTCTGCACAATGCTGTAGCCTGATTTATTGAGCCACAGAATGTCTGAACAGGAAAAGACTCAGAGATAGCCAAGTCTAAACAGCCCCATTTAACAGCTGAAGCAACAGGATCAGAAAAGGGGCAGTGCCTTATTTTAGATGCACAACTTAATAGCAGATTGGACTTAGTTTTCATCCACTAGATGCTTTTATTTCAACATCAATGTGTCAATATGGTCCTCTTCCATTCTCAAAATAGGCACACACACACACACACACACACACACACACACACACACACACACGCACACACACACACAGAGGTGAAACTATCATTGTAATCATTTGATAGAAGAGGTCACTGATAAAACGTGTTAAGCACTGCCCAAATTAAAAACAAAATGAAAAACTAAGAAATGTACCCAGATCTGTCTTACTTCTAGATCCTTCTATTCCTCTAGAACCTCTTCAGTCCTCATATATTCTAGCTAAGATATACTACCAATGAAACATGTCCTGTCCCATTTTTTCAGTTCTTAAAGATTCTTGACCAACAAAAGTCACATATTGGGGAGTTTCTGGGTTGCTTAACAATCTGTTTCTTTTTTACTTTATCCTAAGCATTGCCTGTAGCTGACTTTAAAGATGCCAGCTCTCAGGAACCAGCATGAAGCCAAACTAGGTCTGCAGATTTAGTTAGGCAACAAGTCATGCTGTTGTGATACATAGATGTCCAATTACAGTAGTTCAAGCAATATTGAAGTTTATTTCTGTCACTTGTAAAGTTTAAGAAGCAAGTATGGAGGACAGAAGTAGAGGAAAGACAAGGCCTGATTCTCCTTAATAACATTCCCCAAATTTGAACCTATTAATTCACTGATGTACCATTAGGAACAAAATGATCACATAGCTATGCTAGCTGCAAGAGAGGCTGGAAATGTAGTTTCTAGGTGAACAGTTATATTTTTAAAAAATATTTGAGGATTAAAAAAATAAACATGAGCCGGGCAGTTGTGGAGCACTCTTTTAATCCCAGCACTTGGGAGGCAGAGGCAGGCAGATTTCTGAGTTCGAGGCCAGCCTGGTCTACAGAATGAGTTCCAGGACAGCCAGAGCTACACAGAGAAATCCTGCCTCAAAAAAAAAAAATAAACATGATATTGAGAAATAATTCACAACTTCTGTTATGCTGTGTGAAGTGCTTGAGCCTAGGAAAAAGTAAAGATGGGAAAGAGGAAAGAAAAGACATGTTATAGAAAGTCACTACACGATTTCTGAGAAGCTAGTGTTCAGTGGATAGTAGTCAGCCCGTATCCCATTAAAAGTCAAATGCTTGTATCACTCTAAGGAACCAGCATTACTTACGAAGTTTCTGCTTATAACTTTGAAACTCTTATTTTGAATAGGATATTTAGAAGATTTTCTTATGTTAATAGAGAAGCCCACACTTTTAGGTATCTTCAAGTCAAGCTAATGGTGATGTTCTGTGACAATTACCAGTCAGGGGACTTGGTGCATTACTATCAGTTGAATGGACAAAGTTGAAGTGTGGATATAATTGTTCTGTTACTTCCCATCTCTCTTCTGAAACCAGCCATGTGGCTTTGCATCTTAGGATCATATCTACCCCAACAATGGCTTTTGTCCATCTTCAGAAAGCCTGTAACTCAGGGACTGGAAATGGACCTGTGAAACAGAAACTTTAAAAAAGAGAAAGAAAAACTTTCTATCTGGACAAAACATTTACCACCTGGACTTGGCCAAACATGACTCATGCATTCCTTCTCCCTCCATGTCCCTGAGCTGTGGGCTACTCTTGAACACTGGAACTTGAGAAATATCCTTAAGATCTCTTCTGGAGAACTGACTGACCACAGGAAATAAACACCTGTTCCGTAGCACTGCCTGCCTTGTTCTGATGTTCCCACCTCCCATTTCTAGCATTTTTATTTAATTCTTTCTGTAAAAGATGCTTGTTTTTCCCCAACTATGGAGCCAATTGTAGGCCTCATGGTCCAAGCCTTCCCGGTGGCTATAGTCAGTTTCCATAATCTTTTCAATAAATACCCTTCATCAAGGCCAAGGTTTCTCTTTTCTTGCTGCTTCCCATCTAAGCTCTAACCCATCTTTTCTTCTCTACCATTTAACAGTTGCAGTGTTTTCAACAAGCTCTTGTCAAAACAACAAAAAACAACTCTCATTATATTAGTCAACAAATATGCCTGTAAGTAATAAGAACATTGAATTATTCTCCTAAAAGAATGTATGGGAATAAACAGTCCACTCTCTAGCACTGTCTCAAAGAACCTGGGCTTCACCGAGGCACATGGGTTGCCTTGGTAAATACACATCCTTGGAGCAATCTCTACATGAGAATTCTGGGAATCACATGATGGTGTCCCAGGCAGGAAGGACCTAGAGGAAGAAAGTCAGTTCTCTTAAATGTCACCCTCTCCTCGCTAGGGGCAAAGTTTTACTCAGAAAGTTCCTCATGTTCTCTCTTCACATCTCATTGACCCAAGAAGGGCCACGTGGCCACTTCCATTGCAGGAGAAATGGGAAAAGTTAAGCTGTAAATTTACCCTCTTGTGGGTGTTGGCCTCTACTCCTAGAGAGGAAAGGAACATGTCTTTGGGTTTCTGTTGCAGTGATAAAGCCTCATGGTCATAAGCAACTTGGAGAGTGATGCTTTAGCTTACAATCGCATACCACAGTTGTCTTAGTTACTTTTCTATTGCTGGGACCAAAAAATCATGATTAAGGCAACCTATAAAAGAAAACATTTAATTTATGGCTCACAGTTGCAGAGGGTAGATCCTAGGATCCCCTTCCTCTCTGTGATGGTTAGTTTTATGTCAACCTGACACATGCCAGAGTCATATAGGAAGAAGAAACTTCAACTGAGAAAATACCCTCACCAGGTTGGTCTGTGGGCTAGCCTGTAGTTCATTTTCTTGACTGATGATTGATATGGGAGGGCTCAGCTCACCATAGACAGTACTATTCTTGGGCTCGTAGCCCTGGGAACAATTAGAAAGGGACGTGTCTTATATATGATTTTTATTGCTGGGATAAAACACTATGGCCATAAACAACTTGGTGAGGAAAGGGTTTAATTTAGCTTATAGTTCCATATCACAGTTATTTTAGTTACCATTATATTGCTTGAAAGAGTGAAAGCATAGTCCCCTGTGATAATGAGTGTCTTAGGATTTCCATTGCTGTGAAGAGACACCACGACCAAGGCAACTCTTATAAGGGACAACATTTAATTGGGTCTGGCTTACAGGTTCAGAGGTTCAGTCCATTATCATCAAGACAGGAAGCATGGCAGAATCTAGGCAGGCATGGTGCTGGATGAGCTGAGAGTTCTACCTCTTATTCTGAAGGCAAACAGGAGAAGACTGTCTCCCACATGGCTAGAAGGAGGGTCTTTTTTTTTTTTATTTTTTTATTTTTTTATTTTTTTTTATTTTTTTTGGTTTTTCAAGACAGGGTTTCTCTGTGAAGCCCTGGCAGTCCTGAAACTCACTCTGTAGACCAGGCTGGCCTCGAACTCAGAAATCCACCTGCCTCTACCTCCCAAGTGCTGGAATTAAAGGCATGCACCACCACTGCCCGGCTAGAAGGAGGGTCTTAAAGCCCACTCTTACATGACACACTTCCTCCAACGAGGCCACACCTCCTAATAGTGCCACTCCCTGGGCTAAACCTACACAAACCACAACAATGAGAAAAGGTACAGAATGATCTAAGGGGGTCTTCCTGGAAGAGGAAGTTGGACAATGTTTGTGATCAGTGAGACAAGTGGTATCCAGGGCACATAAACACAGGACAGAGTGCTTCTGATGTCCCTCAACTGTGGTGTGACATGAGGCATCTTCCCTGTGTCTTGGGAGCATAGCTTATTATGAATTCTTGCTGCCTGCCATGAGTGAGAAGTCTACTCTGTCTAACTTGCTCTGTCTTGCTGGAGTCATGCAGTTGACAGGAAACTTTTACAACAATATGAATATGTACACAGAACAATGAGCAACAGAAGCAAGTGGGCACACTACCTGCAAGGTAGGACATCACAGTGGGTAAGAAATGAGGTTTGTCAAGTGGAATGGGGTAAAGAAGAAGAAGAAATAGTGAACAAGGGAACTGTGCTCTCCCTAATTATGTGGAAACCATGAGAAGTAGGTGTGTCTACTTTCCTATGTGTTGGGGGCTTCCTTTACAGCATGCCCTGATTTCTACTCATGGCCAATACTCCTTGTCACTCACATTTTCCAGTGCTGGCTCAGTGATAAATGACAGATGTATAAGGCTCTTGGTTCCATCCTCAGCACCACAAATAACTAATGTAATTGGTGCAGATCATTTAACAGATGCATTGGCATTATCAAGATGGATACATGCAGTGCAGGGAAAGCTAGTACAGACACCAGTGTTTATGCTGGGGAACTTACACAGGGTAGCAACGTGTGTACACCAGAATGTTCACTGCAGCACTGCTTGCTGTGCTAGAACAATCCAAATTCCTCTCAGAAATAGAATGAATAGACACTGGCACACCGTGCATGGGAAACTCGGGTAGCAACTGCATGGATAAACCACAACATGAATCAATCCAAACGAGTCATCAAGCACGCTGTTGAAGAAGTGAATAGCAGGAAAGTACAGAGTAGATCCTTCCACCCAAAACACTCCAAACCAGACACAACTAAATAATACATGTACACATATATGTTTTACAGAGACACATGTATATATGTTGGACATCCTTAATGTGAAAATATGAAGGCTAAAATGCTCCCAAATCTAAATTTTTTCAAATATTGGCATGACAGACAATACAAGTAAAAATTCTACCCTTGGTTTTATTTTTTTGTAGGAGACTTATCACTAAAAACCATTACAAACCTATTTACAAATTAAACATGTACACTCTAAGCTTAGGCCAGAAAGTCCTCATTGAAATGGAGGGAGACAGAGAGATAACAAAAGGCAGAGAAGCAGAAGGCACACCAAGGAGAGCCTCGCTGTCTAAATAAAGACCTACCTTAAGGGCAACGGGGAACCAGCCAAAGGGTTTGCCCAGGGAATGAACACATGTGCGTTGATTAATAAATGCTGGTGTACAGTTACGTATGGAAATGTCCTCATCTAAAAATGCAGGGGTTGGCTTAAAGGATCACCAAGAACCCCATCTAGCTCTGACATCCTGAGAGTCTCTGAGTTTCCACGATGATTCGGGTCAAGGTCTCTTGATTTTTGCCTTCTCCTCTCAGCCGCTGAGGTTGCTCTGAGCAGAATAATGAAATCAGCAGCACATGTGGTCTTCCTCCTCGCCCTCTGTGAGATGGATGAGGCCGTTCCATTACAGAGGGCGAGGCGGCGTCCTCTGTGACCAGCCTCTCTTCTATCCATCTATCTGCCGATTAACGATGGCTGAAAGCCACTTATTGGGAGGGCTCCTGCCCTTATCACTGTCACTGGCTGCAAATAAACACTGACTTTATGCCGAGTTTCCATATTTAACCACATTTAAGTCACTGCTGATACTTTTGTTACCTGACATTTGCACTTCAGAATTTAAAATGAGACACACACTCGAAGCTTCTCTATCAAATGGGAGCACTCAGGTTGTGTGGGGCCTTCCTGCCGTTTGTTTACAAGAAAAAATGCTTCAAAGTGAACGCTGTGTGCAGGGATTTCTTGTGCTCTGAAATGAGTACGGATAAGAAACGGGTCAGGACAGGGTAGTTTTGATTCTAAAAGGTCGCTGCCTCATGTCAAAGCTGTACTGTGTCAATAATGGATGAGATGCATAAATGATATATCAAAGACAAAAATTCCAGCCCTATGAAGAGAGGGGGAAACCTTGCTTTTTGAGCAAGATTTCCAATATAAGAAGTTTAGTATATTATGCAAGCCTTTGACCTGATGGTAGATAATGATGCTGAGCATTCAAGAAGCACATATCACAAAGAGTGGGCGTGGGGATGTAAATTCTAGGTCTCTGAATTTTAAATACAAAGATACATTTATCTCTTTGCAGAGAAAACACTTCCATATGATTGTAGACGGTTTTAAAAAGTGAGGTACATGGGCCGGTAGACCGCCTCCCCAGGTGAAAGTGCTTGCAACCTGACCACCCGAGTTCACTGCACAAAACCCCCCACAAAAAGCCAGATGTGATGGTGCCCCACTTCTACTGCAAGGGGGGAGGCAGCAAGGGGGACTTGGGTGAGGTCTATGGGCCAGTTGGCCTGGAGGAGGAGTCTTAGCATAAACAGAGAACCTGCTCAAACAAGCTGGAGAAGAGAATCATCTCCTAAAAGTTATTCTCTGACGTGTACATGTGCATCATGCGTGTGCGCACACACGTGCATGTGCGCGTGCACACACACAAATGATATATAATAAATAAAAATTTTAATTGTCAAGTGAGTTGCGGCTCATATGTACCTTCCCATGCACTGCCTTCCTGTCTCCCGTTTCCCCTTCCATCTCTTCCTCCTTCATCTTCCATCCCTCCCTTCCTTATTTTCATTTTGCCACTGGGGATTGAAATCGGGTCCTTGTACATGCTAAGCAAGTACCCTACCATTAAGCACATCCCAGTTCATTTTTATTTATTTTTTTAAACGTTATTTTATTTATTATTAGTAGGAGGGTGGTAGTGTGCCACAGCATGTGCGTTGAAGCCAGAGGAAAATTTTACCAAGTCATTTCTCTCCTTCTACCTTTGCATGCTATCTGGGGATCGAACTAAGGCTAATAGGCTTGGGCACAAGCTCCTTTTTGCACTGAGCCCACTTGCCAGCCCTTGAGACAAGATCTCACTAAATTTTCCAAACTAGCCTTGGTTTCACTTTATAGTCCAGGCAGGCTTTGTACTTGGCAATCCTCCTGCCTCAGCCTCCCAAGTAGCAGGTCGTTGGCTTGAAGATTCTTATATATAGTAAGGGCTCAATGAGTGTGGTTTACAGGAATAAAAGAATAAATAACAATTGTTTAATGTTTTTAAGTGTTTACCATGCATGCTAAGTATTCTGCATGCATTAGCTTATATAATCATCACAGATAGCCTCAGTTTGGATATTATTAATACTTGTATTTTGCCGATAAAGAAACCTAGTCCTACAGAAAAATAGCTTGGCATGTGTACATACCTAGTGGTGCTGGTAAAGAAGGAATCTAGCTCTTCTTGGGCTAAGCCAGAACAGAACAATGAAAAATGACCTTGCTCCTCTGGCCCAGCGAGTGAGTTTAGAGGTGAATATTAATGGCTTTGAGGGGTAAGTCCTCCAAGATCAAAATGCATTAAGAGATCTTCTCCTATTACATAGGAGTATAACGCAATCATGATGTTCCTTCCAGGTTCATTCATTTGACGTTAGAATGTATTTAAATGGTGTTAAACAGCCAGACACAGTACATGCCCGTATCTCCAGCACTCATCATGGCATCAAGGCCAGCCTGAGCTATATACCGGGAAGATGACTCAAAGAACAAAGCAAAACAGGACGAGTTATTCAGCTTGTCATTTGAACACTGCCTAGGGTGTTCAAGGACCACAGTACTGAGAAAACAGTTGCTATTCTGCCCTACCTGATAATCTGGCCAGACTTTTTGGTAAGGTGGCAGACTAGAAGAGGCCTTCTTATGACCCAGTGTGAGAGAGAGTAGGAATAAGAAAAGGAAAATAAAAGGAGTGGGAACAGGGGAGTTTTCTTTGTGAATGTTTAAAGTAAGTAAAGGAGATTTAAAAATGTAGAGAAAGCGACAGTTGCTATACCACGAAGGTGGGGACTGTCGAGTATTGTGGGCGGGATCGTGTCCTTATTTCCTTTTTGGTACATAAGAAGGCTGCTGATTTCTGTATGCTAACGTTGTGGCCCGCTGCCTTGCCCGCCTGTGTTCATCACTCTGAGAGGTTTAGGGTGGCATCTTTGGGGTCTCCCACGGATAGGATAACATCATCTACCAATAGGGATACTTCGACTTCTTCTTTTCCTATTTATGTACCTTTCATTCTCTTCTCTTATTGCTTTAGTTTACCTAAGCCCTCAAGCACTATTGAATAGGAATGAAGTGAATGGATACCTTTGTCTTACTCCTGATCTTGGGAGTGTTTTGAGTTTTTCCATGTAATGACATATTTGTCATATATGGCCTTTATCATATTGAGCTATGATTCATCAACCATTAGCCTCTCATGACTTCATCGCAGGATACTGAATTCTGCCATTATTTTTCTGTGTCAATAGAGATGACTGCATGATTTCTGTCTTTGAAACAGAGTCTATGTGATAGTTACACAGCTAAGAGTGCTTTGCTACTGCTTCAGTTCTCAGCACCCATATCAGGCAGCTTACAACCACCTATAACTTCACTTGCAGTGAATTCAATGCCTCTTCTGGCCTTTATAGGCACTTGTATGCACATGAGCAAACAAAAACACAGATATATACAGGTAAGTAAAAGTAAAATAAATATAAATAGTATCCTGTTTTACACTCACCAAGTGAAATTTGTGTCGTCCATATATCCTTGCTGTGTGTGCTTCCACTAGAGTGTGGTCAACTTACTAGGGACTATACTCTAAAAGACAAAACAAGAACAAAAATACCTGACTCTCCCTCTCCCAGCAGCCTCAGCTGCCAGAGCTCCTTAGCTAGGGGTGGGACTCTGTATCCACCTTCTCCATATTAGGATTTGTCTATCTTGAGCTTTTACAAGGCTTGCACACATGGTTGCACTGTGAGCTCATATGTGCAGCTGCCCTCATGTCTGAAAGACACTACTTCTCTATAGTCACCCCCCCACTTCTAGCTCGTACAGTCTTTTCATCTCCTCTTTTCCCATGATCCCTGAGCCTCGGATGGAGAGGAAGTGATATCACTGACTCATTTAGGGCCGAGCATGCCACGCTTTCCTAGTCTCTGTATTTTGATCAGTTGTAGGGCTCTGAGGTAATCACTCTCTGTTGTAAGTTGGTGCTTTTCTGCTGAGGGTTGAGAGATGCATTTATCTATGGGTATAACAGTAAGTCATTAGGAGTTAGTTTAATACTATATCCACTCAACAAAATAGTAGTAAATTCTCCCCTAGGGCCTATGACCTGTCTTGTCACAGTCTCTTAGCCCAGTAATGGTGCTACTTATGGATTTTATCTTGTGGGGTAGAACTGAAATCTGATCAGAAAGTGATTGGTTGCTTCCACGATGATCATGCCACTATCACACCAGTGGGCACATCTTGGCAGGCCAGTTGTTACTGAAGCACAATGGGTCCACAGCTGGGTAAGAGTTATGATGACTTTTCTCCTCCAGTAGTGGACACAGCACCTTCCAGCATTATAAAAGTTAGCCTAGGTCAGTGCCAACTTGGTATCTCTATGTTCTATGACTCAAGTTTGTAGAATCTTTAGCAATAGGATCTTACTATCAAGCTCTAGAAAGTAATCAATAGGATTGGCAATACCGTGTAATGTCTGAGAGATCTATGGGACCTCACTGGTCAACAGCCCCAAAAGATGTAATACATTCCTGGGACTGAAGTTTTCATTTGTTGTCTGTGATATATAGCTGGCACATTGTTGCCCAATTCCAGAGTAACTACATTTTCTCTCTCTCTCTCTCTCTCTCTCTCTCTCTCTCTCTCTCTCTCTCTCTCTCTCTCTCTGTGTGTGTGTGTGTGTGTGTGTGTGTGTGTATAAGTTTCTACAGTAGTATGTAGGTTTCCTATGACCTTTTCTAAAGGTCTTTTGTGTTACTTATACCTCCCTATATTTCCTGCTCTATCCTGCCTTCCCAATTCTTTCTGTTCCAATATTTCCCTTTAGGCCTTTATACCCTTGCATCCCATCTCTCTTCCCTTGGAAGCTTCCTCTTCTCCACCACGCACACTTACTCATTCCTCTTCTATTTTATGGAACAGTTTGACCAGTATTGGCATTAGTTCTTCTTTGACATTCTGGAAGTTGTTAGGTCCAAAGTGTACCCCCAAAATGGCAGTGCACTAACAATGTCCAAAATGACAGTCTGGGCTCTACACAGGCTGCATTCTCAATTGCTTTCAAGTAAACAGAAACTTAAACTAGGTATTACCCAGAAATCTCCTGAAGCAGGTTTCTGTTTGTTGGAAAAATAAATACTTTCCTCATCTGCCCCCAACAGTTGACTACCATGGGTAGTGGTCATCTAGTTCCTGATTAACCAAAACAAGCCTATAATATCGATCTAAGTCCTCACATTGGCCCCCCAGGGCTGTTTTGTCTTGTATTCCATCTCCCAGGGCTCTAACTCCTGGGCTGTTCTGCCTGGAGCACCGATTCTCCCACCCCTACCTGTTCCCACCAAACTAACAATGCTTTTTATGACATTTGTGGTTCTCTACCCACTGAGGCAGCCTGGCAGTTTGATCTCCCAATAAACCTTTCTTTCTGCCCATGAAATAGTCTTGTTCAGTAGTCCTTGCTTGTGGAAGTATTCTGCAGTGAACCTTCTGGTTCTGGGAATAAACCTCAACAAGGAATTGAAAGACCTCTACACTGAAAACTTTGAAATACTGGAAGAAATGAATTGAGGAAGACACCAGAAGATGGAAAGACCTCCCGTGCTCATGGATCAGAAGAATAATGTCAGAAAAATGAACATCTTTATCAAAGGCAAACTACAGATTCAACACTATCCCAGTCACTTTTCAACTTCTAATATTCAGATAATTTTAAATGAATTTTAAAAGTTTTAAAGATTTGTGTCTAGTGTGTGCTTTACATTTTAAAAAATTTCTTTTTCATGGCCTTGCGCTTGCAAGTACTCTACCATTGAGCTATGTCCCCAGATTCTTGGTGTTTTGAAACAGGGTCTCATTGTGTGGCCCAGGCTTAAAATCACCGCCTCCTGTGTATTTGGATTACAGATACATGTCACTTTGTCAATCCTAGCTTGATCCTCTGCTGCAGTGATAAACACCATGATCAAAAGCAACTTGGGGAGGAGGAGGTTTATTTGGATTATAGATTACAGTCCATCATTGATGGAACCCAAGGCAAGACCTCAAGGCAGAACCCTCAAGGCAGGAACTGAAGCAGAGGCCACAGAGAAATTCTGCTTACTGGCACTCTCTCTGAAGCTTACTAGGCCACCTTTCTTTATACAGCCCAGGCCCATCTTCCAGATATGTTACCACTTACAGGGGGCTGGGTCTTCCCACATCAATCAGCAATCAAGAAAATACCCCACAGACATGCCCATAAGCCAATCTGACAAGGGCAACTCCTCGGTTGAGGTCCCTTCTTCTCAGATATACTTAGTATTGTGATAAGTTGGTATAAAAATGGCATTGCCCATTTTTTAAATTAAAGAACTTTGCCAGCTATCTTTGTTCTGAAGAGCAGATAATATTGGAAAGGAGCTGAGGATGTACCTCAGTTGGTAGAACGCTTGCCTGGCATGCAGGAAGCCCTGAGTTCAACCCCTAGCACCATACAAACTGGGCATGGACTTACTAGTAATTCTCAGGAGCAGAGACAAGAGAATCAGGAATTCAGAGTCATCAGTTATATGCTAGGCAAATGCTCTACCACTTAGCTATATCTTGTCCCCTAGTCCTTATGCTAATTCCTTATTTGTGAGCCACCCATGCAGTCCCACAAGCTAGCTTCTCTTTTTTCCCCTCAATGATGAGATCACTTCAGGGCAGAGATCTGTAAGCTAGCTCTCTGCCCTGCTTTGAAAACCTTTCTTCTGGTCTCTGACACAATGCTGTCATCTAGCATTCGCCTCTTAGGCAAAGTGTCCCCCAGGTAAAGACTCCCCTCCTTGTGTGTTAAATCTACTTTATTTCTTTAATAGCAGGCATCACTATTTGACCATGTATTATTTATGCCGACGGTTTGTTTACTAATGTAACACCTGTCTCTCTCCATTACAATTACTGTTCCTTAGTGGCGGGAACGAGCTGCCCATTCCCAACTGTGTCACTAAGTACAGATCTACTCAATACATTGCCAGTAGATCTTGCTAAATACATATCCAGTCAAGTGAGTGAGTTCAGAGCCTACCATAATTAGGAAGGGGTCAGTTCTGGGACAATAATGACAGTAACAGTAATGATAAAAGAAGCAGTTCCCAGTTAATGAAGTCTACTTCCTGGCTAGGCACAAGGCTAGTACTGAAAATACAACATCTCAAGAGTTTCACAAGCTAGACTTCATATAAATCCACTCGATGGGTGAAAACTCAGAGATCATGCAGGTCACATGGCTACACTGTGGGAATGGGGCCCTGAGTGCAAGCGTCAGAGAACTTATCACTTCAGCCCCTAAGCATCTCACATTGCCTTGCTCTACCTCTCAGGTTAGAAAAGAAACACAACAAAGCCTGAAAGACTAATCAACTTGCCCAAGACCACACAGCCAGTATGTGGCAGTGAAGAGCATCTTCTCAAGTCTTCCATGTTTACTGACCTTGCTAACATTTGAAGGCATTGTGTTCCGAACGGCTCATTCTTGGTGGTTTCTTCCCTTGGGTCCAGAACACCCAGACCAGAGCCTGGCACACGGTGTAACTGACATTAAGAGAATGAACGAACATTCAGTCACTTTGGCACATCAAGTGTAGCTGGTGTTCTATGGTCTCATGCTATGGGATAAGCGTCTCACAGAAATATATTAGGATATTCAGATGAATTTTAAAATAACTATTATTCAAGCAGAAGCACAAATAACTGCTCTTTCTTTGGGAGCAATTTAAACACCAGCAAAGATCCTGGTGTGAGAAATTAGGTTATGCAAATACTTTGCAAGGCTGCCAGAGAAGCTCTCTTCATTTGATAGGATTTATTATCGATTTATACCTATTTCTTTCATGTGCTCTATTTTACATTTCTGCTGCATTTCAGTTGAATAGGCCAGCCAGACAATCTTCAGTACAAACATTACAGACAAATTAGGGCTAGCAGAGAAGCTGTTTTGTGGTTGTATTTTTTCCCCCAATAGTGAAGCTTAAGTGCCTCAGCAAATTACAGCCCAGCCAGCCAGAACAGCAATGAGCCATTCCAACTGTAAATAAACATGTGCATGGCCCGCGGACAGCCAGGGTGCATGCAGACAGTTCAGGCAATTCATCAGATCCCTCAAAAGGTTAAACCAGAAGGAAGGTTGCATGGAAATCGTGTACTTGGCACCCAGGACACCAGCAGCTTGGGAATTGTTGAATTAATTAATGAAGAAGTGGGTTTGGTTTTCTCGAGCTGACTTCAGTGGTGGCCTGTTTAACCTGATGCTAACAGTCACACGAGGCCTTCACAGGCCCAGGAGGCCTCAGCTCCTTTCTGTCTCCTTATCCATTGCTATTTCCACTTTATTCTTTTGAGTCAGGGCCTTACTATTCATCCCAGGCTACCCTCAAACTCAAGAATTTCCTGCTGGAAGTACAGAAGTAAACCACCATAGCTGGATCTCAGCTGTGTGTGCACGCGCGTGTGCGTGCGTGCGTGTGTGTACACGTATGTGCTTATGTACATGTATGGGTACACATGTATGTTTGCACATGTATATGTGTAGGACAAAGAACTATCTCAGGAGAATTATTCCTCAGCTCAGGTGATGTTTCTCCACAAGGTTTTGTTGTCGTTGTCATTGTTGTTTTTTAAAGACAGGTTTTCTTATTGGTCTATAATGTACCAAGCAACCTAGACTGACTGACCAATGAGTTTTAGGGATCCCCTGTCTCTGCCTCCCTATTGCTGGGATTGCGAGTGTACAGCCCCATGCCTGGCTTTTTAATATGGGTCCTGGAGATGACACTACTGAGATATCTCCTCAGCCCCTCAACTCCTTTTTTAAATTAATGACAGTAGCACCATATTTAAGATTCACATTCTCTAGAAAGGACCCTTGATAATATTCTAAAAGAAAGAGCTTTTTAATGGACACACTGGTCCTTTTTTTATTTACTTATGTGTTCATTCGCTTTACATCCTGATCACAGCCCCCCTCCCACTTTCCTCTAAGTCATCACACCCTCACTTCCCTTTCCCCCCTTTCTCCTCCCCCACTGGAGGAGGAGACATGAAGTCTCATTAGCACTAAGTGCATCCTCTCCCATTGAGGCCAGACAAGGCGGCCCAGCTAGGGGAAAGGGATCCAGAGGCAGGCAACAGAGTTGGAGTTGGAGACAGTTCCCTGCTCCAGTTGTTGGAAGAGCCACATGAACACCAAGCTGCACAGCTGCTACATGTGTAGGGGGCCTAGGTCCAGTCCATGCGTGCCCTTTGGTTGGTGGTTCAGTCTCTGTGAGCCCCCATGAGCCAGGGTAGTTGGATCTGTAAGTCTTCTTGTGGTATCCTTGACCCCTCCAGCTCCCTCAATCCTTCCCCTGACTCTTCCACAGACTCCCTGGGCTCTGCCTAATATTTGGTTTTGGGTCTCTGCATCTGTTTCCTAAAGCTGCTGGATGAAGCCTCTCAGATGACAGCTGTGCTAGGCTCCTGTCTGCAAGCATAACAGAGTAGCATTAATAGTGTCAGGGGTTGGCTCTCTCCCACGGTGTGAGGCTCAAATTGTGTCAGTCATTTGTTGGCCATTTCCTCAATCGCTGCTCCATCGCACATCTTGTAGGTGGGACAAATTTTGGGTCAAGGGTTTTGTGGGTGGCTTGGTGTCCCCATTCCTCCACTGGAAGTGCTGCCTGGCTACAGGAGGTGGCCACTTCAGGCTCCATATCCACCTCTGCTAAGAGTCTCAGCTAGAGTCATCCCCATATCCTCCCAGAAGCCTCCCCTGTCCCAGGCTTGTCCCAGAGATGCACCCCACAGATTTCCCTTCTCTCTCCAACCTCTAACTTACCACCACACCCCTGATTCCCACCCCTATTCCCCCTCCCCACCCCCTCTCTGACCCAGTTCCCTCTCTCCATTCACTTCTGATGTCTGTTTTATTTCATCTTCTGAGCGAATTCAAGCATCTTCCCTTGGGCCCTCCTTCTTACTTAGCTTCTTTGGGTCTGTAGATTGTAGCATGGTTATCCTAAACTTTATGGCTAATAGCCACTTATAAGTGAGTTCATATTATGACTGTCTTTCTGGATCTGGGTTACCTCACTCAGAATGATATTTTCTAGTTCCATCCATTTGTCTGCAAATTTCATGATGTCCTTGTAGTAGTATTTCATTGTAAATGAACGACATATTCTGTATCCATTCTTTAGTTGAGGAACATCTGGGTTGTTTCCAGTTTCTTACTATTATAAATAAAGCTGCTATGAACATAGTTGAGCAAGTGTCTTTGTGGTATGGTGGAGCATCTTTTGGATATAGCTAGGAGTGGCATATCTGGGTCTTGAAGTAGAATATTCCCAATTTTCTGATTTCCAAAGTGGTTGTACAAATTTGCTATCCTACCAGTAATGGAGGAGTGCTCCTCTCACTCTACATTTGTGCTGGCATCTGAGTTTTTGATGTTAGTCATTCTGACAGGTATAAGATAGCATCTCAGAAAGGCCAAAAACCATACAATGGAAAAAAGAAAGCGTCTTCAACAAATGGTGCTGGTCTAACTGGATGCCTGCATGTAGAAGAATGCAAATAGTTCTATATTTATCACTCTGCACAAAACTCAAGTCCAAGTGGATCATAGACCTCAACATAAAACCAATACACTAAATCTTATAGAAGAGAAAGTGGGGGATAGCCTTGAACATGTTGGCACAGGAGATAACTTCCTGAACAGAACAGCAACAGCCCAGGTTCTAAGATCAACAATTCATAAACGGAACCTCATGAAACTGAAAAGCTTCTGTAAGACAAAGAAGACCATCAATAGGACAAGATCTTCACCACCCCTGAATCCAACAGAGAGCTAATATCCAAAATATATAAAGAACTCAAGAAATTAAACACCAACAACCCAAATATTCCAATTAAAAATGGGGTACAGAGCTAAACAGAGAATTCTCAACAAAGGAATCTCTAACGGCTGAGAAGCACTTAAAGAAATGTTCAAAGTCCTCAGTCATCCGGGAAATGCAAATCAAAATGACTCCAGAGATTCGGTCTCACACTATTCCTATTTGGCTAGGAGTCATGCCCCTCTATAGGTAACAACTGTTTGTTCTCTTACGGTGGCTTTCTCAGGCTCAGCTTAGGTTGAGGTGAGATGACTCCTGGCTGGCTCTAGGGGAGAAGAAACCATAATATTCTGAAGCCAGTCACATGACTCAAAGTAGGCTAATTAGAATCAATACATATAGATCCTGGAGTTTTGCTGGAACTAGTAGGAAGCAGGTAAGTTTCTGTGAAGATAGGAGAAAACAGTAGGGCTTCTGGCATTTTCTTATGAGCCAATGGGAGACCCTCCTGACCGTGCAGCCAGCAGAAAATAAAACAGCTAAAGGCCAGGAAGCAAACAGCCTCCACCTAGATGGATGCCTTCTCTCAATTTCAATCATATCCAACAATAAATAATTCTTACACTTAAATGTACTTGATTTAGGAACCTAATATTATTTATATATACTGCCTAATAAATTCTTTTAGGTGCGTGAGGATATTTTATACACTACTTTGGTGGTGTGGGACTGGAAAATCAGTTTGAACTGAGCATGGTGACACACACCTGTAATTCTAGCACTTGGGAAACAGAGATGGGTAAGTCAGGCCAGCTTTAGCTGTGGAAACCTATGCAAAAGAAAGGGGGAATAGGAAGAGAAAGAGAAAGAGAGGGAGGGAAAGGGGAGAAAATAAAAGGGAGAGAGGAAAGAAGGAAGGGAGGGAGGGAAGAAAGGAGAGAGGGATGGTAGGAAAGAAAAAGACAAAGTAGTTTGCCAAGCCACAGTCCTCAGTGCCTATAGATTCATAGGTATAGTGGGGAGAAAAGAGAGAGCGAAGGCTGTGTGTAATCTAGTGATTTAGCACGCACAAGGGTTACGTTTGATGCCTAGCATCCTAAATGCTCTAGAAAAGAAGACCCTAGAAATAGGATGAAACTGTGGTATCAGAGCCTTGGAATCTATTTTGTTCATTTCCTTACCAACATAATTTCTACTTTGCAATACAGGTTAATGAAGACCTGTGAAATGTTTGTCCCTTCTGAAGCACTAAATCTGACACTGTGATTCGGGCTAAGGAAATAATCTCAGAAAATAACAAAGCTGAATATCCACAGGTGTTTTTCAAAATAGTTTTTAACAGAAAGTCAGAAAGCCCAATCATGTAGAAATGGTTAAACAAATTTTACAAAAAGTGTTAGTTACCAAAAATTATATCCATTAAGTAGTTTACATACAGGCAGCCTGACACATATCTATGATCCTAGCATTTAGAACACTGGAGCAGGAGGGTAGAGTGCTCATGACCAACCTGGGCTAAGACCTTGTTTTCAAGAAAAAAATCTGGACGAATAATGCCTACCTAGGATGCACAGAGCCTTGTGCTTGAGCCCCGCACCACATACGCCAGGCATAATAGTGCGCACTGTAATCCCAGCGTACTCGAGAGGTAGATGCTGAATAGCTCAGGACGACCAAGAATTGAAGGCCAGCCTACAGTCCAGGAAACTTGGGGGGAGGGGGGGAGAGAGAGAGAGACAGATAGACAGAAAGAGAGAGACAGAGACAGAGACACAGAGAGAAACAGAGACATACAGAGAAACACAGAGACAGAGAGACAAAGACAGAGAGACAGAGATGGATACAGAGACAGAGACAGAAAGAGAGAAAGTGCAGAAAGAAGTCTTTCAATGGGAGCTAGAGAGCTAAACCAGTAGTTAAGAGTGTTTGTTGATCTTATAGAAGACTCATGTTTGATTCCTAGCACCATGGTGACCCATAACTGTCTGTAACCGTATTTCCAAAATATCTGGCATCATCTTCTGATTTCCTCAGGGAACAAGTACAAATGTGGTACATATGCATACATGCAGGCAAAACACTCATACATCCAAAAAAACAATAAAATAAAACTAAAAAAAAAGTTTTTTAAAAAGAAATCTCAATTTTATACAAAGTATATAAGAAAATAAACAAGAGCAAATTTGTACATATTATACTATAATGATATGCTGAAAAAATCTTTCAAATGCTAAGATTAGTTATCTTTAGGTAGTAGGTTAATGAAGTATATTCTCTTCTTCTTTCTTTTTTTTTTTTTCCATTGTTGGCAGAGTCTCAGCATGTAACACTAACTAACCTGAAATAGGCAACATAGACCAGGCTGGCCTTAAATTCACAAACATCCTCCTGCCTCTGACTTCCAAGTGCTGTGATTAAAGACATGCACCTATTTCTTCTAATTGTGGAATGTGAAATTTTCTATTATTAAAAACATTATCTTATATAGGAAAGTATGTTATTAAATTCCTAAAGAAGTGCTAACTAGCTCGCAGACAGGTCAGCCAGCCTCAGTTTGCATGTAGCAGGCCCACCTCCTTAGTCTATGAGAACCAGAGCTCCTTTCTGTCACAAATCTCTCCCAAACTGACTAATTAGCAAGCACCAGTCGCCCATCCTAAAAGATTAAAATGAGACTGTGCTGAAAGCTCTTCCTGAGCACACGCTTCTTCTCCATAAAGGCTTAGTGACCATGTCTGGAGGAAAACTATTTATTACTAAACTTATTAGACAAGTGAGGTCAACACAAAGCTCTAGATGTACGTACCGGAAATAATGCTTTGAGGTGTTCTGTTCTCCGGGACACAGAGACATCTTAGTGATATTCTATTCATGGGAGTTTTCACTGTTCTTCAGAGAACAAGCAGCTGTGCACAAAAGCAGCCCAGAGGGTTGGTCTGTCTGTCTGTCTGTCTGTCTGTCTGTCTTTGCTTTTGTTTTTTCCTTTTCTAAATGAGTAACCACAGAAAGATAAAAAAGCAACAGGCCAGAGAATAAGTTAGACCACAAACTGATGAGTTCATAGGCTGGATCCAGAGATGGAAACCTCACTACGGGTCCTGGACTATCCCTGCTCTCTTTCTAAATACCATGTTTCCTGCCTTTTCAAGCCCAGTAGAACTTATTCTGACCACCATTTTGTCTCCTGATCCATGAGTATAGGGCACATCCTGGATCTCATCAGCAGAACAATATATGGAAGTGTATGAATACAAAAATTCCTTGAAATTACCCAAACAAGAATTTTAAACAGGGACTGGAGAGAGAACCCCATGGTTAAAAGCACTGGATGTTCCTTCAGAGCACCCGGGTTCAATTCTCAGCACTCACATGGAGATTCATACGTGTCTCTAACTCCATTTCCAGAAGTTTCAACACCTTCACATAGACACACATACAGGCAGAACATCAATGCACATTAGGTAAATAGATAGATAGATAGATAGATAGATAGATAGATAGATAGATAGATAGATAGATCTATTTTTTAAGAAAAGAATTGTAAAAATGAAACTACCATGGAATGAATACACACATTCCAGAAAAGAACGGGAGCTTAGGAGAAGACCTGCCTTGTCATAATCTTACATCTTCCTGATGCAGAGTGGAGAAGGCAGTAGGTTCTTCACGGAGCTGAGTGAGACAGAGTTGTCTGCAAGGTTCAGAGGCTCCTTTCTGAAGCTTTGTCTTCCTTCTTCCATACAAAGCTGATAGTAAGAATGGCTGTGAGTATCAACCAACTTTATCACTTGGTTATCTGTACATTCAATGTCTGCAATGTCTGTAGCAGGCAAAGGTAGCTGATGCCTGCTATAGAAAAGTAATCGTGACAGGGACTGAGGAACAGCCGGGAAAAGGAGCCTTCTGGTTTCCATCTGTGGCTGGAGACCTCTGCCTGGGCCACCAGGGCTCCATAGCTAAATAGTGCTGGGAGAAAGCTAGACTCCCAGGAGTGTGGGCAAGCCTAGCTGCTCAGAGGGACTCACCTGGAAACCCCTGGACACAGGGACTAAGGAGTGGTCTTCTGGTTTATTTTGGTGGCCAGGAAGCAGATCCTGTGACACAGGGCTCCATACACAAATAGTGTCAGGAGAGAGCTGATATCCTAGGAGTGCCAACACACCTTTAAGCACAGGCAAGACCAACACTTCTGTTCAAATTCACTGGATCAAGAGGGACCCTTACAGAGCCATTAGGACATAGGAACCAAGGGACAGCTGGTGACTAGATCCTTCTGGTTTCTGTCTGCACCCCAGAGCTGACCCTGTACCACAGCTCTCCAAGCCCAAATTCCTCTCAGAGAGAACTGATCTTCAAGGAGTATTGACACCGAGGCTTGATGGAAGGACAAGCAGAGTCAGAGAGAATAAGACCAACTAATACCAGAGATAACCAGATGGCAAAAGGCAAGGGCAAGAACATAAGGAACAGAAACCAAGGCTACTTGGCATCATCAGAACCCAGCTCTCCCAACACAGTGAGCCCTGGATACCCCAACACACCAGAAAAGCAAGACTCAGATTTAAAATCACATCTCATCATGATGATAGAAGATTTTAAGAAGGAGATAACTCCCTTAAAGAAAAACAAGAGAATACAGGTAAACAACTAGAAGTCCTTAAAGAATAAACACAAAAATCTCTTAAAGAATTACAGGAAAGCACAATCAAACAAACGAAGAAATGAACAAAACCATCCAGGAACTAAAAATAGAAATAGAAACAATAAAGAAATCACAAAGGGAGACAACCCTGGAGTTAGAAAACCTAGGAAAGAGATCAGCAGTCGTAGATGCAAGCATCACCAACAGAATACAAGAGATAGAAGAGAGAACCTCAGGTGCAGAAGATACCATAGAAAACACTGACACAACAGTCAAAGAAAACGTAAAATGCAAAAAAGCTCCTAACCTAAAACATCCATGAAATCCAGGACACAATGAGAAGACAGAACCTAGGATCTAGCTAGAGCAATTAGACAACAAAAGGAGGGCAAAGGGATAAAAATTGGAAAAGAAGATATCAAATAATCACTATTTGCAGATGATATGATGGTATACTTAAGTGACCTGAAAAACTCCACCAGAGATCTGCTACAGCTGATAAACTTCAGCAAAGTGGCCAGATACAAAATTAACTCAAGTAAATCAAAAACCCAGGATAGCAAAAGCTATTCTCAACCACAAAAGAACTTCTGGGGGAATCAGCATCCCTGACCTCAAGCTGTACTACAGAGCAGTAGTGATAAAAACTCCATGGTATTGGTACAGTGACAGGCAAGTATATCAATGGAATAGAATTGAAGACCCAGAAATGAACCCACACACTTACTGTCACTTGATCTTTCACAAAGGAGCTAAAACCATCCAGTGGAAAAAAGACAGCATTTTCAACAAATGGTGCTGGTTCAACTGGCAGTCTACATGTAGAAGAATGCAAATTGATCCATTCCTATCTCCTTGTACAAAGCTCATGTCCAAGTGGATCAAGGACCTCCACATAAAACCAGATACACTGAATCTAATAGAAGAGAAAGTGGGGAAAAGTCTCGAACACACGGGTACAGGGGAAAAGTTCCTCAACAGAACACCAATGGCTTATGTTCTAAGATCAAGAATTGACAAATGGGACCTCAAGAAATTGCACAGTTTCTGTAAGTCAAAGGACACTGTCAATAGGACAAAATGGCAACCAATAGATTGGGAAAAGATCTTTACCAATCCTATGTCTGATAGAGAGCTAATATCCAATATATACAAGGAACTCAAGAAGTTAGACTCCAAAAAAACA
>CM052701.1:67347994-67414145 GCA_028551405.1 Uromys caudimaculatus | reverse complement strand
GATGTCCCTCATCAGAGGAATGGATACAGAAAATGTGGTACATCTACACAATGGAGTACTACTCAGCTATTAAAAACAATGACTTCATGAAATTTGCAGGCAAATGGATGGAACTTGAAAATATCATCCTGAGCAAGGTAACTCAGTCACAAAAGAACGAATATGGTATGTACTCACTGATAAGTGGATATTAGCCCAAAAGTCTGGAATACCCAAGTTTCACTTTACAGTAACCGCTGGACTGAGAGTGAGGTCCCAGATGGAGGAGCTGGAGAAGGAACTGAAGGAGCTGAGAGAGTTTGCAGCCCCATGGAGGGAGCAACAGTGTCAACTGGCCTGACCTCCTGATGCTCCCAGAGACCGGATCACCAACCAAAAAATCCACATAGAGGGTCCCATGGTGCTGGCTACATATGTGGCAGAGGAGGGCCTTGTTAGCCATCAGGGGGAGGAGAGGCCCTTGGGCCTGAGAGTGTTAGATGCCTCAATATAGGGGAATGCCAAGGAGAGAAGAGGAGAGTGGGTGGGTGGGTGGGGGAATACCCTCATAGAGGCAGGGGGAGGGGGATGGGATGGGGGGGTTCCAAAGGGGAGATCTGGAAAGGGGGAAACATTTGAAATGTAAATAAAGTAGCAAACAACAACAACAACAACAAACACACAGAGACACACACACACACAGACACACACACACACACACACACAGAGAAAAGTAATCGCTCAGGACCAGGAAGCATCCTATGCAAAGGACCTCAAGCCTTCCTGAGATGCAAATCAAGTAACTGAAGTGAGTCTTGCTAATGTTGCCCTACCTCAATATACAGATGAAGAAATTGAAGCCTGAAGAGGCTAAGCAAGCCTCCAGCGGTGAATGGCACAGAGATGGCTGGGACAATTACTTGATGCTGCTACCAAAGCACATCATTTTCCCTACTTTGCTTTCTGGAAACAGAATACAAAGACACCCCTGTTCTGTGCCCAAGGCATACACCTGGGCACCAAACCGCATGCTCAAAGAGCATCCTTGCAGTACCCAGGAGTCAAAGTTTCTATCTTCAGCTTAGATCATCAGCTCCCACTGCCAGTCGAGGAATGTTTGGAGACTGAGTAAATCCAAGGCCTCACTCCATGGCAGCCATGCCACTGTATACGGACCCAGGGGAGGGATCATAGGACATCCCGGAGGAGCATGGTTGATGGCAGTGGAGCAGCCTTGTTCCTGGCTGCAGCAGCTCTGTCTTCTAAGTATGCCTTTCAGAGGAGTATTTGCAGACCCCAGTGTCCAACTTCCCCGATAGACATCTTCCTGGTCCCCAGAGATGCTACTGTAGATGTCACTAGTACTTGTGATCCTAGTGAGGGAAGAACCACAACAGGAGGGAGATGATGTCACTCTGAGACCCAAGCTGTGAGGGTAGAGGTTCTTGTGGGAAGACCCCGCTCTCCCCCTTTGTGTAGACATTGCTGGGTCACCCAAGAACTTGAAGTGTGGGTGCCTCAGGAAGGAGCTATCCTGGCCTTCTGAACAGTGGCTATCCCTCATGAGTTCTTTGAAGGTATTACTTAGCAAAAGAAAGGTCTTGTATTGTGACGAGCAAGAAAGCGAAGAAATGGTTCTGAAGCTTGGACCAGTTTCCCCCAACTCTGCTTCTCAGAAAGGCGATAATGTAAACATTCACCCATTAGAAGGAAAATGGACCCTTAAGTTACCCTCCCTGCCATTAGCCACACTGGCAGCCCTATTAAAATACAAGTCTGATTTGTGTTTAATGATCTCGAAAGGAAAGTAATTGCTTGAGTATTGCCATTCAAATGTCCTCAGAAGCACAGATCATATTTACAATTGGATTGTCCTTTTCCAAAAGAGGCTGGGCAGGCCGCCGTCCTGAGCATGGGAGGCTAGGAACAAGGGATTTCAGCGATTGGCTGAGGGTCTTGACACTTGGAATTTATTTTCTCTTTCTTCTTTTCAATATGAGGAAACAACTGGTAATATCACACTTCCCTCCCTCCTTTTTTTCTTCAGGAAGGAGATGTTGAGAGGAATTGCCGTACTCACTCTACACATCATCCCAATTGTTTTTTGAGAAAAGAGCAGCAGGCATCCATGTTGGATCAGTATTTCAGGAATTTGTAGAGGACAAATAATTCTCAAAAGAAGAGTGAAACCAAATGCAAACACAGGAACAATTGGTGTGAAATAGAGTTATGGTCCAAACAGATAACTCTAAATGGACACCAAGCTGTGTGTCAGTGCCTATAGACAGTGTGCCAGGACAGCATCATTTACAGACTCCAGAAGTTCAGTTTGTCACACTTGAAATACACAGCTCAATGACTGGAGAGCAGGCAACAGCACAGCTATTCCCAACAATCTGGTCGCAGGTGGGTGGGGGTCACTGACAGTGAGCCACAACAGGGAAACAGAGAGGACAAGAAAATCATTTTCCAACAGTGGGGCTGGAGAGATGGCTCGATGGTTAAGAGCACTTGTTGAGAATCCAAGTTCAATTCCCAGTACCTGCATGAAGCAGCTCACAACCACCTATAACTCCAGATCCAGGGGACCTGATGCCCTCCCTCCTCTAGACTTTGCTGGCATCTGTACTCATGTGTATGTACCCACAAACAAACATGTATACATGATTAAAAAATAATGCTAGGCATGGTGGTACATAGCTTTAATCCCAGCATTCTGGGGGCACATGCTGGTTTAGAGGGTCCTCTGTGAGTTCAAGGCCAGCTCTATCTATAAAGCGAATTCCAGGTCAGTCAGAGATAAACAGAGACATTGTCTCAAATAATAAACTAATAATAATACATATTTTTAAGCAAAGAAATAAAAGTATTTCCTCAAACTGGGAAATCTCAGAAATATACACTGAAGGAAAACAAGTTCCTTCGACCTTCATAGCTGGCTCTGTGAGAGGAGCTGGAAGGTGATGGGGGGAGGGGAGGGGAAGGGGCACAGTGGCTAAGAGCATGGTACTTAACATTTAAATCCTGTGCACACTTCCTCCAGATTGCTTTGTTTCTTTCTCTTCTTTGCAACCTTCCCCTCACTTAATAGAGTGTGCTGTGTGTAACAATTTCCTGAGATAAAACCTTGCATCTTAGCCAGGCAGTGGTGGTGCACACCTTTAATCCCAGCACTTGGGAGGCAGAGGCAGGCAGATTTCTGAGTTTGAGGCCAGTGCGGTCTACAGAGTGAGTTCTAGGACAGCCAGGGCTACACAGAGAAACCCTGTCTTGAAAAAACAAAAAACAAACAAACAAACAAACAAAACCTTGCATCTTGGTGGGAAGCTCTTAGGACACAAGATTTTTTTCTTTTTTAAAAAAGATTTATTTATTTATTTATTTTTATGTATGTGAGTACATTGTCGCTCTCTTCAGACATACCACATACCAGAAGAGGGCATCAGATCCCATTACAGTTGGTTGTGAGACACCATGTGGTTCCTGAGAATTGAACTTAGGACCTCTGGAAGAGCAGTCAGTGCTTTTAACCACTGAGCTGTTTCTCCAGCCAAGACATGAGGTTTCTAAGGGGAAGTAAAACATTCCATCCTACAGGGAAGCTTGAAATAACTCAAAGGCTTCAAGAAGGCCCAGAAACTGACCAGATACACCATGCCCCTTCTCTCCTGAGCATACACAAGCAGAAATGGCTGCTGAGAGACATTCTCAGAGAAACTGAGCTGTCTAGAAAAGGTTCAGATCAACTGAACTGCCTAGAAGGGACAGGGACCACGTAACTACTAAGAGGCTCAGGGCACCTGGGCTGCAAGAAAGATGAACAGTGTGCTCCAGGTTTCCAGCCTTTGTGGGCTCTCACCCATGCTGGGGTGGGCTATATCTTTGAGTCATTTCTGCTCCTGGATATAAAACTCACAGTTTTATTTTGATGGATTTTGATGGTCTCCTTACTTTGGTCTATAATCAATTTCCTTTCTAGAATGATTCTGTTCACGTCTCTTCAGTCACGACAGCTGCTGTTCTGTGAGGGGAGGGCTACTTCTTTTCTCTATATAATTATAAGTTGTATACACCCCTATCTCTTATCAGTTTTTACAATGAAAGACTTCTGTGCATTTTTATTCTTAAATTTAAAACAGCAATCTTTGAGTTATGGGAACCTCTCATTGGCACTCTTTTGCTCATCACTGTTCCTAAACCTGCAGATGTATCCAAGAGCCTAAGCTGTGATATTTTCTTCCCAGGAAGTCCCAACAGAAAACTGGCCTCCCAAAAAAACTTGATCAAGTTGCAAAGATTGAATGAGCTGGGCAAGATTTCCTGACTTAGGTCCTAGCTTCTCAGTAACATTTGAAGATGTGTTAACTGAGCTTACAGCTACTGGGGATTTGTGTGTGTGTATCTGTGTGTGTGTGTGTCTGTGTGTGTGTCTGTGTCTGTGTGTGTGTCTGTGTGTGTGTCTGTGTGTGTGTCTGTGTGTGTGTGTGTGTGTGATACTCGGTCTTTTTTAGCAGGGACTTTGAGGTACAGACATTGGGAATGAATTTTAATAAGCACCATAAGCATCTTAGAAACCCACAGGACTGTATCCTTGCACCCAGTATCTGTTCCATGCACCCTATTTTGCTAACTATGACCCTTTAACAGTATTCAAAGAACAGCACTGACTGAAGAATCAGCATTTTTTAGGAAGTGATAGGAAAGCAAAGTGTCAGACCTTACAGAAGTCTGGGCCAAGAGGGTCAGGTCAGTGGGGGTTAGACTTTCCACTGTTTCTTGAATGTGAGCTTCAAGTTACTCCCTTAACTTCAAGGAATTAAGGAAGATCCACCCATGCAATTACAGGATCATAGCACAGAACAATGCTTATAAACAGGATCCTTTGAAAGCCCCTAAAGCTGTATGAATAGCCTTGGACCCTAGGATGGTACTTCTCAGGCTAACATAGACAACTGGAGGTGGAACCTTGCGAAAGATCCTTAGGTCATTGGAATTGTGCTTAACAAGGGAATGGTGGGATCCAGAACTTTGCTCATTCTCTGTTTTGCTTTCTGGCCATGACGTGAGTGATTTAGCTCTGCCATGATGTGCAGTCTCATCACAGGTACAAGGCAAGGTAGGCAATCGATCATGGGCTGGCACCTCCAAAACTGCAAGCCAAAGAAAATACTTCCTCTTCATAAATTCATTGTCTCAGATGTTTTGTTATAACCTGTTATGTTAATATACAAGACGAGGTAGACTTGGGGTCAAATGCTTTTCCTGAGAGTACTGTTTTGTGTTCCAAATTTCTACCCAACCTACTCAAGTCCATCTTCAGATGCTTGCCCAGAAGTCACCTTTGCTGTGATACCATCTGAGTACCCTCCTGAAAGTAGCAGTCTTCTCCTTCCCTTGTAGCCCTTCCTGGCTTATTTCTTCTTCCTCTATAATTTATTGTCCTTTAACATGATACATAAGATCTGTTATTTGTTTTTTATTGTCTGTCTCCCCTGCTCCACACTTGTAAGTAGACAGGCACCTTGTCTTTTTTACTCACTTACTGCTACAACCTTGAGACTGTAGCACTGAGATGATGCTTGCCACATAGTAGGCAAAGATTTATATCTTTGTTGAGTGACTGGAGATATGGTTCAGCAGTTAAGAGCACTTGCTACTCTTGTAGAGGTTAAATCCTACCACCCACCCACATGGCAGCCCACATTTGTCTGTGACTCCAGTTATAGGGGATCTAATGCCCTCTTCTGGCTTCTGCAGATACCAGGCACACACGTGATGCTCATACATACATACATGTAGGCAAAACATTCATACACATAAAATTTGTTGAGTGAATATATGATTGAACCACTTACTGGCTACATGATCTTGAGGAAGTTGCTGACATCTGTACATATACTGCAACTTCTCAACCTATAAAATGAAAATAATATACACCCATCATGTAGCTGCTAAGAGGCATAAACAAGATGATGTATATATGACATCTAGCGTGGCATCTGGCACAGTTACTATCAATGGTAATGACACAATTGGTTTGATAAAGTAACAGGAACACACACAAGTCTTATTCTGTCCTATGGTGTAAGGTTCATTTAATACAAAAGAGTTTTTTGCAGAGTTCATTTGTTGGCGACATATTTTTAAAGCCAAATGTTTAGTAATTCAATTTCAGGGTCCCAAAAGAGAAGCGAAATGTCAGAATGGTCATACAAAATGTCAAATGCAATTATCACTAGACCCCAATTAAAAGTTGTCCAGTGATTTAAATTGAGGAGAAATATTGGTTTATACAGAATGACCATGCAGCTTCATTCTTGGACAAGGAGGCTCTGTGTTTCTGTTATAGTAATCTTTATGGCGATGGCTGCTTGTGGGGTCCATTTAGGGAAAATGAGGGTCCCCCTTAGAGTCACATAAATTTGACATCCGTGATGTTCCTTCCAGAAGACACAGAGTCTTTCCTACCCCTCTTACATCTAAATGAACCTGTGACTGCTATGACTGCTAAAGTAAGGCCGAAGTGGTGTTGTCCGAAGGCTCTGCCACTCAGTCTCTGTGGAGCTGAAACTTGAAGCCACTCTGGCAAAGGTGAGACCCATGAATAAGAAATGGAACCTTAATGTCATTCTGAGACCAGTCTGTTCTCCACTTGAATGCAACCAAATGACCATTTGCCACACAGCCAAGCCCTGCCTAGATTCTAGCCCACACATCTGAGAGGTCTCATAGGACGGTTACTGTAGTCAACCAGCATGTGCTAGGGTTATTTGTTATGTGGAAATTGGTGGCTGAGACAGTGATCTCTGGAAGTGTGGTCTGCCATGTTTAAAGCAGGGGTGCCACATCTTTAGAGCACAGACACACAGTAGCATGCAATGTTTTCTTCTTTGTTCTCATGACTGTCATTGATTTCCAGTAGTTTTCTTGAGTTGGTTGGGAAGACTCTTATACTGAGAGTTCTGCTGTTCCAGGGACGTCCCTTCTGTAGCATCCATCTCAGACAGGGTGACTTCTCTTTCCTTCCTCTACCAGTCGCCCCCCTTCTCTCTCACTCCTCCAAACAAAAATGAGCTACACTTGTACAAAGCTTATGGCGTTGAGCTCCCTAAGGTTAAAGAGCAACTTTTATTTGGAAGAAAATAAAAATTAATTAACAGCAGCAACAAGGGAGAAATTAACTAAAACAAATGTGATATCCAGAGACTTGAATTCAAGTCCTAGGCTGAATTCAAAACCTTTTCCTTTTTGTGTCTCTACATCTCCAACTATAAAATGAGTTGCCTTTGATCCCTAAAGAATTTCTCAGCATCTTAAGTTTCTAAAACCTGAAGGACCTATGAGAGGAAACAGGTTCATTTGATAGATCGCAACCCCACAAAGTGAGAAATACATATATACTTTCATAATTATGTTTCAGTACCTGATAATTAATATTATCCAAAAGATAATAATAGTAACCAATATCATAAGAAACCAATATGCCATTCATTATAGGATAGTGCTCAATCAACAACAGAAGCTGATCTAGACACTGCTCTGTGCTATATACAGTCTCACTGAACTCTCAATGCATTCTTGGGAGAAAGCAGTTAGTGTCACTGCTGGCTCACAGATAAGAGAAGACTCAGGACTGAGAGTTGAGGTGGCAGGCCCAAAGGTCCCCAGACTGTGAGCCATGGAGCAGGAAAGAAAATCAGTCTAATGGGAAACCCTTATTGTTGATCATGACGATTTAGAATGGGAAGGCTGGAGCGCTGTTCTGAGACTCCAGGGCCACAGCCACTCTTAAAAGGAAGGCTTTAATTAGGGGCTGGTTTACAGTTTCAGAAGTTTGGTTCATTATCATCATAGCAGGAAGCATGGTGGCAGCCAGGCAGGTGCTGGAAGTTTTCTGTCCTAGTCAGCAGTCAGAGACAGAGAGAGAGAGAGAGAGAGAGAGAGAGAGAGAGAGAGAGAGAATGCCTGGGCCTGATGTGGGCCTTTCAAACCTCAAAGCCCACTCACAGTGACATACTTCCTCGAACAAGGCCACACCTACTCCAACAAGGCCATATCTTCTAGTCCTTTCAAACAGTTCCACTCCCTGGTGATTAAGCATTCAAATATATGAGCCTATGGCACCACAAATGGCTCTTCCCAACATGACATTGTTTGCTTTCCTTATAAGTGGCTCAAGGATGGTAGAAGAAATGAAAAACTGATGGTTTGCTTTGCCTTCTGACCTGCTGTCTCTCAAAATACAGTTCCTATCCTCTCATTGGTTGTGCATCAGGCTTTTCTCCTTGGTGTATCTGGTACTATGGAGCTGTGGACAGGAGCTTAATTCCCTTCTATAGAGCAAGAGCCAACTACATTGTCTCCTTGTGGAGCAGCCAGAGGACCAGTCACAGTCAAGTGTGAGGCTCTGTGGCCTGGAGGCCAGAAGAAATTGGTCTCATCATAATGTTGAGTTTTCCCATGCAGACTTGAGCAAGCTGATGAATTTCACCCACTGACCTCTGGGTCTCACCTTGCTCTAACCATGTTCCATCATTACCCATGATTCCGAGTATCCTCATAGCAAGACCTAAAACAATGGCTCAAATTTCAGCATAAAGAACTTACTGTAGGTCCTAAGTTCAGTTCCCAGCAACCACATGGTGGCTCACAACCATCTGTAATGGGATCTGATGCCCTCTTCTGGTGTGTCTGAAGACAGCTATAGTGTACTCATATAAATAAAATAAATAAATCTTTTTTAAAAAGAAAGAAAGAAAGAAAGAAAGAAAGAAAGAAAGAAAGAAAGAAAGAAAGAAAGAAAGAAAGAACTTACCATAAAGCTCCAGACCCTTGACCAAAATTTCCTAAGAACTCAATAAGGAAAACAGCCTACTGCCTTAGTAGCCAGGAGCCTTTTCCTAAATGTCAGCCTCCCAAATCACTTGGTTAATCACTTTATTTGTCTTATTCACCCAAAAGGGTTACCTGTGTCTGCACAAGACCAGCATGAGATCAAGCCAATTTGCATTCCCATGTAGAGTGGAAGAGGGGATCACGAGCTCCTATCCCTAGGTGAGGAGGATTGACAGTTGGTGGCTTCTGGAGAAAGAAGGGTCAGTTTTCTTTAAGGATGTGGCCCCTGGTAGGTTCACCATGCTCTAGTAAATGGCACCATAGCCATCCTCACTCCGCCCCATTCACCTCTGTGCTTTCTTTATCTTTATTCATATAATTACAGGAACACTCGCTCCCTCCAAATGAAACAGAACCATTCAAAACAGAATGTTATCTGATTGGATCAAAACCACACCCTAAACTAGTGATTAAACTAAATGGTTGCCTTGGTGTGACTCCTAAAATAATATCAGTGGAAGTTATGATAATTCCATGTCAGCCAGACCATCACCCCAAACCCTGGCAGCCAGGCTGCTTCCCTTCTGCAACAAATCCTTGCCCAGATTAGAGTAATACTAGAACCTCCATTTCTCTAAATACTTCTGAGCAAGCCCTCTTCCAATTGTTTTCCCTTCCCTTATTTCTGTCTACTTGCTCATATAAATACTTATAATCCCTAAAAATCATCTTGGTGCTCTGAGGGAGTTCTCCCCACAAGGACTTTTAGACATTTATTACTGAGCTTAACCCCAAAGCCCTGAGTCCTTTTTTTAAAATTTTCTTCTCCTAAGTGAGAAAAGACACAATGTAGAAAAGGGGATCTGCCAGTCCTTGCAACAATCCCAAAGTGAAGACTATCAGTCTACCCAGTAAGGGTTCCCATAGCTCTTTTTCATGTTTGGTTCTGGGGATGAACACACAGTGTTGAAGAAACTTCATTTCTATGTGCAATTATCTTCTTATTCTGAGTAGTTGGTGACCCTCTTCAAATTAAATTCCTACTCAGCTAACATCCTACATGACTATGTGACTGTTCAGTGGATAAGTGACAGTGACGTCACCTATCACGTCCAAGCAGGCATTTTGGGAACAAATGTATATATAGTTCTGTTATGGCTTCTTTCTCAGTCAAGAAAGCTGAATGGTCCACATAGTCACAGCTGTTAGCTTGGTTCCTGGGATGATGAGACATAGAGGAGTGGACCTTCAGCTCTTTGACTGATGAACTGTAATGCCACAAGGAAGAGACCTTTCTACCACAAGCCATTGGGATATTGAGAATGCTAGCTACTGCATCACAGCCTATGTAAAGCGAAGCACTGTTGTACTAAAGGGCTGAAAGCCAAAGTGGAAATTTTGGCTTTCTCCTTAAAGAGAATGTCTCCTGTTTCTAGGCTGTTTGAGAGCAGGTTAACATGAAAACCACCACCAAGAGTTCATAACAGTGATTGCCCATCTATGTCTTACAGCTTGCCAAGATTTTCATATGTGTGCATGGCCCAATGACAACCTGGAAAGACACAGTAGGCATGGATTCTTGTCTCTGCTTGAACAGCCAGAAGAAGTAAGAACTAATCAAGCTGTTTGCCCAAGGTAATAGAGCTTTTCAGCAGGGAAGACAAAACTGGCAGCCACATTTTGTGTCCTCTAGACTGGTTTGGTCCACTGAGATGATCAGCACTGATGCTATTGGAGGAAAGAATGGAGCACTGCCTAAGGCCTACCATATCCAAAGGCATGAGAGACCAGAAATGTCTTCTGCCCAATAACATTTGGCTGGTTGTTCCTGCTTCATAGGCCTAAGTGCAGTTTGAATGCAACATGTAATAAAATACTTGTATCTGGCTTTTAAGGAGAGGCAATTGCCTCTTGGAAGTTTTCATTTGCAAATATGAATTGGTCAGGACCTTGTCAGATATTTATCTACAACAAATAAGCTATTGTACACTGGAGAATTAGGCGTGACCAAGAAGACTCATTTTGAAATGTCTTCGCCAAAGCTTTGAACCAATGAACTCTTGAAATAGTGCAACCAATTAGAACCAAACTATGCCCTGGAAGCTCCTTTGGTCTTCATAACTTGACTTCTGAAATATAAATAGTCCTTGATGAGTGACTAAATAGAATATGATACAAGTGTCAGGGCATACACTTAAAACTCCAACCCCCAGGAGGCAGAGGCAAAAGAGGTTGCAAAGTTACCTGAGGAGACCCTGTCTCAGAAAAACAAGAAGAAAAATAAAATGACAAGCAGCCTGCCTGTGGAGTTACGTTTTCTGTACAACGTGTCCTCATCCCCATGAAACTGAACAGTCACCTCTCTGAGTCAATGACCCCCTTCCAATGAGCTTTCTTTCAGAAGAAATTTCTCTTTATAGATAAGTAATATCTCTGTGCTGATGTAACTGCTACATTCACTCTAACATAATTATGATATAATAATCTAATAATTAGTAAGCTGTGAAGTCCTACCCTTGGCAAAGGCAGAAACTGTGAATCCGATTATATTAAAGAGCAGAAGCAGGTGATTAATGATGCCTTTGTTTCCCAAGAGCCTTCTCAAATTCTCAGTACCAGTGCTGACAGCATCCCAAAAGGATGAAGTCCATGACATCCAGGGGCCAGAGAAATACTTACTCAGTATTACTCTTTAGCATCTGACTGTCAGTTTAAAGATTTTTACTTATTTTTATTTTATGTGTATAAGTGTTTTGCCTATATGTATTCATATGTGCACTGTGGGCCCATATGCACACTCCAGGGGGTCAGAATCACTGGAACCTAAGATACAGATGGCCATAAGCCACCATGAGGCTGCTAGAGTGGAACCCAAATTCCCTGCAAGAGCAGTAAGTGCCCCTAACTGACATCTCTCCACAACCCCTTGATTGTTAAAGTGGTCAGAGGAGCAGAAATGTCCAGCCAAATATTATTGTTCATGCAATTAACCTACATATTTATCAAATTGTCATTGTAAACCTAGAGGCAAGCTAGATGCTCAAAGATCTACAAAGGAAAACTAGAGAGGCTCAGGCTTTGACTCACTACTGTTGGCATTTACCTGTAGGCAGCTTAGCTGTCAAGGATTTCCTTTGGGTTTTTGTTTTGTATTATTGTATGGTGCTGAGAATAGAACCCAGTTCTTTATATATGGTAGTCAAACATTCTACCAATGAGCTTCATTGCCAGGCCCCTTTAAAGATGTTTAGCTCAAAATTAGCTCAATCTAGATAGCATAAAATGAGAGTGAAAGAGACAGCAGTCAGTGAAAACAATACTTAAACGTGATCAGACATAAATCTTTAGATTTGTTCTGTCAATCAGTGGAGTGGTCAGGTAAGTCTTGGGAAGAGATCCACCTCTCTCTTGGGAACTGACCGGTAATGTTGACGGTAGGAATGGCTGCATCTGTGATCTGCTTAAAGTGATGTCAACACATACAGGTAAACAAACAGAGTGGTGCTGCTATCTGAGTACATCTGAAAGAAGTCTTTATCTGCTAGCAAGTAGATAAACTCACATATAAGTTAGACCAAAAGCAAACAAATGAACTGAAACAGAAGTGCTCTGGGCAGTGTATGCGAGGGTAGAATGTGTTATAAAATCAGCTAATTGGTTTTCCCGGTACCTTCTGCTCTGCTCTTACCCTGCAGCCTTGGTCTGCTTTCTATTGCTGTGATAAAACTCTAACTAAAACCAACACAGGGAGGAGAGGGATTATTTCATCTGACATCATATAGTCCATCATGAAGAGAAGTCAGGGCAGGAACTTAAAGCAGGAACCCGGAGGCAGGAACTGATGCAGAGGTCATGGAGGAGTGCTGCTTACTTGCTTGCTCCCGTGGCCAGGAGTGGTATCACTCATAGTAGTCTTGGCCTTTCCACATCAACCATTAATCAAGAAAACATCTTACTGACTTAAATTTAAGATCATCCTGCCTCAGTTTCCCAGGCTTCATGATTATGGGCATCTGTAGTATGCCCAGCTGTTTTCTGTCACTGGTAGAGAAGTCTGTTTTCCAACATTGTTATTCTGACAAGTATTTTGGATTAAAACTGATGAAGAGTTGTCTTAGAACCCTTCGTGCTAGCACTTTTTGTCACAAAGAAGAAAAATCTAAGAGATACAGTTGAGTTAAAGCCCTAAAGTCTTGGGTCTTGACACATCACTATGAACTCATGCTGTATTTTGTCTTTATCTCCTCCTTTGACCATTCTAAAGGGCCAGACACAAAGCCAATGTAATAACAACACCCATCCCTGGTGCCTCGGCTGTGAGTCAGAACCACCTTTTTCCAAAGGAAAGAACCAGGAACCAGGGATGTATCTGAGGCATCTCTCTCTCTCTCTCTCTCTCTCTCTCTCACACACACACACACACACACACACACACACACACACACACACACACTCACTTACACACTCACTCACTCACAAAAGAAATTCCTTGAAACTGCAGAGCCCAAAATCAAAGGGACCGCACAGATAACTGGAGCCACAGCCCAGAGGTCAGGGTCAGAGTCAGAGGGAAAATTCCACTGACCAAGCACAGTGCATGTGCAGTTCTATAAGGACAGATCCAGCAGATTTCAACAGTTTATCCCTAGATGAATCGGGCCATGAATTAGGGGAGAAAGAAGAGGAACAATATTGCTTGTAGATGCTAATGCTTTCCTGATAAACCAGGGAGAAATCAGGGAGAGCTGTGGTTACTCTTGAGTAGAGCCCAGAATTTCCTGCTTTGGTGTGTCCTTGTGCCAAATCTTGTACAGATACAGTAATGGCCTGAGTGGGTTGTGTTTAGATAGGCTAGATGGGACTGTCCCAACACAATTCCCAAAGACACAGAATGCCACAGGGCACAGGAGAGCCCAAGAGTGACACGGAAGTGGAGGAGGAAGTTCAAGCAGCTCCCAGCTTTCCCAGAGCCACTGTCTGCTTGTTTAGTCCCCCACCCCCACCCCACTCCACCATCCAAATTCTCTTATTATACAAGATAGCTATTTGAAATACAAAACAAGTTCAATGAGAGTTTAATGCAAAAACTGGAATTGAATTTTCATTTTCATATATGAACTAAACAAATGGAAATCAGATCTTTTCAGGTTATCAGCAACACTTTCACCATAACAGTGTATTTGGAGAGGTGGTGTTTCTGAGGCTAAGTCTCAATTGACCCAATAAATTCAGATTGTCCTACAAGTGTCCGCAGCCAATAAGCAGCCGTTATTGTTACAAGGCCCATATGCTAGTTTTTTAGAAGATGATATCAATCACTGTTAAATCACACAGTTTGAAAAATACCTACTACCCAGAAGAAAAAAATAAAGTCCAACCTATCTGTAAGCATTTTTGTCAATATTTTAAAATAAAAATTGATTTAAAAATAAAATTTTATCTAAATTCTAAAATTGTAACAATAAATATCATATTTATGCATTTCTTTTTAAGAGAACTTTCATGGGTTTAAGGAAAAGGATCAAACTGAGTCTATTTCAAATAGATGTCAGCTTATACACATGCAAATCGAACTAGAATTGCCCACCTGTTGTTACTGGCCCCAGGTGCCCTCTCAGCCTCAGGAGCACTTCTGCAGCCCCCACAGCTAATGCAGGAGACCACTGCTGCTGGTGACCACTGAGTACTGAGTCCTGGTCTCCACACCCACTTCACCTTCTCCACTCAGCAGGAAATAAAACCCATTCCTACCTTGAATGAAAAGCCCCTGAACTGGCTCTGCCTAGGATCCTACTTAGGAGAGTGAGACTTCAAGAGAAGTAACTCGACTTCTTTTACAGAAAAAAAAAAAAGTATTATTTCATAAGCTTCTGAGTTTGCCTCATTTTTTCTTCCTTTTTTCCTCCCCCTCCTTCATTGTCCTCTCCTTCCTCCTCCTATTCCTCCTCCTCTTCTTCCTCCTCCTCTTCCTCCTCCTCCTCCTCTTCTTTCTCCTCCTCCTCTTCTTCCTCCTCCTCTTCCTCCTCCTCTTCTTTCTCCTCCTCCTCTTCTTCTTCCTCCTCTTCTTTCTCCTCCTCCTCTTCCTCCTCCTCCTCCTCCTCCTCCTCCTCCTCCTCCTCCTCCTCCTCCTCCTCCTCCTCCTCCTCCTTCTCTTGACAAGGTCTCATTGGCTGGCTCACTACTTAGACCAGGCTTGCCTAGAGCACTGCAGTTCTCCTGTCAGTGACTCCTGTGTACACAATAGCCATTTCTAGTTCTGAGGCTTTTTCGTTTTAGTTTTCCTTTTTATGGCAGCCTGCGTCAGTCCTGCTTCCACACAGTACCACATGCCTTTAATGACAATTATGACAAGAAGTCCATGGGATGAAAGAGACTCTATATAATGAGAAAGGGGGAGAGCCATTTTATCCTGCTATAAAGACTATATCATGTGTTTGAAGTGTTGGCTATAAAATAAGATAGAAAGTGATTGGATTTTGAGTCAAAATGATGACTGTAGTCAACCAGAGGGGATTATGTATACTCTGTACTCATAGAGCATGAGTTTCTTATGTCAATGCACGGTTACCATTTCAGCTGCACAGACAGTTGCAGTGGCTTATTCAAAAATCATACACCTGACACAGTAGCAATTCAAATGCCAGAACACACAGACCTGATCACATGGCTTGAAGGCCTCCAACAGACATGCCTGGCATACTCTGGACCATTCCAGGCCTCCACTCTGTGCGGTTAGATCCTCAAAAATTTGTTCCCACCCAGTAAGTTTAGAAAGAGTGACTTGACTTTAGAAAACTGCTTTGGAGGTGGAGAGTTGGCTTAGCAGTTAAGAGCACTTGCTGTTCAGTCATGAGGACTAGAGTTCATATCCCAACAATCATTTCAGATAATTTGCAAATGCTCCAAGGAGTCCAGTGTCCTCTTCTGGGCTCCTCAGGCATGCACACACAGAGACACATACACACAGACCAGCACAAATACAAACACACAAATAAAATAAAATCTTAAGAAAACTACTCGGGACATTTCATAGGCTTCCCAAGCTTGCTTTTTTACAAAATATACTGGTGTCACTGCAGCTCACAACTATCTGTAACCAGTTGCGGAGATCTGATGCCTTCTTCTGGCTTCTGCAGGCACTGGGCGTGCATGTGATACATAGGCATAGACAGACAAAACACCACACACACACACACACACACACACACACACACACACACAAATGCTTGTGTCACAAAAGGAAATGTTGGTGACCCTTTCAAAAAGCAGGAGTAGCTCACTAAAATATGACAGGCCTCTAGGGTTATACCTGTCTTGGTGACTGTACTTGGGCCTGAGAGTCTCTAATGGACATTTCAGGCCCTGTCTGTAGGCTGGCTGTGTATCAGAAAGTGGGTCAGAGTGGAGTTTAAGCAGGAAGTATAGACATCAGGCTGGGTCCCTAACCTTGTTTGCTCTACAGCAGAACACTCTGGATGGTGTATGAATGGCAGGGATTAGGCTGAATGAATGAATGACCTCAATTTCTATCACCAATAAGAGAATATTATTTACATAAAAGCAGATGGTGAATCTTCCTTGGAGGAATACAGGTTTCTTGGCCTAGAGAGAAATCAGTACATTGTGTTTTATTGTCCCTAAGCATAACGTTCTTGCCTGTCCTGAGCGTAGGTAGGACTGTGGGCCTAACCAACTTCTAGGTTATTCTTGGACATAAAGTGGTCTGGCTCTGAATCAAAACAAATTTGGTCCTTTAAAATCTCTGAGGTTTGTGGCAAGTTCTAAAGACAATGACAACAACGCCATAATAGGTCCTTTATGAAGGTTTCTACACTCAAATGACATTGAGCCTGGTGTTGGGCAGCCCTGACCTAAGGAGGGCCTCTGAGAAGAAGGTCAATGCTACAGACAGGCTGAGCTATAAAAGGATGCTGTGCAGCTGTGAGGGGAGCTATTTTGGGATCCCAGGGGGTCTCATTTGTGCTTCAGGTTAGGAGGCTTCCAAATGGGAAGCAGACCAGACCTTGCTCTCCTTCCTCCTACGAGGCAGCATCCCCCCTTTGGCTCAAAGATGTCACCAGCACCGGATCCTTGAGCCCTGTGGGAATGAGAGAAAAACAAAAGAGAGAAAACAAGCAACCCATCTCTCAGCCCAGAGTCATGCTCCGGGAAACTGCTTCCTCAGCTGCGTTCTAGATAAGACTGTGCTGACGTTTGCATGATGTGCCAAAGTGCCAAGGCCTCAGGCCCTTGTTGCCTTTTGCATTCACTTCAGTGGCTTTCAAACTGAAGGAACCTGAAAGCAGAGGTGAGTGAGGGAGAGTCATCTTCCCAGCTCAGCTCAGGCTCTCAGCAGAACAAAGAAGCCAATTATTTCTCTTCAAGTGCCCCAGACAGGAGAAGCTCTGCTCTGAGAGCCTTGAAAGGTGCCTCTTCTTTACTTTCACCTTCTACCTAACCTGAAACCATCTCATTGACCAAGTTAGGTTAGAGGCCTGGTGTTCTCTCTCATCAGCTCAGGCTGACTGGATTAAAATTAATGGCTGCCATCTTGAAGACAGACCTAATGGAGCAGCTCACTCTGAAGGCTGTGCACTTCAGAGCCCCACAGGCTTGGGGTGCAAAGCTGCATTGTTTTAACTATGTAGCTTTTGTAGGTCTTTACTTAGAATTATACCACAAAACAAGAATCACCATCCTATTTGCTTCATAGGATCGTTGTAAGAGTTAAATATGGCAAAATGCCTAGCCTCGTGCATGGCACATGCTCAGTGGTTCCAGAAGGTAATCCTGGGGTTGAGCACATGGCCTAGTGGCAAAATATGTATTTTGTTTGCATGAGGATGTAGGCTTGATTCCTCAGCACCATGGATCAAAAGAGGATTGTCTGCTTTTGTAATGGGTATGTGGTATCCTTATTTATTAGTAAATGGGGTAGGAGGGATGATGTTAAGACCACTTAAGGTTTGTGGTACATGTAAGCATACTTCTCACCTACTTTATCTGTTGACTGACTCTTCTGTACTGATTTTAACCCTTAATTCCCAGTGTCCTGGTATTTGGAGGCGTGGCCTTAGGGAGGTTTACCCAGAAGGATGGACCCTTAATGAATGGGATTAGTATCCTTATAAGAGACGCAGAGAACGTCTTCATTTCTTCTGTGTTGGGCAAACTCAGAGAGAAGTTGGATATCTGAGAACACAGAAGTGGGCCCCAACAGGACTATGAGGAAAACAGTTTTCTGTCTATAAGCTTCCCAGCCTATGGTAGGTTGGTATATCACCCCAAAGAGACCAAGATATCTCATGAAGCAAAGCAAACAAGACAAAAAAAAGCAAGGACAATGTAGAAAGAAGCAATGGGAAAGGAATCACACTTCAATGACACTGGTGTTTGAAGTCCCAGGAGCTCCTGGTGCTGACAGATCAGAAGCCAGGGATTTAAGAAACATACTTCCCTTCCAAAGAGACAGCATGGCCTTGCCTAAGAGATCTAGCAACGGAAACAGAGTCTATACTTCTGTCTAGTACTTGATGAATGTTCAGAGAAGTCAAAGAGTTTACTCAAGGTCATACAGCAAGAGTGGCAGGGCCAAAAGAAAAACCAGGTCTTTTGGTGTCCATGTCTAAAACTGCCTAGGTCTAAGGAATATTGTCAGACTACAGTTTTAGAAACTATTCTGAGTTTAGCCAGGGGGTTTCTTATTGGTTTGTTTGTTTTTATTATCAATCAATAAACAATATGAGAAAAAGGCTTAGGCTTTTCCTAGGAAGTCTAGTGTGTGTGTGTGTGTGTGTGTGTGTGTGTGTGTGTGTGTGTGTGTGTGTAGTCCATGCTGGCTTTGATTTTAATGTTCCCTGAGAACAGGAGCCTTGTTAATGGATAGAAAGGGAACACAGGCTCACGCCACATTAAACATATTTACTGAATGTACATCAAAGTTAATTTAGACCCATATCACCTCAGTTAGATGCATGTTATTAAATATCTACACCAAAATAACCCCCAAAACAATCAATCAATCACTAAGTAAATATGCTGATAAGGAGTGCAAGGAGAAAAAGCAAATTTTTATATGTTATTGATAGGAACATCAACTATTCAGCCACTATGAAAATGAAAAATAAAACATAAAACATATACTGTTTGATCCAGCCATTGTGAAAGAATTAAAGTCAGGGCACAACAGAAATCCCTGCACATCCATGTTTATCATGGCGCCATTCTCAATATCCAAGATAAGGAACCAGCCTCAATGTCTATCAAGAGATGAATACTTAAAGAAAATAGAGTCATCCAGTCATAAAGAAGAATGAAACCTGATTGCTTCCAGGGAAGTGAAAAAAACTGGAGGGTTTGCTGAGCAAAACAAGCAGACCCAGAAGAAACCATGCATCTTCTATGAGGAAACAAAAAGGGGATTAATGAACTGAAAGTAGAAGAGACGCCAATCAACACAGGTATTCACATGGATGGAAATATCACAGTGATTCCAATTGAATCATACAATCAATATATGCTACATGTGTAATGAGAAAAAGATGCTTAGATCCACAAGTAGAACTCTGGGTAATTAAGGCTTCTGACATCCAGCAAGGATAAAGAGTTGGATGTGTGCTAAAACTTCCTGTGACAAAACACACCCTAACTCTAGCAATGCTGGAGCAACTATGCACTATGTGCTGCTTAAAACCGTGTTCTGAGGGGCTGGCAAGGTAATCCAGTGTGTCAAGGTGCCTGTCACCAAACCTAAGGGGCTGGCAGGATGGTCCAATATGTCAAGAAGCCTGTCACCAACCTGACATTCTGAGTTTAATCTCTAGAACCCACATCGTGGAAGGAGAGAACTGGTTCCTACAAGTTGTCTTCTGACCTACAGGCAAACACACACACACACACACACACACACACACACACACACACACACACACACACACACGAGGGATTTTTAAAAAGAGATTGAGTCTCCCATACTCTCAAAAAATTAGTCTTGGAATGGAAGAAAGTAGCTTTGAAACACTCAGCTCTTTCTGGCTCTTCACAAGATTTAACTAAAGCAAATGAGTGGCTGAAGTAGGATATTCTAGAAGGTACTGGGATGCAAGAGTAGAGTGGGTGATGGGATAAAATAAAGGATCTATTTTAGAATTATAAGAGCAATGGATAGCTCTACGGTCATGGGCATGGTGTCATGGTAATGAGCGTGAGCATGGTCCTCACAGGGAGCCGTCTCAGGGAGGATACCCCTCAGGGGAGCTGTGGCTGAAGGAAAGGTGATGTCTTGGTAAGTTCAAGTACAAGCATCCCTCACCCTGCAAACCTGTGCCCTCGAGCCCTGTGCCTCTGGCTTCATCACATGATGCCAGTGTCCTAACAGGACCGTCTTCAGGGTGAAGGTCTCCAGTCTGGCCTGACTGCTTGAGGCCACAGGCTCCTGATTTTTTTACATCTCCTTCCAGTGACCTCCTCTCTTCATTGAATCAGTGGGTGACCACCCCTGAGAGACAATGTGGGCTCTGGAAACTAATTGCAGCTTGAACACAAATTTGGGGGCCATCTGCATAATGGGAAATGCAGTCTTGGATGCAAAGAGAGGTGGGAGGCACTCCTGTTTAAAACTAAAGCTCCAGCCTCTGAAGACAGGAAAATGCCACAGTTGTCTTTCCTAAAAGCATTCTCAACTCATTTGAACCCACAAAATAAGCAAGATGTACCAGGGAGTGTCTGTCTAAAACCTGTTTGTTTCAGGGTTTGTCTCAGTAGGTAGAATATTTGCCCAACATATTTGGAGCCTTCAGGTTGATCCTTGGCACCACATAAACTGAGCATGATGGTGCACACCTGGAATCCCAGCACCTGGGAGGTAGAATCGGGAAGATCAGGAGTTCTAGGTCATATGTGGCTACATATCAAGTTCAAGGTAGGTCATCCCGGATTACGTGAGACCTTGTGTCAAAAACCAAAACAAACAAAAACACAGTTCCTAATCTATCTAATTCCCCTTTGAAGCTGAAAGCATAAAGATAAGAATCACTAAGGCATCCTGCTGCAGGTTTTAGATTTCCCAGAGCATCTGGGCATCTCTGTCATTATCTGGAACTTGCAGTCACCTTGGGTTCTAGGAATAGCAGAACCTTGAAGACAGACCGTACAGTGAGCTCACACCCAATACAAGATCATTCATCAAGGGAACCAACTTGTCTTATCAAGTGACAAGAATATCTTCAAACCTCTTAATAGGGGCAGAACCGAGATAATGATGAACCATACCACACTTGGATCAAGACTGCTGGTCCCCTAGGCCCCACTTCTTCCCCAGTGAACCTATAGCTCATGTCAGTTCCTACAAAATAGGTTGAGATGTTTAATCTCATGCATCTTCTCAACATAGCTATGCTGATTAAAATCCTTCATCACCTTCACCTTCATCCCCATTTTGGACAATGATGTGCTGAAACCCACAGAGTTGGGATTCCATTCTGGAGAACAGCTGTATGGATTCCTGTGAGAAGTGGAGACATATCAGTATGGCTGGAGCTACCCTATCAATCCCCCCCTCCCCTAGTACAGATCACTTTGGTTTAGTCCCCTCCCCCAAAAGCTCAGATATCTAGAAGTTACTCTCACCATACCTAAGCCCAGCCAGAGAGAAGGTTCACGGGCAGCTATTCTGGATCCGTGTCCCCTGATCTACACACATAGCCCATATTGTGAACGGAGCTGCAGTAGCCTTGTCCCTACCCTACCAGCTGCCAAAAAAGCGGCTCAGCCTCCACACTGGTCTGTCTGGTCTGACCTGCTGGACTACAGGACAGAAGGAACACAGCTGGCAGCAGCTCTGATCCTCTCCCTCTCACACCAGAGACTCCAAAATGAGAAGCCTAGGAAGAAGATTCTGGCTCTCCACAGAAAGGAAGAATTTTTACTTTTAAAGTTATTTTGCTTTATTTTTGTTTCACTCACTTTTTTCTCAATATTTTAACCAGATTTATGTGTTAATTCTTCAACTTGGATCCTTTCATTTTGCATCTTTTCATATATAGATCTTATTTCATTGCTGTGTCTGTTTTTGAACTACTCTGTATTCTCTCTGCCACATTCTTTTCCACAATGGTTGGTGTTGTAATTTTGTTGCCTTTTAAATGTTGTTATTGTATTTGTTTATTTTTGTTATAGAAGGCTGTTCTCTCTTCCCACCCTGTGGGATCAGACTGAGGTCATCAGGTTGATAGAAGTCTTGTCATCTCGCCAGCGCATGTTGTTCTTTCTTTTGACTGTTTCTCCTCCCTGAGCAGAGGGAGGTTCCGCCAGCACTTCCAACACATAGTATAAGAGCTTTGACACTAAATGATTCCTCAGCGGGGTTGAGGCCTCATATGAGAGAAAATGCACCTTACTCCAGCCACAGGTCAGTCCTCTTTAAAGTAAGGTGCAGACTTTAGGGTTAAAGATAGGACAGGGGCTGGGAAGATAGCCAAGTGGGTCAGAGCAATTACTCTGCAAACATGAAGACCTGAGTGTAGACGCTCCGCAGCCACACAGAAAGCCAGGTGTGCTATGCAAACACCTTTAAGGCCAGCACTGTGGGGGTCAGAGACAGGAAGATCTCTGTGGCTTGCTGGCTACCAGTTTAGCTTCAGGTTCAGTGAGAAACTCTGTTCTCAAAGAATTAGATGGAAAGGAGATGGAGCAGAACATTTGACATTCTTCTCTATGTGTGACCTTGTGTGCACAGGTATACATATACACACACACACCATAAATATACTACAGAGGCATACATGTGCACGCTCACACACACACAGACACATACACAGAAAGACAGACAAAAATTCCTAGGGGATGTCCTTTCCAGATTGGCACAGATATGGGGTAAGGATCTGGGTGGGCTGAAGATCTACTGCTAGACATACACTCGTAGAACAATAAAGAGAAATAAAGTTGTTGTAGTCACTGGACACACAACGGACAATACCTACCATCAGTTGCTCCTACACTCTTTCAAATCATACAGTGCCAGTGCACTTCTGAAGGAGCAACCACACTGAGTGAAACTCATGTACTGCACTGTCTACACTGTAACAGCCTGGACTACCAGGCAGACCTCATCTCCACTACTCACCCAGAGAAAGCAAACCTCTCAGGCTTACAGTGCACACAGCGTTAGAATCCACCACATATAGCCCCCAATGAGATGAAAACTACAGTACGCAGTGCACTTGGACTAAATCCAACACTGTCCAACAAACTAATATCCCAGGGCACATTGTTAAAAGGAGACTATGCTGTAAGAAGACTCACATTTTTAAGACTGGGAGACAAATAACCTCCCAGTAGAAATGCTAATTTCATGACTGAAATGTGGGGCATGGGGAGATGGAAAGAAAAATAAAAACACAAGATAAGATGGCTCCTCAGAAGTTTCTAACTCTTTAGTACCAGCAGATGAAATACAAAGATGACACAACATGGGAGAAATTCAAAAAAGACCTGGAGACCCTGGAAAATCATCAGAGAATTTGGAATTAGAGTTCAACAAGCAAAATTTAAAATACAGTTGAAAATGTCAAAGGTAAACTAGAATAAGTGGGAGAAAAACTATCAAGACTTAAACATAATCCTGGCAAACTGGCATATCCAGAGTGCAATAATGGGAAACAAAATAATTTAGACCATTCAAGACCTTTGGGACATGAGTAAGAGATAGGAGATAAGAATAATGGCTCTAAACCAAGGTGCCAAGACATAGTCTATGGGGGAAAAACACAACAACAACAACAACAACAACCAAAAAACTATTCTAAAAATAAGCAGTAAGTTTCCCACATCTTAGGAAAGATATGAATGTCCAGGTATAGGAAGCATTTAGAGTCCCAAATACACACATCTAGAAAAGACACTTTCAGAGTCATTTGGTAGTTAAATCACTAAGATTATAGAACAGAAAGAATTAAAAAGCTGTGGGGAGTAAGAAGCAAACTATTTATAAAGGCATATTTGTAGGCTTAGATATTTTTAAAACCTATTTTAATAAGGGTTCTTAAATGCTTCAACTTCACTTCTAGCCTACCGACCAAAACTAGAGGAGAGAGATGGTTAATAGGACAAGGGGGTGTGGACCTGTTTAGAAGTAGTTCTCTGGGGGCAATTCCAATCTTCATTGTCAGGATATCAGCAATCCAGTCCAAAACATCAAACACAAATCAGTAGCCGCAGTTCTATCCAGAAGAAACCACAAGGTTCTGCCAAATCAGCACAAGTCTGCAGAAATGGCAAGAAGCAGCCAGAATACCACAAGAAGTTCTCTGACACATTTCTGTCTATAAGTCACAAGTGAAGATCAGAAAAGACCAGCAAAGCCTTGCAAGGAGAACCAATGCAAAAGCACCATTCACTGTCTGTTGGTTATACTTACACTCTTTCTAAATATCATGAGTCCTTTCAAGTATCTGCCTCAGCAAAGCATCCTCTTACATGTCTGCTTCAGCAAAATGTCTTCTCATAAGACAGCTTCCAGGAAAACATTACATGACACAACTGAGTCTCCCAAGAAAACAGAAATTTTTACTTCACATATTCATCAAAATAACATAATTCTCAGAATAAACTCTAAATGTCACGAGGGGATAGAATGGTATATTTTAAACCTTGATAATTATTTCCAGAAAAGTTATCCTTCAAGATCAAAGAGGACATAAAGCCCTTCTTTCATAAGGATCAAATAAAGGGATCTGTGATGACTAAGTCAGGGTAGAGGAGACACTTTAGAACAGCCCTACACACAGGTGAATACAGATAATCATAAATATGAAAGATTTGAAAAGAGTCAAACTCACAAAAAGAGGAAGCAAGCAAATGTTAGGCCAACCTAGACTGATTGGCAAGTTCCAGGCCAGTGAGGAATGCTGTTTCAAAAGAAAAAAAATGTGGACAGCATCCTGGGGAATGTACCTGAGCATGACCTCTGACATACAGATATGTATACACTCATATGCATGTACACAAAACATAAACACACATATACACACATTCTCAAATAAATAAATAAATATATTTAAAGGTAAAAGTCCTCCATGATGAAATTTAAAACACCAGAGGGGAAGAAATGGAAGAAGATACTAAAATTTGAAAGATTACCCATGTGCATGGATTGACAAAATATAAATTGTAGAAGTGGCCATATTTTCAAAAACACTAACTACATCTTATACCTTAAAACCACACAAGAAAAAACTTCTGCAAATTGAGTTCTATTTCTGGCCAAAATAAATCAAAATTACACATCCTCCAAGGCCCACTACAAATTTTAATTTTCATGAAGTCTTTCCTAATTACTATAGTCCCTATGGATCTCTCTTAATTTATATAATTGTCTGCCTCACTGATCCATTAATTAATATCTATTGAACAAACTCTGTGCACATGGCTCAGTGTTGTGTGCGAGGGCCATGAGACCAGAACTCTGATTCCCAAACTCCAAACACCTAGCAAGCAATGAATGTTTCCAGGATAACGGAATCAGCTGCATGGAGGAAGTGCTTCCTAAACCCTAACAGGAATTCTGGGGGCACTCACTTGAAATATCTCAATGAATAGTTTCCTGAAAGTCAACTAGGTCTAAAAATATAGGCTTCCATGGTTTTCAGAAAAAATAAGTTTTTCTTGAGAATGCAATAGAAAGGGCCAAAGGGATGGCTCCATGGGTAAAGGTGCTTGCTGCCAAACCTGATGACCTGAGTTTGATTCTCAGGACCTACTTCCAGAGGTGTTCTCTGACTTCTTCATTTATACTACATAGCATTCACACACACACACACACACACACACACACACACACACACACACACACACACACGCAAATAGATAAATGTTTAAGAAAATTTAGCTAAAAGAGGGTGAGGGCATTTCAAATGGAAATATGCCATATGTAAACAATATCTACGAGAGCTAGTGTGGAGCAAGAAAAAGGGAGAGGGTGACTGATGTTTCCAGTGGCAAGCCACAAAAAAATAAGGCTAAGCACTCAGGAGCAATCAGAAGTTAGCTTTTGATGTCATAGGCACGTGAAATGTTAAGGTAAATGGTTATTCCACAGGAGTGGACTGAACGAACTGGGCAGCGTGGCTGGGTCAAGAACGTTTCCTACACTGAGATTCTGATTCATGACCTAACGTACTGATTATAGATGAAGCCTAGGACAGACGGAGGGGAATCTTTCAAAGGAGAGACTGGACAGGATGGACATGGGCAGATCATATACAAGAAAGGAAGTGGGTTACCAAGACTCCAGATCAGATAGGGAATAGATTGGCTACAGTGGGTTAGGTGGAGCCTCCAAGGGCAAAAGAGGATAAAGACCCACGATGGAGAAGTGGGATTAGCTCTGTAGACTCCTCTCAGAGATTATGTTTAAGGCGGGGAGCTGATATTCTAGTTACTTTTTTGTTACTGTGAGAAAACAACTTGGAGAGAAAAGAGTTTATTTGGCTTACATGTTTAGATTACAATCCATCACTGGGGAGAGTCAGAGCTGGAGCTCAAAGCAGAAACTGGAAGACAGGAACCATGGAGGAGCCCTGCTTGCTGGAATACTGTCTTGCTTACTCACTATCTTGCTCATTTGTGCATAGCTAGCATTCTTATATAACCAAGGACCACAAGCCTAGGGAAGACACCACCCACAGTGGACTGTGTCCCCCTACACCAATTAATAATCAAGATAATCCCCCACAGACGTGCCACTCTCATCTTGGCAATTCTTCAACCAGAGGCTCTCCTCTCAGGTGGCTCTAGGCTGCCTAGATAACAATTAAGGCTGACCAGGACAATTCGAAACCCAAGACAGAGTAGATGTTTTGTATTTAGAAATTAGTAGCCTAGGTACATCTGCATATTATCTCTCCTCAGCCCTGTTGTCAATGGACTTCTTGTATACTTTTAGTCAGGTAGTGGGGAAAGGATGTGACAAGTTAAGCAGATAGAGCCTTTACCTTGAAAGTCCTCGACTCCATCCAGCCATGGGTCTAACTCTATAGCTCTATGCCAGTTACCTGATCTCACTCAGACTGATTTCTTCTGTAAAATGGGTGATCCAGCAGTAACTGTTTAACAGGAGTCATAGGAATTATTAGAGTACATGAAAAAGGTTCGATTATGCTGCTATTGCTACTGCTGCTGCTGCTGCTGCTGCTGCCACCCACAGTTATTACCAGAAACCGTTCAGAGGCAACAACAGAAGGGGAGCCCAGGGAACCATTTAAAGCCATACAATCTCCCAAACTAGGGAAAGTTTAAGGGAAAGAACACTTTCAGGCATTTGCTATATGCCAGGCACTCTACTAACTGTCTAGTTAACTCTTACAATATCCCTAAAAGGTACCTATTATCCCCACTTTATAGACTAGGAAATCAGAGCAGAGAAAGGCTAATGAGCTCACCCAAAGTTACACATCTGATAGGTATGTTCTCATACATTTAAAAATCCCAGAATGTATTCCAAACTGTAATCATCTCATTTCATATAATCCCATACTGTTTTAAAACTTGGACAAATATCTAGTATTACTGTAATCAACAGGACAGGTGGGGTGGTAGGGAAGGCAGGCAGCCTTAGGGTGTTATCTAAAAATAAAGGGCTTTGGGGCTTCCTGGTAGAAGAGCCAGGCTCTGCTGCAATGTTGCCCACAGATACTAGGAGAAAGGTAAGCTGTGAGAAGCACCAAGAACTCAAGCTCTAGAGAAAAGACAAGAAAGTAAGATGGGTAAGCGCATAATGTATTTGAAAGAGATTTCCCTCTAAGATTGCTAAAATAATACAAAGCATTTCATGCTTAAAGGGATAAACCTCCTTAATCTGACACATGCTCTTAATCCTTAGATAAAATGCCTCTGTCCCCGCAGAATGGACTCAGCGTCCCTATACATCGATCTCAAGGTTCTGGACAAGTCACACAGTGATGCCTGCTGTAATAGTGTTCCAAGTAACAACAAAAACCAAAACAAACAGGAGACTCCAGAGTCCACAGTGACACCAGGGTTGAAAGCTTGTTCTTATTAATCAAATTCTAAACCCTCTGGAGAAAAAAAAAAAATCCTGGGTGAGGGGAAAATCATCTTGACAGAGGGTGGTTTGAACAGAAATGAACAGAACCCTTCTTTGCGTAAAAGCCTCTCCGAGTTCAGTATCATATGATGTGGATATTCGGAGGCTGATATTAATAACACTCCAGACATGTTCAAAGTGGGTTTGAAAGTATTTTGACGATGACTGAAGTCATGCTGCTAAGAATGCATGGAAAGGAAGCTATCTTTCTTGTTTTTAAATTTTTATCTATGATCAGCGTGTACATGCGTGTGTGTGTGTGTGTGTGTGTTTAAGTACAGTGTACTTGTGTTGCTGTGCATAAGTAGAGAGGTCAGAGAACAACTTTAGAGTCAGTTCAATCCTCCCATCATGGATTCCAGAGAGAGAACTCAAATTTTTAAGTTTGTTTTCACCAACTGAGCCATCTCATCTCCTGGAGAATTTGTCTTCCTCAGGCAAGGAAAGGAGCTTTAGTGGCCAAGCATCCAGGAGAAAACAGAGAGGTCTGTTCTATAAATGTTGTTTAAGAAAAAGAGAAAGAACAAAAGATCAACAATAAACAAATAAACACAAACAAACAGAGAGGGGAAAGTCCACACTTATGTTTGAGATACTCTTTTTTAAAGAATAATTTTTATTTTTCCAGCTTTCAAGTATGTGAGAGTGGTATGCATGCGTGTGTGTGTGTCTTTCCTACGTACTTTGGTGAGCATACATTGGAAACCCCAGGCTAATGTTGGTAATCATCTTCCATTGCTCGTCCACAGTATTCATCTAGGTGGAGGCTCTTACCTAACCCAGACCTCACTGATACGGCTGATCTTGCTCTCCAGCTTGTACATGAGTGGTTCCCAACACGTGGTCTCACCCCACATAGGGGTTATATTTTAGATATTTACATTATGATTCATAACAGTATCAAAATTACAGTTCTGAAGTGGCAACAAAATAACTTTATGATTGGGGGCGTTTACCACAACCTAAGGAACTGTATTAAAGGGTCTCAGCATCAGGAAGTTGAGAACCACTGCCTTATACTCTACCTTCCAAGTCTGGAATTACAGGCAGGCTGCCAACCCTGCCCAGCATTTACATAAGTTTCTAAGGATCGAAATTCTGGTCTTCATGCTTTCACGATAAATACTTAGACTATTGAGCCATCTCCCAAGCTCCCTGAATTTTTTTTTTTATTCTGTTAGGTGTCTTCAAAAGTACTCTAAATCAAATGATTAACTACTCAACATTTACTCCTTTTTCTGGGCACACAAAAATGAAAGAAAAAACGGGATCAATTATCAGAGAGGTTATAGTTGATGTAATACTGTGTGCTACAGAGTGCACGTTGTAATAGATAACAAATTCTATCTATACACAGACATGCTTTACAATTCGATGAAAGAATTGGCCTGCTAATTCTTCCATAGGCTTCAAAGACCTAGGAAGCCAAAGAGAACTACCCAAAGATGCCTTGGGCTGAAGGTTCCTAGCAAATCAGTGATCAATTTAGCATTCATTTGCCTCCTGCTGCCCAGAGTCCTCTGGAGAGTCAAGAAATTAGTTCTGCTATTCCTAACTTTGCTTTAAGAAGCCTGCTTGCTATTCTTAGCTTTCAAACAAAGTCTGGTGGGAAAACTGTGGAAATTCTGAACATTAAGAACAGATTGAGCAATTAAAAAAAAAGCAGATTGAAGCATTTTTTGTAGAAGTTGAGCGCATTTTTAAAAAAACAAATTTTAAGAGAAAAGGGAGGGTACAAGTAGCTTCTTGCCTCCAATTGGTACAATTCAGTAGAGGACTGAAAAGATACAACAAATTTCACCCCCACCTCTATCTTGACCTCTATGACCTCTACTACATTGTTTCTTATATGTATCCTCCATCTTTATCTTCCATGGTGTACCACCTCCACCCAAGAGAGCTGGAAAAGAGTTATCACACACTGACTGACAATCTCCCAGCTCAACCTTGGTCCACATTTCCACACACTGAAAACTTGGTTGCTCCTAAGCTCATTGTGTTGATACTGAAGACTCATCTTGCATTATCTCAGGGAACAGACAAAGCTTCCTCTCTTGATAATGTCCCAGATCATAAGGGTTAGTTTGTTATCCTTGACAATTCTGCCAAGTTCATAATCCTTGTGTGGCCTGACAATACCACAGGTAGCTCCTTCTGTGCCTGCTCTGGCTACTTTGAAGTTATAGAGCATGGGGTGTCTAAGTGGTAACCCTGATTTCCATTGTGCCTTCTGATTTCTGATTTCTCCGTCTCTCTTGAGGCTTTTCAGGCATTTAGGTAACAATTGTCCTCACTGGATGCAAAGAGAGAATAATACATAATAGAAACAAAAATGTATATAAGAGACTTGATACTTCTGGGTGACCTTTTAGTTATCTTCTTTGCTTCTCAAAACAAAAACAAAACAAAAAATGGCTGATGTATTTACCTTATCAGCTGCCCCATGTGGCTTACCTAAGGGACAGTCATTCTTTGTCTGTGTGTGTCTGATAAATTGTACTTCTTTCTGGGGAGGTAGCCAAAGCCAGTGGCTTCAAGGGCAGATTCTGCAATCCAGTGGACATCTGCCTTGCACAACTGCTCCCACTATTACAGCTCCTGGAAAAGCCTTCTCAGAGCTGTCTTTATGCTCATGCATGACTTTCCCATGCCATTCAAGTTGCCAGCACTCAAGGCCCAACTCAGGCATTGCTTCACCAGGATGCCTTTGCTGGCACAGCAGCTGAAGAAGAGAAGACTGGTATAAACCAGCTGGCTCCCAAGGGGATCTTCCAGTGCGGGGACACTCATAGGCGCTAACTCCAGAGTGAGAGTGGTTTGAAAGTCTCTGGAACTCAGAGAAGGATCTCAGTGCCTGAAAGTTGATGTGCAAAGGATAAAACGGGACAGTGAGGACTTAAACAAATATTTACGCTTAGGACTAAAGGTTCATGGTAGTAGAAAGAGCTAGGTTGTCATGGGATGCAGATACTCTCTTCAGTGAAGATGAACAATGACCCAAAGTGAACAATGACTCAAGGTGCAACAGGGATCTCAGAGACCCCCCAAATAACTAAAGAAGGCCAGTGAGAAACAATGTTTGTGTAGAATCTGGCTCAGGTGCTGATGCCATTTTTCTTAGCTCTTTTTTTTTTTTATATTTACTTTATTTACATTTCAAATCTTTTCCCCTTTGGAAACTCCCTATCCCATTCCCCGCTCCCCCTGCCTCTAGGAGGGTGCTCCCCCACCCACCAACCCACTCCCATCTTCCCTCCCTAGCATTCCCCTACACTGGGGCACTGAACACCCTCAGGTCCAAGGGTCTCTTCTCCCACTGAGGGCCAACAAGGCCCTCCTCTGTCACATATACAGCCAGCACCATGGGTCCCTCCATGTGTATTCTTTGGTTGGTGATCCAGTCTCCTGAAGCTCCAGGGTATCTGGCCAGTTGACACTGTTGCTCCCTCCATAGGGCTGCAAACCCCTTCAGCTCCTTCAGTCCCTTTTCCAACTCCTCCATCCGGGACCCCACACTCAGTCCAATAGTTGGCTGTAAGCATCCACCTCTGTATTTGTCAGGCTCTGCCTGAGCCTCTCGGGAGACAGCTTATCATGCTTCCAACAGCAAGCACTTCCCAGAATCCACAAGAACATCCAGGTTTGATGGCTATATATGGGATGTGTACCCAGGTGGGGCAGTCTCTGGATGGCATTTCCTTGAGTCTCTGCTCCACACTTTGTCTCAATATTTCCTCCTGTGAGTATTTTGTTCTTAGTGACAGCTTTTCTAACTCTAAGTAGAGAGAACATAGCCTGATACGTAGGCTGAAAGGCTTTGGTGAGATGATGGTAAGACACTCTTCCTATGCACACCAGAGAGTCTTTGCTCCTTTGGTAGCTCTCATTGTTCTACTCTGTTTCTGTTGTAACACGAACATATCATTTGTCCCCTAACCATGATTGGACACACTGACCCTGGGCTGGGAGAAAACTCTGACACCAAGTCTTATCAGGAAAAAAAAAGATCAGAGAGTGTGTCTGGGGTGTTCAAAATACAGCTTATTTCTTCTACCTCAATCTAGAAACGTTGGTCTTGGTAAAATATGGCAGTGGCTAGGACAGTTGAGAAAATAGGAAATGAACAGAATAGTTGTGACCAAAGGCTGCCACCAGGATGGTACAGGTGTTTAGAAAGCAGCCAAGACTATGGATGGACAGGCTTGGGCACAGACAAAGTAGCTCACTGTCAAAGAAAACAGTGCACAAACGAAAGAACTAGTGGTGTGTCCACCTGGCTCTTTATACTAAAACTCAAGCAGTCACTATGAGCAGTGTCAGACTCTGTTCTCTAAAACCCGTATGTTTCAGCCAGGTTCGTATAATTCTGAGTGGCTTATGGAAAATTTGGGGAAATCAAAATCACCTCGCTCATGTATGCATCTTCCATAACTGCCTCTTACCTGACAAAGGCAGAGTTTCCAGAAAGAGGACAGACATCCCGGGCATTGGTTTTTTTTTGGGGTAGATTTGTACTTTTTCTATATATTTTCAACTTTCTCAAAATTAAAGAAATATCTTTTTATTTACATAGCTTTGTCAAAAGTAACACTAGAGAGATCCTCCCTCAGATACACTTTGCCAGACACCCACTCCCCCCCCTCTATTGCCCGGCCATGATGCCCTCCTACCCCAGCCCAGTCAGTCTGTCCTGCACAGGGCCCTGAGTGCTGTGAGGCAGCCATTCTGCCCCTTGGTCTCTGCCTCTTTGGGGCATGCTTTTTTTTTCTGGGTGTGACTCAACCTGAAGAAATTCTTTTATTTGTCAGAAATACAGATTCTGCTATGCCACTTGGACTTCACTAATGAGTACTCACCTTGGCCTCTGGGACTCTGGGGTGTTTCTCCTTAAACAAGTTTTTTCAACTTTTTTTTTTTTTTTTTTTTGATACTTTATTTACATTTCCAATGTTTCCCCCTTTCTAGGTCTCCTCTTTGGAAACCACCTATTCCCCTCCCCCTCCCCCACCTCTATGAGGGAATTCCACCTCTCACCCACCCACCCACCCACTCTTGTCTTCCCACCTTGACATTCCCCTTTACCCTTTACTGGGGCCTCTCCTCCCCCTGATGGCCAACAAGGCCCTCCTCTGCCACATATGTGGTCCGAACCATGGGTCCCTCCATGTGTATTCTTTGGTTGGTGGTCCAGCCTCCAGGAGCAAGGGGGTGGGGGTATCAGGCCAGTTGGCACTGTTGCTCCCTCCATGGAGCTGCAAACTCCCTCAGCTCCTTCAGTCCCTTCTCCAGCTCCTCCATCTGGGACCTCACTCTCAGTCCAGCAGTTACTGTAAAGTGAAACTTGGGTATTCCGAACTTTTGGGCTAATATTCACTTATCAGTGAGTACATACCATGTTCGTTCTTTTGTGACTGAGTTACCTCGCTCAGGATGATATTTTCAAGTTCCATCTCTAAATTGGGTTTGCATATTCTTGCATGTATGTCTATCCACCATGTGCATGGCTAGCGGTGGCCAGCAGAGGCTGTCGGATAGATCCTCCTTAATATTAGAGCAATAGATGGTGCTAGGAACCATGTGGGTGCTGGGAATCAGGTTCCGGTTCTCTGCAAGAGCAGAGAGTGCTGTTAACTGCATCTCTTTAGCCCCTCTCTTGTGCGTGAAGTCCTAAAGGCCATGAGCCAATCTGAACATGAAAGCTGCAGGCCCTGCCACCTGCTTCCTCTTTACGTACCTCCATCCCCTTTTAGCCACAGGCCATAGCATCAGGAGGAAGAAGCACAAGCTCTGCTGGCCTTTTCTTTTCTGCAGAGTCCCAGTGCGACAGAATGCCATCTGAAGATATGAGTTACTTCCATTGAACAGGTGAGTAGACTGAGGTTTGAAGAAATGAGCACATGGCTCAGAGGGTAGCTACACAAGGGACAGGAACAGAGAACAAAAACCCAGGCATCCCTGGTGTCGTGAATTCTGGCATCTCCTATTAAAAGCAGGACTGTCTGGAAACTTCCATACTTATCAGCTGCAACTCTCAGCTTCCTTTCACATGTGCAAATCAGGAGCAATAAAATTCTCTTTCAGGATTGGAGAAGAGGCTTAAGTAGAAGAACCCTAAGGCCTCTGCTCAGCTCCTACAGACCTAAAATGATTACCACCCCTCACTCCCCTGTTCTCAGCCTCCTCTCTCCTCCAACCCTCCCTTCTGCATTTGCTGTGATCTGGGATCCCAGTTAAAACCAGCAGGTGGGCTGGGCTCCACAGGCCTGCTGACATTGCCTATTGTGACTTGCCCCTGACAAGGATTCTGAGGATACCATATTTACACTTGGACTCTAGCTTTTACTACAGAATAAAAAGCAGTGCTCATGGGGATTATATTTGCTAAGCACAGCTTGTGAAATACATGCCAGTAAAGCCAAGGCAGCCTGCTCGGCCTTGACCATTTTTCGTGTAGCCTGAGATGTTGTTTATATTCTGCTCTCTACTCCAAGTGTGATTTGAGCTAAAGGACTAAGATCGCAGTTCCAACAAAGACATAAAGTCCTAATGGAAAGGGTAAATCAGGCTCATTTGTAAGAATGATCAGAGGCAGGCCCCTTTTTTTTTTTTTTATATTATTATTGGACTTATAAACCGGGACCCATTAAGACTTTATTAACATGGTTCTGTGCAGTTTTAAGAGATTAACAATGTCCACTAAGATGCGTCTTTTCCCATGGAGAGGCCATAAAGCTTTGAGTCTAGACTCCAGTGAACCACTGGGGAAAAATACTCCAACTCTCCTGTCACAAGCAAAAGGTCTCCCTAGCCACGCTGTCCTGAATTGTCACACACTCTGGGGCATGCTGGCCTCTGCAGACAGGTGTTGGGGTACAAGCTTAGCAGACAGTGCCAGATCATGGGCTGGCATGCTTTTCAAGTCTTCCTAGACGCGACTTGCCCAGAAATGGCCCAAGATGTCCTTTGATGTTCTGGAATGTTCTTTCAGCCATAGCCATAATCCAATGGAAGATTCCAATGGGGAATCAGCAGGTTGAACTCCTTGCTCGGTCTATCATGTTGACCAAGGGTCTCAGGAAGAGAAGGTTTTGTGTGTATCAAGCAGAACGTTTGCTTACTGTGGATGCTTCCATCATGCCAAAAGGCCAACATCTCACCCTGCTGGGTTGGTCACAGAGGTTATGTTTTAAGATTGGAAATGAAACCAAATGAAGGTGTAAGACAGAGTAACTGTGGACATGTGATCTCTTGCCCTAGAAGAGATACAAGTGTTTCCTTGCTGGCTATCTCTGTCCAAGTGTGCCCTGCCTTCCTGGACACAGGACATGGGATGAAAGGGAGAGGGGGCAGCTGTGTGGTTCACTCCCTTTTATCTCAGCAGAGACCTCACAGCAGTGCTCAGGTACAAAGCTCGCCACTGAAGTGGCCACACACTCACTTCTCTCCTTCCCCATGTGTGGGGACGCAGTCCAGGAGACTCCAGGCAGAAGGGACGGTGTGCAGTCTGTGCGTACCCGTGGTGTGTAATGATCAGATGGAGTCAAGGGCAGCCCCTACTACTAAAATAATTTTAAACAGTGGTGTGTGTGTGTGTGTGTGTGTGTGCACTTGTACATGTGTCCACTTAGCCCTGTATGTGCAGATGCTCATACATACTCATGCATGTAGAAGCCAGAGGACAACCTCAGCTGCAGGGACTCGTCAGGTGTCATCTACTTTGTTTTGCAAGACAGGATCCATCATGGGACTGGGGCTCCCTAACTAGGCTAGGCTGCCAGCCAGACCCTGGGAGCCGCCTGTCTCCACCTCCTCAGCACTGGAATTACAAGCATGCACCACCACACCTGGCTTTTTTTTTTTTTTTAAATCAAGTTTTCTCAGTGTGCTCCTGTCCGTCCAGGCTAGCCTTGAACTCAGAACTCTGCCTACATCTGCCTCGTGAGTGCTAGGATTAAAGGTATACGATACCAAGCCCAGCTTGCACCTGGCTGTTTTAATTTGGACTCTTGGGTTTGTACTCCATAGCAAGCACTTTACCAACTAACCATCTAAACTGTTTAACACGTAATAGCTGTCCATATACAGTTTAGGTATGACGCTCCAACAACTGACCAAATCAGGTAGCTAACCTTTCCAGGCCCTTATTGTTCAGTGACTGATGCCTTTAAGCAGCCTCTTCTAGTTATCTACCAGATACATTATGAGTTAATGAGAACTACACTCAGCCTGCCCTTCTGGTCTCCAAATAACTTCCAGTCTTACACTTGTGATAAAAGAAACAGGAGTCATTTGTACAATGAAATGAGTTTTATCTTCCCTCCTGTAGCTTTGAAACCACTTGGTCCTGCTCTCTCCCCATTCTATTGTTTTAAAAAAACAAAAAACCCAAACAAACAAAAACCAAAACAAACAAACAAAAACCTCAGAGGTACTTGTGTAGGCTCAATGGCTCCAAATGCCAACAAACTTCAAGGAGAAGGGGGGGGTTCCTTCTGCTCAGGGCTCTGAGGCAGAACTATCTTGATCTCTGCATATGGTGAGCAGCAGCTTCAGAAGGGAAGAGTCTCTAAACTCAAGATTTTCCCAGATCCTAGTCAAAATCAGAAGAAAATAAAACTGAGGAGCACTCTGTCCACCCCAGCAGGCCCTGAGTGTGCCTAGGCAGCAGAGTAGCCTGTGTAGCCAGGCAAGGCCCCATCTGTTCCAGATATCCCTTCTCACCTGCGGTGGCCAATGGGGCAGCGCCTGCAGGGTGCCTCTCCTCTTGTTCCTCATGAAGAGCCTGGGCAAGCCCTCACCTCATCGCTCTGGAGACAGTTATGAACAACCCTTCCCTCCAGAGCAGTGGTTCTCAACCTTCCCAGGGCTGTGATCCCCAACCACAAAGTTATTTTGTTGCTACTTCCTAACTGCAATTTTGCTACTGGCACAAATCATAATGTAAATAATTGACATGCAGGATAGCTGATCTCTGTGGGGGTCACGACCCGGCAGGCTGAGAATCACTGCTCCAAGTCAAGTCTAAAGAGGATTCCTTGAGAAAGTGGGCTGATAACAATAGCAATCTTGCATTTGTGGGTATTTCCTCATCCCCATGAATCCACAGAGCTCTGTGTAACTCCTCACCAGCCATAGAAGCAACGGGCCAAACTCTGCCATCTTCCTTGGGTCCTCCCAGCCACCGCAGAGGGTTGTTCCTTCAGAAAGAATACCATTCTGAGTCTGCACACTGAAGCTGGAGGAATTAGTAAATCTCTGTCTCATCAGCACAGAACAGACTACAGGCACCTTGGGGACTATGTCATAGGAGCTACACCTGGTAGAAAAATGCAGGACTCTGGTGCACGCAGAACCTCAGCTCTGCACCCCAGCAGTAGAAGCAAGCCAACCCCCCCCTCCCAAATAGCTACACTGCCTTCAGGTCCATGTTTCCAATGTGTGCTTCAGAGACATCAGTTCGCTGTGCACAGTGAGCCCCAAATTAAAATCACCTGAGCCAGTGAGCAGGGCAGCAGTTGAGTCCACTGCCTGAAGAACCAGAAGCAGGCCCAGAGTGGCGGCACAAGCTGGTCGCTAAGTTTGAAGCCAGCTTGGGCTATCTAGCAAGCTCCAGACCAGCCTCTGAAACAGCTAAACTTTATCTCAAAATACCAGAAAGTAAAATTAATTTCAGAGAAAGAATATAATAAGAAAGCATAGTTTTAAAATGGGCTCTGAAGAGTCCTGCCAAAAGAAGGCCTCCTATCTCATGCTTTTCAATGAAAAGCCAACTGCATTCTGCTTAGAGCTGAGGTGATACCGAAGAGCCACACAGCTGTTACATGATGTTTTATTTACTGACTACAGATAACAGAGAGCCAGTGATGACTGTCTGGTGCCAAACTGACCCAACAATGTGGTGGGAAAGCCATGGGGAACATGACACTATAACCTACTCTGTGACCCCTCACATGTGACATGGCGAAAATGTGATAACCTGCTTAGCTATGCAGCAAAGAAATCCTGCATCATCCCACCCTGTTTCCTGGATCCCATGGTGTCCCTTTGCTATTCTCTGGTAAGATGTTTTTTGTGTGCTCATTTTGAGACTTGTGTTTGTGGGTTGAGATAAGTCCTAATCAGATCAGGAAGGCTTTCCACTGACACTATCATCATCACCATCATCACCACCACCATCATCATCATCATCATCACCACACATCTATATAAAACAAACTTTTGAGAGACACTGAAGTGAAAAGGAAAATACTGGACAATAATAATTCTAGAGCCTTGCTGTCTAATACAGTGGCCACTAGCCACAGGTGACTAATTTATGTTTTCATGCTCTCTTTATTAGCAGGAAATTCCATTTTTCCTCTGCATTAGTCACATGCCAAGTACCCAGCAGCACATTTGGCCAATGGCTACCATCTTGGATGGTGCTGAGGGAAATTCGTACCATCTTCGAAGACAGCACTCCTGGACCATGTGCTATCAGCTCACCAGAAAGAACAAAGCAATCCTTGACAGTGGGCTTTCTATTGCATTGTTTCCCAGACAATGTGTAATCCTGATTTTCTTCAAAGATCAGGAAATTCACAGGCCAAACCAATCACCAAGCTGTAACTGGGTGCCCTACACCCCAAAGGTGGATGTTGGGGAGCACATCATGGGTCCTGCAAATACAGGGGCATCCACCTTCTATCCCTCCCCATCAGATATCCAGTTAAGCTACCTTCCCCATCGAAAGGGACAACTCAACACCAAAACAGCATTTTGTCACTGGCTGGTTGGAATTTCCTTGATCTCTTTAACACCTTGACCTCAACAAACAGTCACTATTTACCTAGGATCTGGTGACTTGGTCTTGTCAGCTTTGAGGCCATTTGGTAAATGAGTGAAGCTTCTGTTCAACACTGGCTCAGTAATTCCTCATGTACCCAAACTGACAATGCTGCTCATAAGGTCAACACCTTCCTCTCCATCCTTCCCTGTCTCTCCCGTCCCTACCCATTTTTATTGGCTTTTTAGGAATGGCAATTTTTTGGCTCACAGCAAAACCAAGTACAGCGTTCCTTCATCCTCCCCGACCACCAACACCTGCCCCCATTTGTGATAGTAAATGACTCTACATTGACATAGTTTGCAACCCAAGTCCATAAATTATATTAGGTTCACCCTTGGTGCTACTTATTAATTTTTTATTCTATTTTATGTGTATTAGTTTCAGATTCCCTGGAATCTATACACAAACACATAGATACATACTTGCTGACAAATCACTATAACTCCAGTTCAAGGGAATCTGATATATATATATATATATATATATATATATATGTGTGTGTGTGTGTGTGTGTGTGTGTGTATCTCATATATATGTGTGTGTGTGTGTGTGTGTGTGTGTGTGTGTGTGTGTGTATCTCATATATATGTGTGTGTGTGTGTGTGTGTGTGTCCGCACTTGAGCGCGCGCCTGATAGCTCCAAGGTAAGAAAAGGGTGCAGGCCCCCTTGACCTGGAATTATAGATGATTAAGAGCCACTGTGTGAGTGTTGGGAACCAAACCTAGGTACTCTGCAGGAGCAGTAAGTACTGTCAGCCACTGAGCCGTCTCTCCAGCCCCCAGCATTTCTTTCTATCGTTTAGACATTGGGTAACAATATGCAACCACCGTGTTACAGTATCCTATGAATAGTTTCCCTGCCTTAAAATCCCTCTTGCTCTGTCTACTTATCCTGCCCTCCTCGGTCCTTACATCCAGCCCCCCCTTTCTTTAACAGCCCTGTTTGCGGCCGGCTCCAATAGCTGCCTCAGTGGTCCCATCTTCCTGTGACCAAACTCAAGTCGGTTCCACAGAAGCGGTGGGAGACAGTGCCCGCCCCGAGTTGGCTCTACTTTGGGCTTCAGCTGCAGCTCATGGGCAGCAGGGCTGTGCTCTGGCGCCCTCCAGCCTCTCACTGGTCCCCATGACCTCATCCTCCCAGCCAGAGCCGACAGCAGGAGCATCATCGCTGAGGATTTTGTTCTGGGATTCGGATGTTTATTCTTTTCTCAGGATCTCCCAGGTTGCTCAGACAGAGTGGCTGCCAGTCAGCCCCAAGAGTCCTGGAATTTGGCCTCAAACCAAGTTTGTCTGGGGCCAATATTCTGCCGCTCCCCAGCCCCGCTGGCAGGCAGAGGGGAAGACAGCGAAGTGCCTTGGCTCAGGGAACAGTTACAGACTTGCATTTTAGTGTCAGACTTTCTTAAAGACTCTAGAGCTGACTCTCCATTCTTCAGGTGGCCAGGTAGCAGGGAATCCACGGGGCTTCCTCGAACACACAGAAGTGAGGCTTTCTCTGCACCCCTGTGTCTAGCCTGTGCCCAGCTACTGAGTCCTTTCTCACAGCCTGGCTGCAGTAGAGCCTGCCCTTCCTGCACCTTTGTAGGAAGGCGTTCTAGCTGGACACCATGTGACTCTCAATAAGGCTACATCCTAGAGAGCTAGGTATGAGTTAAGTCCTGGTGTTGAGAATTGTGCAGAAGTGGGAGTATGCACCTCCTCCCTGTCCTCTGCCTGGCACGGAACATGATAATTGAAATTAGAGCGGCCCTCTTGAACTCTGAGGTACCTCTGAAGAACAAGCTATAAATACTACATGGATGAAGTCGATAAGGGCTGGGGAGATATCTCAGCTGCTAAAGTACTTGCTGGTGAAGAAAGAGAGAAAAGTCAGATGGAGTAGCACACTTGTACTTCTGGTGCTAGGGAGGGAGAGACAAGTGGGTCCCTAAGGCTCACTGGTCAGCTAGCCTAGCCTATTCCTTGAGTTCCAGTTCAATGAGAGACTGTCTCAAGTGGTGGACCATACCTGAAAAAGACTCCTAAGATTGTTCTCTGACCTCCACATGCATACACACAGACACACATAGGAATTCTCTCTCTCTTTCTCACACACACACACACACACACACACACACACACACACACACACACACGTAAATTAAAATAAGCCTAGGCCTCTAACACTAGGTAACTTTACACTGGCCCTGGACCATCTTTCCAGACTTTTTTCTACAATAGAAATAAACCTCTATTCGTTGAGCCAGTTACTGAACGTTTCCTTTAGAGCACCTTCTGGGATTATTGGAAGATAACCTTACTGCTGACACATCAGCATAAAGTACCATAGTAATCTCAATAAGCACAGTGGCTACAGCTCTGAGTGGCACTTGTGTCTCAGGTGCTCTTGTCAACATGTTAAATAGACTTTCCCTAGAATCTCAGCGCAGCCTTCCAGATGAGTACTGTACTGTCCACTCATTAGTGAGGAGCTACATTAAGAAAGAGAAAGCACTGGTCTACAGAGTGAATTCCAGGACAGCCAGGGCTACACAGAGAAACCTTGTCTCGAAAAAAAAAAAAAAAACAAACCAATAAAAACGAAAGAAAGAAAGAGAAAGCACCTGTGTACAAAGATCTGCGCATAAGAGTCAAGAGGTGGATTCAAATCAGTATTCCACAGACTAAAAGAGCTGAGGCCAGGATTTAGGAAGGGAGGGAAGCTACAGGCCAGGCAAAGGGTCAAGGTGAGCCAATATCCTCCTATCCTAAACTCTGGGACCAAGAATTCACAAGGCTGCTAGGAAGAATAATCTCTCAAAGGGAAGGAAGAAGAATGTAGCTGCAGGCAGCTCATAGCTTCAGTATTGCTGTCTTTCTCTCAGTGCAGGAAGTACCAGCGTAAAGTCGCAGTGAATCTCCAGAAGATGCTCAGGGGTGAACCTAGAGATGCTGAGTGGTGAGGCCACAATAGAGGAAAGAAGGTCTGAACTAGGTGAGACATTCCTAATGCCATCTCGGAACGCCTAGATCCAGCTGCACCTGTAGGCTTGGCTTTTCAGTGCCCTGTTTCACAAAGCCACTTTGTATTGAGCTTCAGTCACTTGCAACAGGATATTGGTTCATATATACACAGGCTTTGGAAACTTGTCAGTGGGTAAGAGTTGAGAAAAAATTTGTTAAATTTGAAGTGATTCAAGTTTAAAGAAACCAATCTAGTGGGTTTCCATGGGTGGGCAAGAACTTTTAAGAATTGGGAGCAGGGCTGGAGAGATGGCTTAGCGGTTAAGAGCACTGACTGCTCTTCTGGAGGTACTGAGTTCAATTCCCAGGAACCACATGGTGGCTCACAACCATCTGTAATGGATCTGATCCCCTCTTCTGGTGTGTTTGAAGAGAGTGACAGTGTACTCACATACATTTAAAAACAAACAAACAAACAAACAAACAAGTAGAGTCTTTTTTTTTTTTTTTTTTTTTTAAGGAAGAAGAAGGAGAAGAAAGAGAAGAATTGTGAGCAGGACAAGAAAGAGGTGACAGTATTGTGTCCCGCTATCCTGCCAGTGTGGTATTTACAGTCAAAATATGAGGTGTCTCTGACATAGAGGCAGAATGCACCCCTTCACCTTGCCACTGTTCAAATAATGAATGACCACTGTTGCTTTACTTGTTTTATGTCTGTGGAGTTGAGTAGGGCATGAAGGGGCTCATATTTGTTACACAAGCACTCCAACACCGAGCCACATCCCCAGACCAAACTGACAGTGTTTTTGTGAAGATGTGGGGGTGTAAGCCAGCTCTTCTTGCAACAAGCAACCTTCAGCGAACAACTGTCCTGTGCCTACTCCAAGGCCCAGCGGAAGAACACCTGTGTGTGGCAGTGCTGGCCAGGCCTCGGGAAGTCCCTGCTCTCACCTGGACCTTTACCAGAAGGTGACAGTGGGAAAGGATTGATACTGGATGAAGGGGCTTGCTTCATACACTATGACCCTGGGAATTAGAAATACTGTAACTGACTTTGGATTCAGCTCAGGTGGTAGAGCTGATAGACATGAAGTCCTGGGCTTTCCAGAGCTGTATAAAATGATGTCACAAGCCTATAATCCCAGCCCTCAGGAGGAAGTGGCCAAAATATCAGAAGTTCAGAGTCATGTTCCACTATGTGGTGAGTTTGAAGCTATCCTGGGCTACATGAGATCCTGCCTCATTTTAAAAGGTGGGGGAGGGAGGAGGGTTGGGGCTGGTGTGGTGGCAAGCACGTGTCATCCCAGCTCTGGAGAAATTGAGATAGGCAGGTCCCTTGGGCTCACTGGCAAGCCAGCCCAGCCTATCAGCAATCTCCTGATTCCAGTGAGAAACCCTATCTGAAAAGAAAGAAGAGAGCAAGTGAGAGAGGGAGGGAGGGAGAGAAAAGGGAGAAGGAGGAGGAGGAGGCAAAGGAGGAAAAGAGGAAGAGGAAGAGGAGGAGGAGGAGGAGGGGGAGGAGGAGAAGGAGGCAAAGGAGGAAGAGGAGGAGGAGGAGAAGGAGGAGGAGGGGGAGGAGGAGGAAGAGGAAGGGGACAAAGAAAGAAAATGGAATAAAGAAAAGCAACAGAGAAAAGAAACATCTTTTTACTCCAGCCACTGTTATCTCCTCTTCCTTCTGATAGCATGTGTTGGACACGCCCACCCAAGGCTGCTCATCTCAGATTTGAATGCTTCTGATGGAGGCTTGCAGTCCCAACGGCTGCCCAGTTTGTGTCCGTTCATCCCCAGCCATCAGCAAGTGCAGAGAGGACACTCTTTGTGACCCAAAAGTGCCAACTTTTCCATGGGTGCTCTGCCTGAGTCTGACAGAAAACAAAATGGGAATTAGACACGTGTGGTGGTTTCAGCATGAGACAGTTACTCGGTTTAATGCCAAATACAAACAGAGAAGAAGGGAAGTGTGTTTGCCAAGGGGAGCCCTCCCCACGGGCTCTGGCGTGGCCCCAGACCGGTTGACAAAGAGCCACAAAGATGGCAGGGTTAGAGCACAGCAACCGAATTCCTGTGTGGCTTACGAGGAACAAGAGTTTTGGCCTCCACAAAAACAGCCTGGTGGCAGTGAAGGGTACTTCTCAGGCTGGAGTCTGTCTGTTTCCCTCCTTACTTCTAAGTCCTCCCACTTTGCTCGACATTAAAGACTTTGATCCTCAATGTCAGCCCTTCCCTTTAAATGCATCTTCCTTGTCTCAATATGCTGTCTAACACAGCAACTGCGGGTGACCTTTCAGTGCAAGTTAAAATTCAGTTCCTCAGTCACTCTTGCCACACCGCAAGGCCCCCATGCTGGACAACACAAAATACAGACCTATCAGGCAGACCTGGTCTACTCCTGGAGCACTTTAACCTGGTCTTTCCTGATAGGTACAGAGGAAACGCGTGAGTATTTAAGGCAGGCAGACCTCTAACCTAACCCCAGCCCCCTATTTTAGCAAAGCCTTGACTGTGGGGCCCTGTCATTGCACTGCCTCTTCCAAATGCCTCTTGTCACATGCATGTCTGTTCCTGGTTGGCGCCTTGGTTCTGAGTCACTGCTGTTTCCCTTTCCTTCCAGCCAGGAAGTTCCTGGGGTACATTCAACTCAGCTCTATGTACGCATGCGCAGCACAGGGATCAGCTAATGGCAGGACTTCAGTCGGTGTCAGCATGCATGAAATCACCTTCTCTGTGATGTGGGTGGCAATTCATGGTCTTTCTCGCTGCTTCAGGGAAAGACTCGCAACTTGAACAACTAAGAGACCCCTTTAAGATTTCAAACTTGGAAGTTTCAGGCCAGATGTTGGGAAATAAGGATGTTTAAGACGGGTGGAATGGGATCTAGGGTTCAGACATAACGCCCCAAATCTGTCTCTCTCCATCCTGGGAATGTGAACTCAGAGCCTAACAGCTCCTAGACAGGTGCGGCCCCGCTAAGCTACATCCCTGGCCCTCAAATCAGTTTTTAAAGACCAAAAAAACACACACTCAGGACTTCTCTCAAAATATATGTGTGCATTTACTTAGACTTAGCAGTTTCTCGTAGCATATTCAGAAATTTCTCTAATAGAATACTCAGAAATAGGGCCTTGGAGACGGCTCAGATGGTAAAGTACTTTCTGTGTAAGCATGAGACACCGAATTTGATACCCAACTATCTTAGGATTTCCATTGTTGTTATGAAACACCATGACCAAAGATACTTGGGAAGGAAAGGGTTTATTTGACTTACACTTCCACCGCACTGTTCATCACTGAAGGAAGTCAGGAAAGGAATTCAAAACAGGACAGAATCCTGAAGTCAGGAGTTGGTACAGAGGCCATGGAGGGGCGCTGCTTACTGGCTTCTTCCCATAGCTTGCTCAACCTGCTTTCTTAGAGAACCCAGGACCAGGGATGACACCGTCCACAGTGGGCTCAGGGATGACACCGTCCACAGTGGGCTGGGCCCTCCCCCTTAGATAACTAATTAAGAAAACACCTTACAGCCAGATCTGGTGGAGGCATTTTCTCAATTAAGTTCCCCCCCCTTTCAGATGACTCTAGCTTGTATCAAGCTGACATGAGACTAGCCAGTACACCTATATTCATGTGAAAGCTAGGTGCAGTATTTTATACCTGCAAACCCAGTACTGGAGAGGTAGGGACAGGAGGCTTCCAGAGACTTGCTGGCCAACCAATGGGCGAGACCCAGGTTAAGTAAAAGAAATTCTCTCAAAAAATAAGGTGGAGAATTGATTACAGAATAACCCAGCACCAACATCTGGCCTCCACACACACATTGACACGTGTACATGTGCAACCCTTCGCACACACACAGAGAGAGAGAGAGAGAGAGAGAGAGAGAGAGAAAGAGAGAGAGAGAAATTCAAGGTCATCCTTGGCTACTTAGTGAGTTGGAAACCATCCTGGGCCCTTTGAAACCCTGTCTCAAAATAAAACAAAACAACAACACAACGAATACTCAGAAATAAGCATCTCAATTTAGCCCTGAGGAAATTTATGATCACATATGTGAGAGGAAAAAGGAGGGAAAGGAAATCAAATCCATAACAGCGGGGGCTGATTAATAAAACAGCATTTCAACTGTAATCTGCAAAATTCATCATTTGAAATGTTATGGTGCAGGCGTGTGTTTAATGGCATTTAAATATTTTTGAGTTATATTAGTTGGGGACAGGAGCAAATCACAAAGCAGTATATGCTTCTAGTGACCCAATTTCGGCTCAGTCATGGTGTAACACATTGTCTAAATAGAGCATCCAAGTTAAGGTCGAGTGGAAGGGTCGGGTGCTATATTCCCTTCCTCTCTCACGCACAGTGTTATCGTGGCTTTCTAGCATTGCGTATCTAGTGTTGCTGAGTGGCTTATTGAACACTAAGCAGTCACTATTTCAATCTTTCCTGAGAACCATTTCTGTTGCCACAACCTACATCTGGTGGAAGAGAGGTGCCTCCCTGGAGGAAGAAGAGGCCGGCCGGAGCGCCACACACTGATGCACCCGGCCCTTTCCCATTCGTGGACCAACAATTGGCCTGCACTTTTTATGGGCAAGGCTATTTATTTTCCAATCAGAGGCATTGAGTAAGGACTTCTAGGGGTAAACTGGTAGCTCTGGGCAGCTTTGAAGCATCACAAGTGGGAGGTTTTGTTGCCTGAAGATTTAGGAGGGCAGGCCCTCCGGATTGTTTTATTGGCTTCTTTTACATATGTATAGCTGGGAGTGGGGTGGGGCCACTGCTGGATGGGGACGGGACCTCCCCAAAGCCAAGAGCCACAGAAACCAGGGGGAACGCTAGAAATGTCTCAGACATCAGCCCTTTGCCCCCAACTTAAACCACATCCCCAACATTCATCCCTTCCTTTCTTCCAAGTAAAATTCAGAGGTGGGAAGCATGGCCCCCAGTAGCAGATGAGGGCAGCAAACACAGGCAAATTATTTAATTTCTATGGTCTACAATTAAGTTTAAATAACTGTACTAGTTACGGTTGCTATTTCGTGTTAGAGAACATTGAAGGCATAAATACACCTGGTTACTCTTCCTACTAAATGCTAGCTCATTCCGTAACAACTTCCTAATCTCCTTCCCTCCCTTCCTCTCTTCCTTTCCTCTTTCCTTCCTCTTTTGTCCTGTCTTTGCTTGCTAGCTTGTCTCCTTCCTCCCTTGGCCGCAGCTAGGGCAGCTAGAAGAGAGATCCTAGCACCACCAGACACCTCTCTCTCCACCAGTTCCCTAGCTCTCGGCCCCCAATTTTCTAATCCCCTCAGTTGTACAGACACATCATCACCGCCAGCAGCAGCAGCAGCCCTAAATGCAGTGTGTATTGTGACTCTGGCTTTACATTTGCCTTGACTCAGGCCCTGGTGCAGGGACAAATTGGACGCAGAGTGTAAATGTTACCACTTTGGCTCCTCCTCAAGAGGCGCTAAGCACAGATGTTTGCAGGGGCAAGCAGGGCCCTCTAAGAATGGGGGCATTGTGTGCGGCCTCACACAAAGGCCCAATGGCCCCACTCCGCTGCCAGCCTCCCGAGCATCCCCTCTTTACGCATTGATTTATTAGGCTAGGGATGAATGAAAACGTAATTAATATTACTGAAGCATTAGAGTCTATTTAATTTAAATGCCACTGAATATTTCACTTTCAGCTGGGAGTGACAATGTGCTCTGGCCCGGCTGGTGAAAGCCGGGGCCATCTGTTACCCCGGTGAGGGAAAGAGACAGAGGAGGCCTAGAGTGTTGGGGCTTTGTGGACATTCCAAAGGTCCTCGATCATCATTCAACTCAAGGGCAGCCAAACCGCATTCCTCCGCACGAGCCCTTCGCTGGAGGGGCCTCGGTGACCAGCGGGGTAGCTGCCGAAAACCAGGAGCCCTGCGCTGCCTACTGGGAGGCAGGAAACTGTGGGGTAGAAAAGCCACAGGTGCAGGCTCCTGAGGAATTGCTGCCTTCAGGAAGATTAAACAGCAGTTAAACAAGTGCTGTCCAGCAAAGGTAGCAGCTAGCCGGTGTGTCTCTTTCGTTCAAAACCCAACATAACGGAAAAAGTCAGTCCCACAATTCAGCCCTCGGCGATCTTCATGATCTATAGCCACATGTAGCTAATAAAATATTCCCTGGATAAGTCAGTAGATGGTCATTTCCACCATCACAGAAAGGTCTGGACGGTATTATTCTATTACCTCCATAGTTACAGGGAGAGTCACCGCAGAAAAATCTACCTGAAGAAACTTGGTTGATTGGTGCTTGGGTTGTCTGAGCCTCCGGGGATCTTGTACTGGTCAAGAGCGATGCTGAGAGACCATGAGAGTTCAAAGCCACCTGCAGACATTGTCCTTGAACCGATCAATTACTGTAAACTCCCTATCTTCACTCACTCTCTTCCATCCGAAAGAGAGTGATTATAATAAAACCAATTATGTTGTCGAGAAAATAATTAAATGCTTCCAAAAGCTTTATAGGAGCTACTTTTGTGGCAGGGTCTAAAGGGAAGAATGAACTTTAGCTAAAGGAGCGCTATTGCAGAAAGAACATGTAGGTTTTGAATTCAAGAGAATAAATCTCCAGGTAGCCAGCTGGGCCTAGATCCTGACTTCCTGGGTTGGAGGAGGCTGGGGGATCCCCAGCACTTGGTGCAGCCACAGCAGGAGGAGCAGGAGGGGGATGTTCTGTCCTTAGTGGGATGATAATTAGCCCAGTGGGTTCTCTCATAATTGGGATCATTTGTTCTCCTGGCCTTTCCTCTGACAAACTGATTCCACGCCAGGGGAAAGCTGTGTGACTCACACCTTGCCATGCCAATTAGCTGATAAACATCAAACATAAACAAAGATGGCCTAATTAAAACTAGTCACTGAACCTCTGTGAGCATCTTGTCAAAATTGTACCAACTCTCTGCACCCAGGCTTTTGCAGATCTTGGGAGCTAAATGAGGGACTCTGGGGAGGATCTGCAGATGTCCCGGGGACCCAAAGAGACTAGGGGAGGCAGGCAGAAGCAAAGGAAGGCTTTAGCTCAGCCATTTGGGTTGTCTCTCCTCTCTGCCTTCTCCAGCTACAAACCCCTTCATGTACACCAAGTATCTCTGGATATACATGGAGCATGGCCACACTGCACTTCTGCATAGAGGAATACACTGCAAGGTTTGGTTTTGTCCCCAGTGGTGGTTTCTGGTGGAACAACTTTTTTATACCTTTGAATGTATCTAATCCTGAAGTTCTCAGATCTACCAGTGAGCTCCATGATTCAATGCTCCTCCTGAAAGGGGGTCAGAGGACTCACCCAATACTGTGGTAAGACTCAAGCGAGCCTACCCCCACCTATATACATACCCTTCACTCTCTCCTTTGATTCTTCCTCTTTATCACTGAACTACACTGAAGTCCTAGCTCCTGGAACTTACCTGGTGGCTCCTCAGACATGCTAGACCACAGCAATGGGCATCATTTTTATTTCCCTCTACAGGAAATAACTTCAACAACTCATTGAAACTTCCTCAACTCTTAAGCCCTGGCTCAGATCACAGTGGAGACTTTTCCGCCACCCTCATCTCTACCCCTTACAACCAGAAACATAACTCCATAGGCTATTCCTTCAGTGTACCTTGTATATCTGTCTAACCACTATGCAGTAATGCCTGAGCACCTGCCTTCATGGATGACTATGTAGCAGGTAATCATACCAGATCCTCAAGACTCCAAACCATGGCAGAACAGAAGCCAGACCTGCAGGTTTGTATGCCTTTGCAAGTTAATGGTGCTCAGTTGAAAGCATAACGTTTCCCCTCCCTGCTCCCAGATTGCAGTCCCCTAGAGGCAGGAACTTTGTCTGCATCCCACAATGTTTTTGTGAAGGAATATAAAGACAATCAAATCAATGACTAGGTTCTAAGCAACTCTCCTAGGATCAGTTTTGGGTTTTTGTTTTGTTTTATTTTCTTCCCTCTGTCCACCTAAAGCACTGTGGTCTTTTCCAAACTTATTTCTCTTGGACACTCAAAGACTTGAATCCTGTCCATTGTTCCATGATCCAGGTACCCACTGAGGATCATTCCCTTTTTGTCTGGTGTAAATCCTCTTTGTGATTTTCATCCCACAAAACAGGTATTATAAGAAACTAGCCAGGTGTGCTAGCATGCACCTTTAATCGCAGCATTTGGCAGGCAGATGCATCTCTATGAGTTCAAGGCTAGCCTGGTCAACATAGTGAGTTCCAGGCCAGCCAAGGCTATATTGTGAGACGTTGTCCAAAACAGAAAAAAAGTTACCAGAGCAAAAACAAAATCAAAACCCACAGGAAAGGGAAGCGTGGACATATCCAGCCATCCCCAATGTTCTCACTTGTAGCCTCTCTGATAATTTTGGTTCCCAACTCTGCCACTTGTTTACCATGTGACCTTTTAACTACTGTTCCTTCTTCTAATTCCTTCTGTCTGAAACTTTCAAGGAATCAAAGTGCCATATTCAGTCCTAGATCTAGTACAAATTTAGAGACCCTCAATGCCTAGGCCCTTTACCAGTCAAATGAAGCAGTGATTATGCACACTGCTTTATTGTTCGTTCCTAGGATTTGCCAAGTTCATTCATGTTGAGTGCTTGTGTCTATTGAGGACAACACTTGGTAACAGTTTCTTACTCATCCTCTTGAGTGGAGACTTCTGTTACCCATAGTGTGACCTCAAGCTACTCATCACCAACAAGGCTGCTAGCGAGCGACTTGGTAGTGACTCTGAGCTGAGTCAGTCCAGATTGTAGTCTGTTTTCCCCAAGCTGTTTTCTGGACAGAACTGGTTTCACCCAGTCCTCTTAGAGTCAACAAAAGGATTGGCGGTGCTCCTAGGTCCCAGAGAACTCCCAGGTAAACAGAGTGGCAGTGGTTCACTCTCAGTGTCCTTTCAGTGTGCCACCTTGAATGCGGAAATGCTCACTCCCTGACAGGATGCTGGCCCTGGCCTCTAACCTGCTGCCTACCACGCAGAGCCACTTCCTTCAGGAGAGTGCCTGAGAAAGGGACTTTGTTCTCTGCCTGGTTCTCCAGGGACTGAGAACCACAGGCTGCTGACCCATGACATCACAGAATCCTCCGCGCACCAGGAATTTGAGGTTGATTTTCGCAATGGCCCTATTTCTAGAACAATCGTGGTGATAATGCTCAGTGTGGTGGAAGATTTGAGGCTGTAGACAGAAGCAGGCAGGCCACTGTTGCAGTCCTTACGGTATCATTTGCCAGCTGGTCACTCAGAACATCCAGGTCTCTACTGCCCCGTGACACATTAACATCCCTTGAAGCACTGGGGAAAGGTCTGTGAACATTTGAAAAGGTAGGAGACAGCTACCTTGACCTAGAGTCCTCCCTGCCTGGTTCTGGCCTGGCAATGGACAGTGCTCCCACGCAGGAAAACAGGAACCCAGGAGGTGGTGCCAAAGAGACACTGGCTGAAAGGCAGTCGTTTTCCTGTCCCTGGAAGGCTCTGTCCCCTCAGATGCACAGACCTCATTCAAAAGAATTCAAAAGGAGGATCGAGGTTTCTGCGCAGGTGCAGGAAGAAGAGCCACGTGGTGGGATGGGAGAAGCCAGGAAGAGGCTTAGCTCGAATCAGCCCCCACTCCCACCACGAGCCTCATTGTTTTCCAGATTCGGGTCCCTATTCAAATGCAAACACCAGGAGGCGCCTTTGCATTGTGGCCCAGAGCACTGGATGACATTGACAAGCAGCTGTTGGTTAGTCAGACTAAGTTAAAAGGAGTGGATGCGGGAGGAAGGGACAGGGAGGACCCTGGTCAGAGGGGCCAGTAGTTGCTGGTGCGTTATATTCATTTTTGAACAATGTTAGCTCTTTCCACAGGTCTGCTATCCAGGCTGGCTCTGGTGAAGGGTCAGGGATAACACCCTCTAAACCCGAGCCAGCTGTCTGATGGAATTGAACTCTGCCCCTGAGTGGCCTGTACCAAGCCTCAACCTCTCTGGAAAAAAACAAAACAAAACAAAACAAGAACAGGTACACCTTGCTGCATAGAGTTGTAAGGATGACTATTCATAAGCACCTAAAAATATGTTTGCCTTCAATGTTTTTTGTTTGTTTGTTTCTAGAAGTGTGTTCAGTTACACCCACCAAGGACATGGCTTCAAGTCTATTAAAAACCAGAGGATCTAATGCATGACAGTGCCTGGCTCTGTTTCCTGGGGTGGAGAAGGGCCTGCACTAAAACTTATTAAATCCAAATAAATTCTAGTTTGATCAATACTATTACCAGTGCCAGTTTGTTGGGAGTTTTGTTGGATGTTAGTACAGGATCCTCACTATGAAGTCCTCAAACTTTCTCTCAGTCCTTCTACTTCAGCCTTCTGAGTAGTGGGGTCAGAGGTGTGCACGATCGTGCCAGGTTGATTAGTTTTAATAACGTTCTGTGGAAAGGGCTCTAGAGCGGGACATAGTAGGACACAGGTGCTTATGGGAAAGTAGTGGTGGGAAGTTTAACCGGAAACATTATTTTATTTAAATATATATTTTTACGTAATATATTATTGTTTAATGGTATTATGTCACATGGGGCAATAATGCTTCTCCCAGGAGCCATAGATTATTTGACAAACAACCTAGAACCATGAGAAGCCTTCCTTTGGGCTGCTGGTCAGAGGGGTTCAAGAGACCACCAAATAAATATAGGCTATTGCCATCATACTTGGGTTTCTCTCAGAACTTGAAGGTAAGACCCTCTTCCTGCAGACAACACACATAAGACTTGAAGGAATAGATGTGGAATTGACCTGGAACCCACCTCCCTAAAGGCTAATCCTCCCTGAAGGCTAGTCATCCTCCCCAAAGGCTAGTCATCTCCCCTGAAGTCCTATCTTCTTCCTCCCTAAAGGCTAGTCCTCCTCTCTGAAGGCTAGACCTCCTCTGAAGGCTAGTCCTCCTCCCTGAAGGCCAGTCTTCCTCTCTGAAGGCTAGTCATCCTCCCTGAAAGCTAGTCTTCCTCTTCCCTGAAGGCTTATCCTCACAGTATAAGAAGGTGCTAAAAGTAATCAATAATCCTGTCAAGCTGTTAAGCCTGTGAAGCACAGCAATGGCCAGTCCAGGAATACACTCTATGGGTCAATAGTGGTACTTCTATCTCAGGGGTAACCAATAGCTATCAAATTTAAGATTTAAGATCCACTCAGTATAAGGGAACTCATGCTTAATACTTCAAAGCTGTCAACCCCCCATGCCTGGAAAGGACATAGACCCTAGAGGATCTATGATACACTAATGCACTGCTACTGACATTTTTCTAAATCAATATAGCTTCGAACTGTATTCTAAACACTTATCTGTATATCTGCAGGTAAATGCACCTCTTACCCTTCATCAAAGAAGCCTTGTTTTGCAACAGACAGAGACTACTACACAGATTCCCAAACCAGTAAAAATGCAGTGAATAAGTGACCATGAAGTGTACAGTCCCACCTGGTACATCTACAACACAACCCTTACACACAAGTTTCAGGGAACACTGTGGAAGAAGGGGCAGAAAGATCATCAGAGTGAGAGGACCAGGAAGATGGCTGTACATCAGTGTCTTCTAGACACAATGTGAACATTGTACCTGTGAAGTCTCAACAGTATGGCTGCCTAAACAAGACCTACATAGTGACCCTACAGTCAACATGCCAATGGGAAGTTAAACAAAGCCCCACCATGAGTCTTCTTCTATGATGAGCCTCTTGATATGTTATCCAACCCCACTGGCCAGCTCTAAAACATGCACACAGAAGGAACTCAGTAGGCAGTATACATACATATAGGGATATATATGTGTGTGTGTGTGTGTGTGTGTACATATATACATACGTATACATGCATACTTGTATATATACATATATAGCAATAATTATACAAGAGGAAATTATGGATTTGAAAAAGGGGAAGAGATGGAATGTGGAGGAATGGAAATAATATAAATGCTGTGTGCCCACGTATGAAATTTATTAAAAAAAATAAAAAAATAAGTCCAATGATCATGAAAGATATCAACATTAAAGGATAATTAAAAGGTAACATATATGGGAACATTGTGGTTTGAGGTAGTATATGAAGTGGAACTTGAAATTAGTTTGAATATTGGTATTCATTAGTGTCATTTATTATGGCCCAAAGTAAAGAAAAGGGCTCAAAATGGCAAACAATTAGGAATTTTACAGTTATTGATGATATTCCAATTCAAAAGGGTAAGCAATAATTTTGCATATTACTTGTGGACATTCATCAATTAGAGTACTCTTGGTTTTAACAGAAAAATGTGATGCGACCATTTAAGTTGAACAATCCGCAATTTATTATGAAACAGAAGCAAAGCAAACCTCATAATGCCTGAAGGGGCTGTGGCACTGCCAGCACATGCAGGAACAACAATGTATGGTAAAGGAAGAGTGGCCATTCCAAACTATCACCTCCTTAATTCCTATTAGGAAATCCACTTCCTTGGGCTGGAGCAATAGGTCAGCAATCAGAGCACTAGCTGCCCTTCCAGTGGACCCAGTTTTGATCCCCAGAACCCACATGACACCACCCAACTGTACATGATCCCAGTTCCAGAGCTCCTGGGCTTCTTCAGGCCTCTTTGGACTCCAGCTGTGCACCTGGTGCACAGCAGTTCATGCAAGAAAGTATCCATACACATAAAAAATTAAAATATTTTTAAAAAGAAATACATTTCCCTAAACCCATCCAAACCTTGTGCCACTTCAGCTAGAATTCTCTTGCATTTTTCCTCCTGACCCTAGCTAAAGGAAGAGACTATCTGCAGCTAAGGCAAATTTTGTTTTGCCCAAGAGGCTAATGGTAGAGTCCACCTCTGGAAACAAGTTTCTACTGAAAGGAATGTGGACCCATGGCTTAAGACAGAGCACTTAGCAGGCAGGATGGAGCATACCTATGACCCCAGCACTCAGAAGGTGAAAGCAAAAGGATCAAGAGTTCAAGACCAGTCTCAACAACATAGTAAGACCAGGCTGGGCTACATGAGATCCTGTGTTAATAAATAAATTAATTAATAGCCAAGCAAACAAACAAACCAACCATTCGTCAGGACAATAGCTGCTGGATATGAAACCAACAGTCTCTGTTGGCTGTAGTATATTATTGAGTGGTTAAAAAAAAAAAGTAATTGAAGAATTCAATAGTTGATCCAGATTATGTAAAAGTAGTGACATGTTTACTTTTGTACATGTGTAGAAAAATGCCTGAAAGGGTGTTCTTCAAAAGTTAGCGACGGTTACCGGTGCTGACACATTTTCAGGAAGATTTCACATTGTTTGTATTATGCTTTATTCTTTATGTTTGGTTGTAATGGGTTATTTGCTATGTACACGTTGTTCTTATCTAGATAATAATTATTTTCTGAAAGAGATTTCTGTTTTATTTTAAGCAGGAAGGATCTTTGTATGGAAAGTTGTGGGAGCTGCTTTAGAGACTCCTGTGTAATAAAAACTGGTGAGTTTTTAACTTTTATGTTTAATTTCTCAATTTTCTGTTTGTTTGCATGCTGAGTGTAAAGCATGGGCAGGAACCCTTGACACGCCTATTGAGACAGTGGGACTGTGTCGCTTCTACTTAAACCTGGATGGTTGTTTTGAACAATAGAGAGTGTCAGGAGCGGTGCTGTGACTGAGGCTAGGTCACAAGAGGTCACATAGCTCCACTCTTGCTCCCTGGAACAGGTGTTTAGAAGCCCTGGAGTCTGCATGTAAGAAGTCTCCCTGCCAGAGACCATGGGAAGAACCGTGTGGAATAAACACACGTGAACTACTTTAATCAACAGACTAGCCCTTTAGCAGTCTTGAATAAAATATCTGGAGTTCCCAACCATTTCAGTTAGCTCTGGGCACTCAAATCTTCCTAGTTGAGGTCTCAGATAATTACAGAACAAATCAGAACAAAAACAAAGTCACTATTGCCTCACACAGCAAGCACATGGGCATAACAAGCCCACTGCTGTTTCATGCCCCCAATCTGGGATCACTTGAGTACTATACTTGTAGCTGGAATGTTTTGTCCATGAGATTGTTTCAATGCCATTGATCCATTCTCACAGGGACAGCTGTCCAACTCACGGGTCATCCTTGAGCATGTCAGAAGAGCTCAAGGCCAGAAGACAGGGGAGTAGGAAGGCATTGGAAGCCACATGTGCATGCGCTCTCTCTCTCTCTCTCTCTCTCTCTCTCTCTCTCTCTCTCTCTCTCTCTCTCACACACACACACACACACACACACACACACACACACACACACACACACACACACAATCCCCATAAAAATGAGGGTCAGGGACATGTCAAAAGTCATAACTGAGATGGTCTTAAAACAAGAAGTGAGAGGTTTTATGTTTATTGTCATAGGTAAGCGGGAAAAGGAGCCATCTTGAAGCCAGGCAGTGGCAAGCATGCCTTTAATCCCAGCACTCAGGAGCAGAGGCAGGCAGATCTCTTTGTTCGAGGCAGACTGGTCTACAGAGCAAGTTCCAGGAAAGCTAGGGCTACCCACAGAGAAACCCAGTCTAAAAAACAAAAAATAGACGCCTTCAGAAATGGCTCAGGATAGCACCAAGGGCAAAGACACCAGGCTCACGGAAATCAGAATCAGAACAGCTTCTACCCATCAGCCTGTGTCATTAGGCGAACCGCTCAAATTCCCTCAAACTAAACCCTCTTAGTCTTATGCTCCTGTGGGCGCTGGAGTTGCTGCTGGCTGCTGCTTTCCTGTATCAGTCAAGTATTGGGCCACACGTGGCCAGACAGTGTCAAACTCCACGTGCAATTTCTACTAATATGCATTGCCTTTGCATCACCAGTCAAAAGAGACAATGAAATCCATTAACATGGGTAACAAATGTGAATGATCACAGCATTTAAAACCCACAGAACACTCACCACCAACACTGAAACCTAAGGTACACTCTGGACTTTGATGTAGAATAGTGTCTCTTTGCTGGTTCATCAGTTAGAGCAAAGGACAAGGCGGATGGGGAGAGCAGGGCTGGGAAAGTCTATTAACATGAACATAAAGAGTCAAACTGGGGAGATGCTGTGTTGAATAAAGTGCTTAACAGGCAAGCCTGAAGACCTGAGTTCAAATCCCCAGCACCTGATTTTAAAAATAACAAAAGCCAGTACAGCAAGCAGCACATGCTGTGTCCCCAGCACCGAGGGCAGCGATGTGTGAGTTCCAGGGAGCCTGGATTGGCAAGCCTGACTAGTTGAAACAGCAGGATCCAGGATCCAGGCCTCGTCTTAGAAGGTGAGGTAGAGAATGATAGAGAAAGACACCTTACTTTGACCTCTGGTGTCTGCATGACATAAACACACATACAGATATACAGAGTTGGTGGGGTTTTTTTGGTGGGAGAGATTTGGAGAGGAGGAAGAAGAGGGAGAGAGAGAAGGTCAAACCACTCTTAAGTCAGGGACCATTTTGTAATGATATTTATTCTCAATAACTTCCACAACCTGCCTCCTTCCTCCAAAGTGTAAGCCCTTTGAGAAAGGGGATTCTTTCCTCTGTCACTTTCGTATTCATAACACCAAGACAGATTCCTGTTGTTCACTGACTGATGCCAGAGGACTGTCCATCTAAAGAAACTTCACCTGACAGTCTCCTGTGTCCTGCCCGCTCATCACTGGAATTTTGTGGGGACTGATTTAACACTGATCCCAGGATGCTACTGTGATGCTTTCAGATGTGATTCTCCCTGGGGAACATTGTAATGGCCTGACTCTGTTACAGTTCTCTGACCTGTGCTCTGTCCCACAATCCACACTCCCCGCACACATACATTCACAGTCCAGAGCACGGGATGGTCACACACATTCAAATGCTCCTGAATATCTGCTATTAATCCTGTGAGTTGATTTTCATTGTGTACTAGTGTGTGTCTGCGTGTGTTTGTGTGTGTGTGTGTGTGTGTGTGTGTGTGTGTGTGTGTGTGTATGTGTGTGTGTGTGTGTGTGTGTGTGTGTGTGTGTGTGTGTGTTACTTGAGACCAAACCCAGGGCCTCACACATGCTAATCACGTGCTAATCACATGCTCTACGGCTGGGGTTCACCCCCAATCCAAGTGAGCATTTTATCTCAGTCCCCATCATACTCCCTTGAGCTGAAAGCGTACTCCTAATTGTTCTCATAACTGGCATCGCGATGACTTCTGCTTGTGGTTTGCCTGTGGTAGGAGCTTCATTCTCTGAGGCTGTGAAGGGACATCGTGAGGCTCACTTATAAAGCGTATGCCCTGATTTCATGCCCAGTGTAAACAGACAAGTATATAATTATCCAGCATCTTTATCACTGGCAATTATGCCAACTCCTCAGTCAACACTGGGAACTAAAGAAATGAGCATGAAGAGTAAAGTGTTTAAGTTATGCCCTCTGATCCCTTAAAATATTTATTTTTCAATCATGACTCCAAATAATTTAATGATGTCTTGTCGCCCAATTAGTGCATGCGTGTGACGTTTACAGGCCATCTAGAGTAATGATTCATAATGTCCCAGATATCCGCCTCTCACTGACTGTCCCATCAAATATCACCAAGTATCCATTTCAAGACACTAGATTGCTGAGCACCATCACCAGCAGCATCTCTGAGGTAATTAAGAAGCTTGCTGAGTTTGGGTCCAGCTGCTTCGAGTACCAGAAGCTTTACACGTACATCCAGTCTCGTTTCTACAGAGCCCCCGAGATCATCCTGGGCTGCCGCTACAGCATGCCCATCGACATGTGGAGCTTTGGTTGCATCCTTGCAGAACTTTTGACAGGACAGCCCCTGTTCCCTGGAGAGGACAAAGGAGACCAGTTGGCCTGCATGATGAAGTTGCTAGGGATGCCACCACAGAAACTTCTGGAGCAATCCAAACGTGCCAAGTACTTTATTAACTCCAAAGGCTTGCCTCGATACTGCTCTGTATCTACCCAGACGGACGGAAGGGTTGTGCTCCTCGGGGGTCGCTCACGAAGGGGTAAAAAGCGAGGCCCCCCAGGCAGCAAAGACTGGGCAACCGCACTGAAGGGGTGTGATGACTACTTGTTCATAGAGTTTCTGAAAGGATGCCTTCAGTGGGACCCCTCTGCCCACCTCACCCCAGCTCAAGCATTGAGACATCCTTGAATTAGCAAGTCTACACCCAGACCTCTCATCATGGACAAGGTGTCAGGGAAACGGGTAGTTAATCCTACAAATTCTTTCCAGAGACTGGGTTCCAAGCTGCCTCCATTCGTTGGAATAGCCAGTAAGCTTAAAGCTAACCTAATGGCCGAAACCAGTGGTAGTATACCTCTGTGCAGTGTGTTGCCAAAACTGATTAGCTAATGGACCACTCAGAGACTCATGCATACATATTTTTAATTACCTTGCAAACATGCAAATGGAAAAAAAGAATAATTGAAGTCCATTTCACTGATGGGTATGTTTTTGTTAGACTTTTTTTTAAGCAAGGCAGAACATTTTTATATGACTATAAAAGAACGATTTAAGGGCTAATGTCTCACCAGCTTGTATTGGCCATCTGGAGTACACATTAAATGACTCTTTAATAGGACAGTGCATCGTCGTCATTCTCGTCAGAGGTACCTCAAACCACATATTACTCTCTTGGTTTAAATCTCTCTCAAGATAGAAGATACTCTTTATTAAAATTTTTTATGTTTTTATTTTTTTTTATTTTATGTACATTGGTGGTTTGCATGCATGCCTTTGTTAGGGTGTCAGATCTTGGAGTTACAGACAGTTGTGAGCTGCACTGAGGGTACTGGGAATTGAACCTGTGTTTTCTGGAAGGGCATTCAGAGCTCTTAACCACTGAGCTATCTCTCCAGGTACTAGGTAGAAGATATTCTAAAAATATAAGCTATTTACCTCTTTGTCTCCCTTAGCATCTATTCTGGAGGGTATTGGGCTGTGGGAGGCATGGATGTAAGGCAAAGCAGAAGTCTTAACCCAGCAAGCAGTTCTGTGGGCTCATTCTAGGTGCAAGGACCCACAGGAATAAATACAGGCAGCAGTTTGTCACCTGGGCATCTGCCACTGTGGCTGAGGTTTTAGTTCTCTGGGTTCCGTGTTTAGTTCATAGTGTTTTGTGGGTTTTGTCTTTTATTATTTTGCCTCTGATTTATAGCCTGGGTACTCAGTGGTTTACAGATCTTACACTTTACCAAATAACCCTATAGGTAATGCTCGCTTTCATAATCTCCCCCAAAGGCCAGTGTGTTAAAGGCTCGCTCCCTAGCACTGTGGGGAAGTGCTGGCTCCTAAGCTGTGGGCTTCGGTATTGGATGTTGGGCTGTTCATTGTGAATGTACTTTTAACGAGGACTGTGGGGCCCTGGGCTCATTCTCTTCTTCTAACTCCTGGCCATCAAGTGAATGGCTTTGCTCCGCAGAACACTCTGTTGTGATGTGATACCACAGGCTTAGGACCTCAGTGCTGTTCAGCCAACAGACTGAACCCTCTGAACACAATAAAGCTTTCCCTGTATATAAAAAAGAAGAAGAAGAAGAAGAAGAAGAAGAAGAAGAAGAAGAAGAAGAAGAAGAAGAAGAAGAAGAAGAAGAAGAAGAAGAAGAAGAAGAAGAAGCTTGCTGAGCCTACTCCCAGCAGAATTTCCCAAGTCCAGCACTGGGGGAATGGGGCTCCACTTGGAGAATACTGTTCTCAATGCATAGTCTAAGGACTGCCTGTACCAGAGTGACCTGGAGCACTCATCAAATGCTCGTCTCTAGCTGTGCCAGGCTATAAAAATTGGCATCTCTGAGCGTGGGTCCAAGGGTGTGTGTGTGTGTCTGTGTGGATGCACATGTGTGAATACAGGTGTGTTGACATGTATGGAGGCCAGAGGACAACATCAGTTGTCTCCCTCCATTGCTCTACCTTATTTTTCAAGACAAGGTCTCTCACTAAGCCTGGATCTCACCAATTTTACTAGAATGGCTAGCCAGCAAATTCCAGGTATCTCTACCTATCTCTGCCCCCATTCTCAGAGATAGGATGACAGATACATGCCTAACTGTTCTGTAGGTGCTGAGGACTGAACTCTTGTCCTCATGCTTGGGAAGCAAGCACTTTACCAACTGCGCCATTTCTATGCCCTCCATCTGCATTCTAACAACCCTCAGGCCACTGTCCTTCGTACTGATCATCACTTTCATGCCCTATTCTTGACCTCTGTCTTGCTTCTGCAGCTACTCCAAAAAAAAAAAAAAAAAAAAATATGGAGTATCATAGACAAATAAAAGCATAGCTCTTCCTACAGAGAGCTCTTTGAATTCAGTCTTCTATGGTTATTTGATGTGCCATCCAGAGAATTTATAGTGAGAACTGTGTTGAGAAGGCTCTTTAGGGTGACTTTATAAAAATCAAAGCAACTGGTTTAAAAAGATTGATCATTTCTTTCTCATAACTGACAGAGATAATGTGATGTTGTGAATACTTCCATCTTGTCACTTTTCCATATTTAATACACAGCATCTATACTGCATCCTAAGGTGTTTGCCCAGATCCAATGCCCACATCTGTGTCGCAATCATGAAGAGAGAAAAGTAGACAACATGCCCTTCCCTTCCCTTTAATGGCCGTTAACTTGCATGTATCACGTCTACCCTAATTTGCCTGGCTTCTTGCTGCAAGGCTCCTGAGAAATCTCTTGCCTACAGCCTGATCTTGTGCCTGTGTGTGTGTGTGTGTGTGTGTGTGTATTCACATGTGCACATGTATGTGTGTTCCCATTGAGTATACTCCCTCTGAACCTCATGGCCAACTTGACTCCCCTGCACAGCTGCCTCCTTGTATGTGGGTAACCTCAGACTCAGGGCTGAGGTCATCTCTCCAATCAGGGCTTCTCCATCAGCAGAGGCATATCTAAAATACTCGCGGGGCTTTTCAAATGTCAGGTAATCAGTCCTACTGGACCCCTTCATTTAAATTCATAAAGCTGTGCCTATTTTTAAAAGTTGTACAGATGATTCTGGTGTATTTCTTGGATTAAGAACCCTGTGAGGGAGGTCTAGAGAGATGGTTCAGTGGTTAGGAACCTAGACGCTCTTCTAAAAGAACTGGGGTTGAATCTCAGCACCTACAGGGTAACTCATAACTGTTTGTAACGCCAGTTCCAGAGGATTGGCCTTCTCCTTCTAACCCCTGCTATATGTGTGAGACACACAGGCATACATGCAGACAAAACACTCATAAACATTAAACAAAGAAATAAAAATGAATGCATGAATAAATAAATAATAAATAAATAAATAAGCTTTGTTGGAGGCTCTGTGTCGTGAACTTAGAAAGGTTTCAAGCACCAAGCTCAGCCACCATTTCTCCTGTGACGTCAGTGTATGTCTCCTGTGACGTCAGTATATGTCTCCTGTGACGTCAGTATATGTCTCCTGTGATGTCAGTCTATGTCTTCTGAAGAGAGGGGATAGGATGCTAACTATGGCAGGGATACAAGTCAAAATTAAATTTTCAGGCAAGCTTAGTGATGCTCTCCTTTAACCCCAGCTCTGGGGATGCAGAGGCAAGGGAAGTTCTGTGCATTTCAAGGCCAGGCTGATCTACATAACAAGTTCTAGGTCAGCTAGAACTTGTCTCAAAAAAAAAAAGTTTTAAAATTTGCAACTGTCCAGCATGTCATTTGTATGTTAGATTTTCATTAAGACTAGATAATTTCTCAGGTAAGCAGTTTACTCCTTATTAAAGCTATACTTACTAAACTGAAGTCATAACTAAGCAACTATACAGGTCTGCTAGCTAGTTTAAACGTCAGCTTGACACAATATAGAACCACCTGGGAAGAGCATCTTAATGAGGACTTATCTAGACCAGGTTTGCCTACTACCTGTCCATGTTACTAGCTGTTAGTTGATGTCGCGGCAGACCTAGCTTATTGTGTGCAGCACCATTGTAGGCGGGGCATCCTGGACTGTATCACAGAGGAGAGAGCTAACCAGCAAGCCAGGATGGGGTCATTCTCTCACTTCTCTTGTTGTGGATGTGATGATAGGAAGTGCTTAACTTCCTGCCTTGATGTCCCTGAAAGGACAAGACTATAGCTTGGAGTTGTAAGCTAGCTAAACCCTCTTCCCCCCACTGTGTTGCTTTTTGTCAGAATGTTTGTCGATGGAACCAAAAGAGACCTGGGGCCTGGGACATTGTTGATAGTGCCTGGAGTGCCTGGAGTGATCTCAGCCACCCACTGACCACTGTTACTCAAGGGCTCCCCACTATCCTTTAGCCCATTGTCCTGAAACCTAAGCACTGATGGTGGGGTAGGCAAAGAAATAAATGATTAGTGTCAGAGAATAGGGTGATTACATCCATGTAGCCTTATCTACGTATATCTTACCTACAATATCCAATGATGATGATCTATCTACTTGGCAATGTAAAATAGAAAGGGAATCAGTAACAAAATGAAACACACACACACACACACACACACACACACACACACACACACACACGCATGCGCGCGCGCACATAGCCTCCATCACTCAGGCCTTGCTTAGCTTCCCTCACCCTGCAATGCACTCCTCAGATCCAATCGCATCTCCAATTCACACCCTTCTACTTGGCTGGGTCTCTGGGAATGGTATATTGATGTGCCACCAGCCTGGCCATTCAATACAATTCTGTCAGTTCACTGGGTGTTTAGTCACCACAGTGCCAGGCATCGGGCTCAGCTATTTTCTTTGAAATTAACCAGATATTTTTCTGCTGGAGATATTGAGTCAACGTGGTGTGTGTAGGCACAGCGTGACCTTACACTGTAATGAAAGCTGCCCCCGTGCTCTGTCTGGCAACTTTGCCTCTGCTTCCTTTCGGTTCCCCTGTGACCTTACTATTCAGCACCCGTTCTTCAAACTCAATCTCTGTTACTGTCACTGAGGATTCTTCTGTTCCTGATTCGGAACCTACAACTTTGGAGGCTGCCCTTGGTGAGACATCCGTCCACCCGCCTCCTTATCCATTTATGGAGCATTTCTCACATTCAGAGCATTTAAAACTCAAGGCTTATTAAGATCTCAAACTTGTGTCAGGGTGCAGTAGAGTTAGTTGGCCCTTCACATCTACAGAGTCTATAGATATAGATTCAACCAGCCAATGACTGAGACTATTTGAGAAAAATTGTATCTTTATGAATATGCACAAGTCTGAGCAATATGAACAATATAGTCTAATAACTGTTTATTTCATATTAGGAACACTAAGTATGACTGATATTAGTAGAGCTGGGGCAGTACTAGGTGGTTGACTGTTTGCCTAAAATGTGCAAGGCCCTGGGTTCAATCCCAGCATCACAAGAAAGTGGGTTGGGGAGAGGAAGAGGATGTATATAAGTCACATCAGTACCAAGCCATTTTATATGAGGGATGTGAGCTACCTTTGATTTTGTTACTGCAAAAGGTTCTTGATCAGTTCTCTGTGATGCCAATGACTGAATTAATTAGGGAGAGCAGTTGTCGCAGGCAACAGAACCATCTGTAAAAGACTAGATCTGCTAGAGGTTGTGAGGTAACTTACCGAATTTCCAACAGTGCCGGGATGGTATGCTATGCAATCAGAAAAAGAAGTTGCAATATTATTCTAGAAGCATCCCCTCTGTCACTGGCAAATTGAGTTCCAGAAAGCGAACACCAGGTGAGCTGCAGCCATCCCCCAGTGAAAACCTTCTCCCTCCTGCTTTGTTTCTGTCACATGTCTCTGAATGTCTGGAAAATAAAGCATTTGATGGGCGATTGTGTGTGCACACTGCAAGCACTTCTGTGAATGTGGTTCTATGGTTTTATCCTCTATAGTAGGAACAGGGGAGTGGGGGAGTGGCTGTGAGGCTGGAGAGATGAGGCCAGTGGATACTCTGCAGATACTTTTCAGGTGACTAAGAGAGAAACCTGAAGTGTAAATAGGCGTTCACCCAAAAGACAATAAAAGAAGCTAGCAGGACAGGGGAGGGCTGGAGATGAGATGCTGGCATGTGAAGAAGCAGGTTTGGGGGTGGGGGACAGGAGGCACACAGTATGGTCACAGCACCGGGAAATATGATGATGGTGTTGATGGGAAGGAAGACAGAGACAGACCAGCCCCAAAAGTAACCTCTGACCAAGCTGGGCAGGCTCTCCTAGGCTCGTAGAAGCTTGACCACACCCTGACTGAGGTAGGGTCAGATGGAATAGAACTACAGACTGGGAGTTGGGGCTGTCCTAAATACTGACCTTTAACCCTCACCTGGTAGAATTGCCCTTACGTTAATTGATTCAAGCTGCTGTGACCAAAATACATAGCTGATAACCTACGGAGGTCTGCTTCTCACAGTTCTCAAAGCTGCTATGTTCAAGATCAAGTACATTTGATGTCTGCTGCAGCACTTATTTCTCACAGATGGCCCCATGCTTTGTCATCTGGTAAGGCAGCCCTCCGGGTCTCTTTTGTAAGAGTGCTAATATTGTCCATTAGGGCCCCTCTCCTGATCTATTCACCTCCCCAAAAGCCTCACCTCCAAATATCAAAGCAAAGCATTAGCTTTCAACATATGAATTTGAGGGGACGAAAACATTTAGACAATGGTATGTCCTAACTATACTGTCCCCGCTGGACTGTAAACAAAATAACTTTCAACAGTGTTGGTGAGTCCACAAAGTAGAATATTTTCTCTTTTCTAATATCCTAAAATATAAAATATAATCAAGAGGACTTTTCTGAGACCAACTATAGAGGTGTATACCTTTAATTCCAGCACTCAGAGGGCAGAGAGAGCTAATCTCTGTGAGTTCAAGGCCAGCCTGCTCTCCATAGTTCGTTCTAGGGCACCCAGAGCTACAAAGTGACAGCCTCCCTGTCTCAAAAGAAAGCAGAAAGACAGGAAGGACAGAAGGAAGGGGGAAGAAAGGAAGCAAGAGATAAATGGCCCCTGAAGATAGACACATGAGGTTGACCTGTGGTCTCCACATGTGTTTGTGCACATACAAGAAACACACACATAACACACACACACACACACACACACACACACACACACACACACACAAAGAAGAAAGAGATAGAAATAAAGAAATAAAGGGAGGAGAGAAGGAAGGAAGATAAATTATGTACCAGTCAACTTCTAAACTAAGGTTGTTGCCTGTCTCATCAATGCTTTCGTTATTTTTTTTTAATTTTTTAATTTTTTTTTACTTTTTGATTATTTACATTTCCAATGTTTCCCCCTTTCCAGGTCTCCTCTTTGGAAACCCCCTATCCCCTCCCCCTCCCCCGCCTCTATGAGGGTATTCCCCCACCCACCCACCCGCCCACCCATTCCCATATTCCCACCTTGACATTCCCCTTTACTGGGGCCTCTAACACCCTCAGGCCCAAGGGTCTCTCTTTTCCCTGATGGCCTACGAGGCCATCCTCTGTCACATATG
>CM052701.1:67336705-67347494 GCA_028551405.1 Uromys caudimaculatus | reverse complement strand
TGGCTATTATAAATATGGCTGCTATGAACATAGTGGAGCGTGTGTCTTTATTACATGTTTGAACATCTTCTGGGTATATGGCCAGGAGTGGTATAGCTGGGTCCTCAGGTAGTATTATGTCCATTTTTCTGAGGGTCCACCAAACTGATTTCCAGAGAAGTACCAGCTTGCAATCCCACCAGCAATGGAGAAGTGTTCCTCTCTCTCCACATCCTTGCCAGCATCTGCTGTCACCTGAGTTTTTGATCTTAGCCATTCTGACTGGTGTGAGGTGGAATCTCAGACTTGTTTTGACTTGCATTTCCCTGATGACTAAGGATGTTGAACATTTTTTTAGGTGCTTCTTAGCCCTGCGAATTTCCTCAGTTAAGAATTCTTTGTTTAGCTCTGTTCCCCATTTTTTGATGGGGTTATTTGATTTTTCTGGAGTCTAACTTCTTGAGTTCTTTGTATATATTGGATATTAGCCCTCTATCGGACGTAAGATTGGTTAAGATCTTTTCCCGATCTGTTGGTTGCCGTTTTGTCCTATTGACAGTGTCCTTTGCCTTACAGAAGCTTTGCAATTTCATGAGGTCTCATTTGTCGATTCTTGATCTTATAGCATAAGCCATTGGTGTTCTAAGCAGGCTTCACGTGATACACTGAAGAAGTTTATGACTTTATTCCTTGTCTCTCTTTCTAAATCACACTCTGTCACTTAGGCAGGTAATAGATTTCTTTGTGATGTAATCATTCAACTGTTCCCTGAAAGGGTATTTCTTCAAGAAACTGGACACAGAACACACACAGGAATCAAGGACCACACTGAACAAGTGCCAAATATGTCTAATAACATGCATGAAAGTTCCTAGAATAAGTATCACATACCAGTGAGAGAGTGGTTACGTGGGATAGCGTGGGTGGGACAGATCACAGTGAACCTGCGTAAGTCAGAGGACAACTTCCAGGAGGTCATTCTCTCCTTCTACCTTTACCTGAGCTCCTGGAATTGAACTGGGGTCATCAGACTTGTGTTTGGCAAATTCCTTTACCTGCCAAGTCCTCTTTCCAGCCCTATGAGTGACACTTTTTATAGTAAGTATATCTCAGGAGTGAGAAAATGACTGGAGATGGTGTGTGTGTGTGTGTGTGTGTGTGTGTGTGTGTGTGTGTGTGTGTGTGTGTGCGCGTGTGCGCGCACATTCTTTGCCACTAAGCTACTCCTATCCCTGTTGTTACTAAGCATCATCTAGATTATGCTATGAGAAATAGCTATTGTGATGTTAGTAATCTCATCACAGAATCTAGACTACAGTAGGCCTAGAGGGATGGCTCCAGGGCTAAGTGCTTGCTGCTGGAGCACAAAGCCTTGAATTTGAACCCCAGAAACTGTTTCCAAAAAGTCAGGCAAAGTGATGCATGCTTTTAATGCCAGCTCTGGGGAGGCAGAGACAAGCAGATTCCTAGGGTCTGAGTTGCTAGCTGGCCTAGCTTAATCAAAATGAAAGACCTTGTCTCAAAACAGAGTAGACATCTCCTAAAAGAACAAACAACACTCAGATTGACCTCTGGCCTAGCCGGGCAGTGGTGGCGCACGCCTTTAATCCCAGCACTTGGGAGGCAGAGGCAGGCGGATTTCTGAGTTCAAGGACAGCCTGGTCTACAGAGTGAGTTCCAGGACAGGCAGGGCTACACAGAGAAACCCTCTCTCGAAAAAACCAAAAAAAACAAAAAAACAAAACAAAACAAAAACCAAAGACCTCTGGCCTCTACATGCACACATATACAAATATACATTCACCTAAACTAATATATGTATACACACATACACACAAACATGCACTCACTAACCCCCATACACACACACACACACACACACACACACACACTTCTTATTCTTACTCTGTTAATTAGTAGCTGGGTAACTTTGAGTGAATTACTTTGCTTCTCCATAAAATGCCTACAATTCTAGGCCCTGGTGTGGTGGTTCACTCCCTTAATCCTAGCACTCAGGAGACAGAGACAGGCAAATCTCTGTGAGTTTGAGACCAGCCTGGTCTATATAGCAAATTTCTAGCCAGCCATGGTTATATGATGGGATTCTTTCTCAAAAAACAAACAAACAAACAAACAAACACAAGAGAGAGAGAGAGAGAGAGAGAGAGAGAGAGAGAGAGAGAGAAAGAGACAGAGACAGAGAGACAGAAATCAAAATTTTCAGGGCTGCTGAGTAATCTCAGTAGGTAAGAAGAGCACTTCTTTCTCTTGCAGAGAACTTGGGTTCAATTTCCAGCATCCACATGATGGCTCACAGCTGTCTCTACCTCCAGTTCCAGGGGATCCAATGTCTATTTCTGACCTTTGTGGATACCAGGCACACACATGGTATGCATATATATATATATATATATATATATATATATATATATATATATATATATATGTGTGTGTGTGTGTGTGTGTGTGTGTGTGTGTGTGTGTGTATGTATATATATATATATATATATATATATATATATATATATAGGCAAATACTTATACATATAAGATATTAAAATTAAATTAAGTGTTAAAATGACTACACTAAATGGTAAAATAAGCCTTGATCATATCCGAAATAATAATGCCTACATGGAACAGTTATGAAAAGAGCAGTGTAAGCTAAGAAATGCAAGTGTTTGCCATTGACTGACAGCTGCTCCTGCCATCATTGCTGTCGCTGAGAGTACCTGATTCTTCTTCTTCTGAAACATCTTCTGAAATGCGGCCCAGTGTAATAATTGAGACAGCATCTGAAAATGAACAAGATGTCTTTTGACCTCATTTGCAGACAAATCTGTCCTTTGGTCTGCCATAAGGAACTGCCATATGTTCCTTAAACACGATTTTCAGCATGTGCCCCCCCCCCCGGCCTTCAACAGAACTAAATTTTAGTGTCAGGTCAGCCTTCACTCTTTCCTGTCAGAGACCTCTCAGGCACCAGCCCCCTGGAAGCTGGCTTGCTTTAATCCAAGGGTGATATTTCTGTGCCTGGTTACTGTGTTCTAGCTTTCAACATGAGCCAATTGGCTTTAATCACAGGATGTTATTGAAAAAGATTGGGCAGATTATGGGTAGTAAGAGAGATAATTGCCAAGGAGAAACAAGGAAAAAATAAATGAATCTTCCATCTCAGGGAAAAATAAATGGTCTTATTATGGGGTCAGCTGGGATGGCCCTAGAACGCACTGTCCAGGAGAAAACGCATAATGGTAGTCTGGGAGTTGAAGAATTTGGCAGCAACAATATGCATGGATCAAAACAGCTTTTAAGGGACAACCTCAGGGGATTGCTTTTCTATAAAAGGAATGGGATGTTTCTCTTTATGTTACTGAAAATGCAGACTCGGAGTTGACTGGAGACACAGCTTGCTCATCAGTCATTCTCCGAGACAAGCAGGAACATTATGTTCCACTGTATTAGGACAATAGACTACCACCCCCCAGAAAAAAATCACTGAGTTTTCTGAATTTCATTTGTGTAAGTCTTGAGAAACAAGAAAAAATACTTTATGTATAGCATTAAATGGAATATAACGTTCCCTCTAAGACTCAGGAAACACAAAGGAGGGGGCACAATGAATGGGAGAGCCAGAGGATTGGGAGACCTGCTGTAATGCACTGTCTTCCAGACACGACGTGGCCATCCCACTCATAAAATCACAGCATCAAGTCACAGCATTCCATCATAAAGTCTGCCGCGCAAGACCTGGACTGTTACCGTTACATCATGGGCTAGGTGCAATGGTGTATGCTTTTAATCCCAGCACTTAGGAGGCAGAGGTGGGTGGATCTCTATGAACTCAACAGTGAGTTCCAGGCCAGTCAGAGCTACATAGTGAGACCCTGTCAAAAAACAAAAAACAAAAAACAAAAAACAAAACAAAAATCAAAACAAGCAAAATAAGAAAAAATAAATGTTCAAAATGAGTTTTTCTGGGATAGCTCTTTAATATTGAATCTAACAGGAACCTTTCAATTTGAGCTCCTTTTTCCTTCCTTCCAAATATACTAAAGCTAGTGGTGTGAAGCTATGCCCCTAATGTCATCTTGGAACCAACCAGTGCTGGGAGTCATTATACAGACCTCAGTTTTTACTAGAGGGCCCAAGGTCCACCTCGATTCTGCCAGCTGACCACAAATACCCACTGAGTCCTAGTGAAAGAGACCCAGGCATTCTCCCACCTCCACTGAAATTCTTCCTTGTTTTGTTTCAGGAGCATGTATTAATCATACATAGGAATGGGATTTGATGTGAAATTTCTGTCTTTGGAGACTCAGTTGTGTCACATGATGTTTTCAGGAAGCTGCCTTACAAGAGGATGTTTTTGCTGAAGCAGACACAGGAGAGGATGTTTTGCTGAGAACAGACACATGTTATTTTTCTGGAAGCAGCCTGGAAAAAGGGCATGTGATGTTTTACTAGAGCAGATGCTTGAGAGAACACATGATGTTTGAAAAGGGTATAAATATAACCCTACAGACAGTACGATGCTGTGTGGTATTAGTTAGCCTTGCCAGTCTTTGCTGGTCATTGTTGGGCTTTGCTGAAGCTGGTCTTTGATAATGACTTTGTTGTATGATTCACCTTATCATTATTTGCTGGTAATCCTTCGTCATGACTTCATAGAAAGAAACGCCACCAAAGAACTGCTAGTGGTGTTCCAGAAACTTCTTGCCACTTCCATAGACTCTGGCCTATTGGGAGCCTCGAGGTTTCTTCTGGATTGAACTGCCATTGCCAATTTGTGAATGGTGTCTGTGAGTGGATCGAGCTACTGGTGCTGATTTGTGTGAACAGAACTGCTGATATCCTTACAACGCAGATTGGATTTGCTCCAAAGAACTATTTCTAAACAGGTCCACACCCTCCTTGGCCTATTAACTGTTTCTTTCCACTACTTCTGGTGGGTGGTGGGCTAGAAAGGAGATTAAAGCATGTAAGAACCCTTATTAAAGTAGGTTTTGAAAATTCTAAGCCTACAGGATTTCATTATACTATTTTCATTACAATGAATTTCTATTATGGTCAGCTTCTGTGATCCTTTCCTCTTCCTCTCTAGTCTTCTTTCTCCTTGCATGTTTTCTTTTATTTCGCTGGTGACCTAATGAGTTTCATTATGGTTGCTTACAGGACCATAGATGAGGAGTTATTTAAAGGAGGAAGGACAACTTATGGGGGCTATATCTCTGAGAGGGGAAATGTCTCTACTAACTGTTTACAGACCCTCAGAGAGGATAACAGAATGTTGATGGACCCCATCCTGTATGTAGGTCGTGTGCAAGTAACCAGAGCTACTTCCCTTGAAAAGTTATGGTTCTCATCTACTGATGCTAGGTGTCCACTTGATGGGAACTGGAATCACCTAGAAGACCAAGCTCTGGGGAGGTCTGTTAGGGGGTTGACATTGAGTTGATTAGTTGGAAAGACCCACCCTAATATTGACAGCAACATTTCAGATGCTGGGGTCCCCGACCGAATTAAAAAGAAGAAACTGAGCTGAAAGCCACTATTCTTCTCTCTCTGCTTCCTGACTGGGGATGCCCTGAAAGCAGCTGTCACATTCCTGTTGCCATGACTGTCCTGCCATGATGGACTGAACCCTGGAACAGTAAGCCAAAATAAGCCCTTCCTTGATTAAGCTGCTTCTGTCATCAGGGTATTTTGTCGCATTAACGAGACAAGTAATTAAGTCACTCTGCATTGTTCATGTTTGTGTCTAGGCCAAAATTTCTTAGTGATCTTCTTTGAGAAACTCTGACTCCAACTCTACCTTTAAGTCTTTGGTTTGGTTTCTCCGTGTAGCCCTGGCTTTCCTGGAACTTGCTTGGTATACCAGGCTGGTCTCAAACTCAGAGAGCCTCCTGAGTTCCGAGTGCTGGGATTAAGCTTTACCTTTAAGTCTTACTTTAGGAGTTAGAGAAGGGTAGAGCCATCTAGCTAATTACACAAAGAAAACAAAGTAACTGTGTTGATGGTCTGAGTCTCAGGCTCAGGTTAAACCTCTGTTATTTTAAGGTGCTTCCATAGTACAAGATAAAAAGTGGCAAGGAAAGCTTCCTGTGGACACTTGGCTGATTCAAGAAGTCTGCCCTTCCCTTCCCGCACTGAGGTGAACTGGTATCCCCTATGTGGTTTGAGCCAAGCTGAGGGTGGGCCCACCAACACTGAGACACAGCCTTCCTAGGTGAAGGTGCTCTCCCATACATCAGTCATGATAGGATGCAGAGCTCTGCTTCCTGCTGTAGGTAGATATGTCTTAGGAACCATGAGTGGGGCTCAGGAAGGACCTCCACCCCCGGGCCAGATCTCTGAATTGTAAGATGTTGATGCAAAGACACAGGACCATTTAGGATTCTTCCTGTGGGTTCACAGTGCTAATAAGTAGTCCCAGGGACACAGGAGACACCAGTATCAGCAAAGGTGTTCAGAAACCAGATGATTCCCACAGGATGATTCAGGGTCCTGCTGCCATCTTTCTTGGATGCTCTCATGGGTTGAGTCTAATCCTATGGGCCATTTGAACCTTCCTGAACCCCAAGGAGCTGACCACTCAATGCCGGCCAACCACTCTCCTCAGTGCTTTGCTCTATGCTTGTTTTAATCCTACTACAAAAGAAAAACAGATTTTCTGTTACCAGAGAGAAGTTGTGCACTGGAGTAACTCACTTTGTTAAGTAAGGAAGAGGAAACTGTGGCTGTTTTATTCAGTCTCGCTAGCTCAAAAGATGCTCTTCTGCAACAGCAAAATTGGAAGTAACCTGAAGTATACAGGCAAATTATAGTCCAGTGCTCACTGGGCTGGTGTGCAGCCACTTCAGATGTGATTAGCAAAACTGAGATGTAAAATGGAAGGAAATTGAAATTCCTGCAGTATAAAGGTTTGAAAGCAGACCATAAAGATGAACAAGGACTGTCTTAGTTGGGGTTAGTATTGCTGTGATGGGGAAAAAAATTGACCAAAGCAATTTGCAGAGAAAGGAGTTCTCCCACATCATTGTTCATCAGGAAGTCAGGACAGGAACTCAAACAGGACAGAAACCTGGAGGCAGGAGCTGGTGCAGAGACCATGGAGGGGTGCTGCTTACTGGCTTGCTCCTCGTGGCTTGATCAGCCTGCTTTCTTTATTTTTTGTTTTTAAACTTTTATTCTTCTCTCATATTATTATTCCACCACAGTTTCCTCTCAGTCCCTATCCCCATCTCCCCTCTCCCCCAGATCAATTCCTCTTCTGTTACCCTTCAGAGAGAGAGAGAGAGAGAGAGAGAGAGAGAGAGAGAGAGAGAGAGAGAGAGGAGAGAGCAGATCTTCCAAGGATATCCACCAAACACGGCCTAAGAAGATACAAGAAGACTGGACACAGACCCTCATATTGTATTTGGATGAGGCAACCCAGGAGGAGAAAAAGAGTCCCAAGCACAGGCAAAAGAGAGTCATACCCACTTCCATTGTTGGGAGTCCCACAAGAACCCCAAGCTACACAACCATATGGTATGTAAAGAGAATCTAGCTCAGACCCATACAGGATCCATGTTTGTCACTTCAGTTTCTGTGAGCCCCTAGGATCAACCTTCTTTCTTATAGAACCCAGGACTGCTAGCCACATGCACAATGAACAGGGCCCTCCCAAATCAATCACTAATTAAGGAAATAGCCTATGGGCTTGCCTTTAGCCCTATTTATGGAGGCATTTTCTCCTCTGAGGTTCCCTCCTCTCAGATGACTACAGCTTGTGTCAAGTTGACATAAAACTAGCCAGCAAGGCACCCAAGGTCTGGAGAGCCAGTGAGCTGGCCCTGCTTTCACCAGCTGCATGGAGCTGGAGAGATAGCTCAGTGACTAAGAGCACTTGTTGCTCCTAACAAGGACCCAGGTTTGATTCCCAGCACCTACACAGTGGTTCACAACCACTTGTAACTTCAGTTCCAGAGGATCTGACTCCTTTTCTGACCTCTGTGGATGCCAGTCATGAATCTAGTGCATATACATGCATGCAAGCAAAACATTCATGTGCATAAAAATAAAATAATAAATTTAAAAGTGAACTAGCCAAACATGGAATTTTGTTGTTGTTGTTGTTTGTCATTGTTGTTGGAAACAGGGCCTTTCTGTGTCATACTGGCTGTCCTGGAACTCACTATATGATCAGGAGGGTCTTCAATTTACAGAAATCCACTTGCCTGTGCCTCCCAAGTGCTGGGATTAAAAGTGTGCACCACCATACCCAACTCTACAGAGCAGATTTTGATTCTACATTCAACTCATTTTCATTGGGCACCACTTGTAGGCTTAGATTTTTCAGAACCTACTTTAATGAGGGTTCTCAAATGCTTCAAACCCCCTCTAGTCCACCGTCCAAAGGTAGGGGAGAAAAGATGGTAAATAGGACAAGGGGTATGGGCCTGTATAGAAGTAGTTCTTTGGGGCGATTCCAATCTCAGTTTGTCAGGATACCAGAAGTCCAGTTCAAAAGTGTCCCCAAACATGGCGGCACGATCCAGCAGAAACCACCAGGCCTCTGAGCAACCGACATGAGTGGGCAGGAGCAACCAGGACCAGCTGGAATGCCAGGAGTTCTCTGCCGTGCCTCTCTTAAGAAGTGAAGATCAGCAAAGACGTGAGACCAACAATGTTGTACAACTAGCTGTGCAAGCACCCTGTCACTGTCCGTTGAGTCCCACTTACACTCTCTCCAAACACTGAGTGTCCTCTCACGGGTCTTTTCTCAGCAAAATATCGTGTGAGTCTGCATCACATGACACAACCAGAAATTTCAATCTCTCTCAGTTGCTATTTTGAGGTATCGCAACAGTGTCTAGACTGAGAGGGATATCAAGGTTTCTTTCTTGCAATGCCTCAACTCAGTATACATTGCAAGTGTCTGGAATTTGTGGGAAAGTGGTCAGACTTGGTGTATGGGGGATCACCTCACAAGCGATGTTGAAGTCAACCCACAGGCACCTATAACTCCTGATGGGTAAGAGCAAGTGTATACATTTAGAAAAGGAGCTGTCAGGGTCTGCTTCACACAGCCTTGCAACTGAAGGGATATGCTTGATGCGGGAAACCGGGATACCCAGCTCATGAAAATAGGTAAAAATGAAACACCATTCTTGTGGTCCCCACTTTGGTCAATGTGTTCCCATCCTCATTGTCCTCCTCCCTTGATGTTCTAGTCACCTTCGGCCTTTATCCCCATCTCTCTGCTTCCCTGACCCCAGGCATATCGTCCTTATGAAAGTGCCCCAAGGTTAATAAGGAAATCTCCCTCAATATCAAGAAATGGATTCACTATTAGTTGAACTATGAATGAAGTATAAATAAAAACTTGTCATTTTGTAAGTAAAAGATTATTGGATACCTATAAATTCATATTATTCTATCCAGTTGGCAGCAGATAAGAGCTAGGCATGGCAATACACACCTGTAAGGCCAGTACTCAGAAGGCTGAGGCAGGAGGACTGAGAGTTTGAGAGAAGTTCTGGCTATATAGTTGAGACCCTGTCTCAATGATGATGATGATGGTGGTGGTGGTGGCGGCGGCGGCGGTGGCGGCGGTGGTGGTGATATTAATGATGGTGGTGGTGATGGTGATGATATAGCAAGCATTATCCCTGTAATATGTAGCGATGGCAGTTACAGTAAAAACACACCTCAAAGCCTCCAAGTGACTTTTTCTGCCCATCAGAAGCTATAGGTTTGTGTGGGTTGAGTTCAACATTACTTGTAAGGTGATCCTCATATCTCTCCAAGCCTGGTCACTTTTCCATAAATTCCAGACATTTCTAATGTGTACTGAGCTAAAACATTGCAAGAAAGAAACTTTGGTATCTCTTTTAATCTAGACACTGTTGCTGTATCCACTCAACCTAGATACTGCCACTGTATTTAACAGGGTAACTTTGTTAAACAAGAGCTTGCTAAAGAGTTGTGTTGACTCTCATAACTGCTTCCTTTCAGGATTAAAAGTGCATGAGCCCTGTGATCCAGAAAGTTTACTTGACAAAATTTGCTCCGCAAATGCACCCACATGCACACAAAATTATGTGTATTTAATAACAGTCCCAGCCACTTTATTTTACCTTGGTTTTGTTTTTGAGATAAAGTCTAACTATGTAGCTGGAAATTTTCTATATAAACCATGCTGGCCTTGAACACACAGATACTCCCCTGTCTCTGCCTCCTAAGTGCTTGGAATAGAGGTGACACCATTCTCAGTAGTTATTTTGGTTTATAATAGGAAAAAATCGTTTTTGTTGTTGTTGTTGTTTTTTTTTAGTTTATTATTGTTGTTGTGGTTGTGTGCGTTCATACACCACAGCACATATGTGGAGGTCAAATGATAACTTTCAAGAGTCTATTCTCTCAATCCACCATGGGTTCAGCAGATCAGACTCAGGTCATCTGGCTTGCATGGCATGTGCTTTTCCCGGATAACCTGGCTTGCTGACTCTAAGAAGCCCATTTTTAACTGAATCAATATATTATGTATTTGACACATCAGAAGGACATAATAGAATAATGCATCCTCAAGATACAGCATGTCGTGCTTCCATGATAAGGAAGCAGAGAGGGAGGGAGCGAGCATCACTGTGTGAGCATACCAAGTGTTTCTAGAGAGATGTGTGACTCAGCGGTGGATGCCTTTGAGGGCGAGGAGGCACAGGAAAGGGACGAGACATCTTTCAGTGTATGATATACATAGGATTTATTTTTATTTTTAATTATGTGTTTGGGTGTGTATGTGCACATGAGTGCAGGTACCCTT
>CM052701.1:67326705-67334205 GCA_028551405.1 Uromys caudimaculatus | reverse complement strand
GCGCTTCCTACTGTACTGATAACAATTCTGGCCGGGCAGTGATGGGACATGCCTTTAATTCCAGCACTTGGGAGGCAGAGGCAGGTGGATTTCTGAGTTGGAGGCCAGCCTGGTCTACAGAGTGAGTTCCAGGACAGCTAGGGCTACACAGGGAAATCCTGTCTCAAAAAAACAAAAAACAAACAAACAAACAAAAAAACAATTCTGACAGATGAGATCACATCTCACATTGCTTTCCATTTTGATGGTCAGGGATGTTGAGCACTGATTCACATGCCTGCTGACCCACTGTATGTCTTCACTTGGGAAGTGTCTATAAAAATGTCATGACAAGTCATTGCTGTCCTGTCCCTTTATTTTTTAATCCCTCTTTGCATACTTGAGAACTTTGACCAGGCATGCTCTCTCCTACTAAGGTTCAGTAACAGCCCTGATTGTTATTCTTTCTGTGTGTTTATGTATGTGTATTTTTTAAAAAGATTTTTATGTGTACTTCTCTGTGGGGGTGCCAGGTCCTCTGGAACTGGTGTTACAGACAACTGTGAGCTGCCTTGTGGGTGCTGGGAATTGAACCGTGGTCCTCTGGAAGAACAGCCAGAGCTCTCAACCACTGAGCCATCTCTCCAGCTCCCATGTATATGTGTGTGTTCTTGTGTGTTCCTCAGATGCCATTCCGTGGCGTCTCTCTCTCTCTCTCTCTCTCTCTCTCTCTCTCTCTCTCTCTCTCTCTCTCTCTTTTGTGAGATGGCATATCTCACCAACCTTTTAACTTGCCATGTAAGCCAGGCTGACAGGCCATCAAGTCTTGGACTATGCACCTGTCTCCACCTCTTCAACATGGATACAAGCACGCCAGCATGCTCAGCTTTTTTACATGATGTCCTAGTTTGCTTTCTATTGCTGTGAAAAACACCATGGCCAAAAGCACCTGGGGGAAGAAAGAGTATATTTTATCTTTACACTTCCAGATAACAGTCCATCACTGAGGGACATCAGAACAGAAGCTCAAGGCAGCAACTGAAGCAGAAGCTATGGAAGAGCGATGCTTATTAACTTGCCCTACCTGGTTTGCTCAGCTTCCCTGTGTACACAACCCAGGACCACTTGTCCAGGACCACAGTGGGCTGGACCTTCTCACATCCATCACTAATCAAGAAAATGCCACACAGACTTGCCTACCCAGCAAGCTGATGGAGGGAATTTCTCACCTGACATTCTTCTTCCCAGATAACTCCAGCTTATGTCAAATTGGCAATAAAACAAAACTAACTCCACACATGGGTTCTAGGGATGGCTACCCACTTAACTCTCTCTTTAGTCTCTTGGTTGTTATACATAATTAATAAAATCTCCATTTTAATGAGCAAAGAACTGTTCAGTGTATGATAAAGGAGTCAAACTTTATTAATAAAAATACAAATTAGAACAAAGACGCTGTGCTGATCACAATGATGATGGTAAACATTAATGTCAATGCCTACTTTCTCTGGGAGAATAGATACTGTTCTAATATGCTGAGGAATTACTATTCTCTGCCTTTCTAGAATATTCTAAGAGCTGAGTGCAGGGGCGCAAACCAGTAATCCCTGATACTGAGGAAATGGAGACAGAAAGATTGCTTAGCCCAGGGATTTAAAGCTAGCCTGGGCAACACAGTAAGACTGTCTGAAAAAAATTAAACTGCATAAAACAGAGTCCAAGGCCTTCAATCCACTTGTTATCCTTTGAAGAATACATTACACAGTAGCTCTGAGGATGATCTCAGCAATACTGCTGCAATTGCATATAAAAGAATTAGAAAGAGCCTATCTGTCCCCCAGCAAGAAGACTGGTTAAGTAAATTATAAGAAACTATAGAATAACGTGTTCATCCATAATACAAGAATGTTGAGCTGAGGGTGAGCCCAGGGTACTTGCCTGCATACACAAGGACTTGGCTTTAGTACTCAGCACTAGCATACACACATACATAAAACATACATACATACAACATACACACATACACACACAGACACACACATCTATATATTTATATGTATGTATTATATACACATATAATACACATGTATAATATATTTTATACATTAATATATATCAATCAGAGATGGCTCAGCAGTTGCTCTTGCAAAAGACCAAGATTTGCTTACCAGTCCCATATAGCAGATCTCAAATGCCTGGAACTCCAGTTCTAGGGGACCTGATGCCTCTGACCTCCTTGGCTCTCAGGCATACATGGTGCACACTCAGGTGCACATACATACACATTCAATAAATAAATAGTTTTGAAGGAAGATTAAGTGATAATAATTTCATTTTTTGAGGCCAGCCTATTCTAAACAGAGAGTTCTGGAACAAACAGGACTACATAGTGAAACTCTGTTTCAGAAAAAAAAATTCCGTCTGTCTGTCTGTCCGTCTGTCTGTCTGTCTGTCTGTGTTTTGAGTGTGTTTGGTTTGGTTTGTGTGAGACAGTTTTGTCATGTAGCCCAAGCTGGCCTTGAACTTTGCACCCTGCTTCCCAGGCCTTCCAAGTGCTGGGATTACAGGTATAATCTGGGATCAAAATGTTAGTGTGATCTTTTTCTGGTTTGTGGTATTTCACAGATTATGTGTTTAAATACTTCCTCCACACTCTGGGGAGGAAAGGGTGTGCACTCCTTTAATCCCAACATTCCTGAGGCAGAGGCCAGCAGATCTCTATGAGTTCAAGGTCAGTCTGGTCTATTATAGAGCAAGCTCCAGGACAGCCAGGGCTGAACAGAGAAAATTTGTCTCAACAAACAAGCAAACAATCCCTCAAAAACTGGGTGGTGGTTCATCTTTTAACCCCAGTACTTGGAAGGCAGAGACAGGGGGATATCAGTAAGTTGGAGGGCAGTCTGGCCTGCAGAGCAAGTTCCAGTTCAGCCAGAATTATACCGTGAGACACTGTCTCAAGAACAAAACAGAAAAGAAAATCCCCACAAAACTTTTCTGCTATATTGGTTTGCATTTTAAAACTTTACTGGTTGCTTATTCATTTATTTTGAGTCAGAGTTTCACAATGCAGTCCAGTATAACCAGTTCTTGATCCTCCTGCCTCACCTACTGAGTGCTGAGCTTAGACCACGAACCATGAGGCCTGTCTTGGTCTTCTCAGTTGTACAAACAGCAAAAACAGGAGATCTCTGTGCCTTCAAGGCCAGCCTGATCTACAGAGCAAGTTCTAGCAGGATAGCAAGGGCTACACAGAGAAACTCTGTTACAGGACAAAGAGGAAGAAGAGGGGGGCTGGAGAGATGGCTCAGCGTTTAAGATCACTGACTGCTCTTCCAGAGGTCCTGAGTTCAATTCCCAGCAACCACATGGTGGCTCTCAACCATCTGTAATGGGATCTGATGCCCTTTTCTGGTGTGTCTGAAGACAGCTACAGTGTATTCATCATATAAATAAAACATAAATTTTAAAAAAAAAGAAGAAGAGGAGGAGGGGAGGAGAAGGAGGAGGAAGAAGAGGAGAGAGGGAGGGAAGGAGGGAGGGAGGGAGAGAGAGAGAGAGAGAGAGAGAGAGAGAGAGAGAGAGAGAGAGAAAGAGAGAGAGAATAACCCAAAATGTGTGTCAGGTTTTGGAGACTTGTTTGCTTCTTTAGCTCACCTGTCCCCTCTCAATCTTGCCGATGCTTTCTATTTCTTAATAAACATCTCTGCTTCTATTTAAGAACAAAAACAAGAAGGATGGCATTTGACATATGAGGACAGGTGACCCTTGAGGTTGTCCTGTGTTACACACACTTGCACTCACATGCACGTACATCTTCACACACGTGTGCCCACAGATACATACCAAAAAGACAAAGTGAAGAGAAACCCCGGGCTTCTTGGGAACACCCAGTCTGTGTGTGAGTTCATTTATTTGGGGAGTTTTACTACCCATTAAAAAACACATTATTTTTTCTGCCTGAAGTCCTCAGAATAAATTTGCCCTCTTCTCCTCTAAGAACTTAGCTGGGAAAGATTAATCTGTGGCTTGGGCTTGAGAAATGGAGTCAGTTAAGTGGTCTTAAAAGTAAGTGAGCACTGTTCATGCAAGTTATTGGCGCTTCAAAGGGTCCCGCACTTTGCTGCCTTTCTCTCTTACTGTAGTTCATTTTAAATCAGGGGCAGGGCAGTGCAGAAAGGATTCTGAAATGGAGCCTTTCCCCTGCTCTACACACATAGAATAAAGACCAAGAGACCTAGGCATGTTGGTATCCATGTGAGCCTTTAAGGTGACAGTGGGACTTTGATTTTGTGATTACAATTAAAGATTAAGGTGAGCACTCCACACCTGGAAACACTGCCTGACAGGAATGAATAGGCACTCGGCTGTAATGCCTAGAATCCAGCTAGAATAGAGACACTGAGTATTTACAGCTATCAGGGCACACCATCCCGAGGAGCAGTGGACTGAGAAGCAGACTCTAAATCAAAGTGAAGGAGAGTGCTTTGGTGCCCCTCATCAACTGTCCCTCAGCCAGGATCCCCACAGAGTCCAGAGAGAAGGGAGACCCCCTCCTTAGGCAACAAGATCAGCAGAATAAACCCAGGGATTCAACAAGGTGTCAGGTATGTTCAGTGTCCACATACACTCATCTGGCTCTTCCTCCATCTGACAGACTGCGTCTTTGCAGACCTTCAGAGGGAGACCAATTATTAGTGGGATGTGGGGGAAAGTGCATCCACACACTGTTGGAGAAGTGTAAACTGGTGCACAGTTTGGGGGACAGACAGCTTGGCAGTGTCTATGCAATATTGAAGCGTACACCTAGTGTGCCACACCCCTAGCCCTGGAATTAATACACTGCCCAGCAAAGCCCCTGCAGCATTTGCTTATAGTAGAAAAAGTTTCAAGCATCCCGCATGCCTGTAACTGCAGGATCACTTAAACAACGTGTGCGGTGCCCATGCAATGAAACACAAGGTGGCTGCTAAAAGTGAGAGTGTAGGGAGCAGAGGAAGCCCTGAGTGAGCAGGTGGGTGAGTGAGTGAGCCTTCAATGAGTGTCTGTAATTTACACGGGTACAGCCATGACGAGGATTCAAAGTCTTTGGACCCGTAGGAAATTGAAACTGACAAAGCTGTTAGCCATGTGTCCCAAGCTCAAGAGAAATGTCAAGACTTTCCTCAGGAGTCTGAGTATGTGTGTTTATGGGGATTGTTCAGTGTGTGCAAACACTAGCCACTGCAGCTTCTGTCTTTGAATGATTACAGCCTGAGACTGTTCGCCTACAGACTCTAGCTAAACCCTCCCCATTTGCTGTATCTAACAAACACACTGAGGGTTTGGTTGTAGTAGCAGCAGAGTCCCATTTGACCCCAGCTTTTCTGTGTGTCTGTCTGTGTGTTCTGTCCTTTCTCTATTCCCTCATCCATTCTATTCAGGATTATAAGACCCGAGCCTTATAATCTGGGTAGCAGCAGATAGTCTCATATCTTAGACTGACCCCCAAATTCCTATGGTGCAAAGGATGACTTTGAACTTCCCATCTTCCTGCCTCATCTGACCCTCCCATGAATTGAGATTACAGGCAGGCACCACCACCACTTTTGATTTGCTGTGGTGCTGGGGACCCAAGCTAGGGCTTCATACATGCTAGGTAAACTCTCCCTCACCTTAGCTATGTCTCTATCCCAGAAAACAATTTCTTTTAAATAATACCCATTAGGGGAAATATTTTATTTCTATTTAGCATCAAAAGACTTTGAAAGGTGAACTTTGAAATGCTTATGAGTTAATATTGCTTCTTCTAGAAGAGAGTGTGATTGGGACTGGATTGACAGAGTTAGAAACTCACCTCCTACCTTATGAATTTCTGCAGTTTAGCTGTGAATCTTTCTTTATTGTGTTCATTGTTATTTCTTTAAAACTATTTCATTACTTATTTGTGTGTATGTTTAATGTGTGCGTATACATGCATGTGTATGTGTGTGGGTGTGTGTGTGGTGGAGCACAAGTGTGGCATGTGCACAGTGGTTGGTTACAGTACAGTTGGCAGTAGTTAGTTCTCTTCTTCTAGCTGTGGGTTCCAGGGACCTAACTCTGCTCATCAGCCTTGCCAGCAAGTACCTTTACCCAGTATGGCTTCTCCCTGGCCCCCGATTGCTATTTATTAAATGATTAAAAATAATTCAGGAGCCAAACCTATTTCTGTCTACTCGGCCATTCATACTGAGGTTCTGTTCAGTCTGACACTAACTATGTGTGACCTCAGTTCTTACTAGCCCAGAGGACATGAGTTCTATGGAGAAGCCAGATAACACCTTGGACTATGAAAAGTGTACTGAGTTTGGGGACATGGGGATTAAATATAAGGCCTCAAGTAAGCAAGTTCTTGCTGCTGCTAGGAAACCAGGTCAGGTGAGTACTGACAGTAAAGCTCAGTGGAAACTGACCTCAGAAGTATTGCCCTGCCCTGACTCTGAGCCCACTTGGTTCTCAAGTCTAGACAGAACTGAGCCCACCAATGATGGAATGAGCTGAATTAAGGAGCCAGAGGAGAAGATGTTGCCATAGGAAACTGCTCTCCATGAGATCTCCTGCCCTTAGTTAAGCAGATCAGTTCTTACAGTGTCCTCGGACTACATCAGGCAGCTGGGCAGATAAGCACCGTGTGGCATCCCAGAGTCCCAGGTGCAGTGCTCTCTATTCTGGGTACCTTTGCTCTCACACTACACCCTAATTCTCGCAAAGCTCCCACTCTCATTTCCCTTAGCTATAAAAATTACACCCAAATGATGCTGCATATATCTGAATGTTGTACTTTCTAAATATGTCCTCAAAGTCTCTTCTAATTTTAATATACCTTAATTCTGATCTATATAAGCAAAAGTGAATATACATGTTAATCAAAATCTCTCCTTAGCTGGGAAATTTTGGATGATAGCTCAGTGGTGAGCTGTAATGAGACCTTTTGAAGCTATAGTGACATCATAGGAGGACCGAGGTAGATGGTGCCAACTGGGCAGCATGTTGCAGTCTGCATCTGAGAGCCCCCTTCCTCCAGGCTCTCACAAGCCTCTTTCACAATGTCTCCTGGAGTCTTCTCCTATGCACTGGGAAGGTTGTCCTTTAAGTGCTGAACTATTAGACAAAACTTAATTGTGAATACCTGACCACAAAGTTTCCTAAAAGTCTTGTGAATATGGCTAAGACATTAATGTCCAGGGACATGATGACCAAGGCAGGAGGCAGCATGGTGCCCCTTTGCAGACATGGTTCTTCATCGATTCTGATAAAGCAACAACCCCCGCCGCCATGTGTGTGTTTTGTACTTCATTTTCTAAGTGAAAGAAGATAATTTAAGGGGGAAGGAAAAAGAATGAAGTGGAGAAAGAAGGTCAGTAGGACAATTGAAAAGCCATTGAGTGACAGCAAGGCAGACAAAAAAGAACTTGGGACAGGCAGCAGAGATGGTCCCATGGAGGCAGAGGAAAGGTGGTGCAGGAGGGAGCAAATCAGAAATCCTAAGGCCTTGGGACAAGG
>CM052701.1:67316281-67319171 GCA_028551405.1 Uromys caudimaculatus | reverse complement strand
CCCCCCCCCCCCCCAACACAGTCCAGTAGCTTCCTAAGCCACGTGTCCTTCAGGCTCACATCCTCGCGAGAAGGTCCCCCAAATAGGCCAGACTGAGCGAGGACTTGGCCCAGAGCCTTGGGACTAAACAGTAGAACCCCAGAATTTCATCCAAAAGCTGGACAAGGAGTGCCACCGAGGGCCTTCGTGGCTCCCAGCAGAAGTAATGCGAGACCCTCGGACACTTCCGCCTCACAGCCGCCGTGACTCAGCCCCCGCTATCCTCACTCCAGACAGTATAACACCTTCAGCTGCACGGAGCGCAATACTCACCGTTCCAGTTAGAACAAGTTTTTAAGTGAGGGTTGGGCCGGGAAGCCGCGGGCAGGGGGTCACGTGCATCCCCGTCACTGCAGCTCCCCTCGCCTCTCCGGTTCGAGTTATGCCATCAAGCTAATATATTGTGACTGCTCTTCTCTCCTGTGACAAAGGCTTGCAGCTGCCTCCAAATCAATAGACGTCAAAGAAATATGAAAACAGTCATGATGACACAAAACTTAAATCCTGCTTGCAGTCTACATGACCAGAACTGCGCTTCTATTCTCCAGGCCGCCGATTAATTTATCCCAAAGTTTAGTCAATTTTTTATTCCGCTACCTTTTCCCCAGCAGATCTCGCTACATCTGTCGGGTTTGTAATGTAATTTGTAATTACTGCCCTTCATGTGGTCCGGTGCCTTGAACCATCTTTAATTAAAAGCATAATTAAGGGAAGATCTAAAGAAAGACAATTACCAGATGGTCTTTTTTTTTTTTTTTTAAGAGGCAGTAGTTGCTCAGAGAGGGGCTTAGGGTCTGTCCCCCTCAACCCTGTGCTTGGAGAGGGGGCGGCGGCCGGATCCGCGCCTGCGCGCTGCAGAGGCCTGCCTGGGCCGGTGCGCACTGACCCCCTCCTGGCTCCCTGGCCGGGCTTTAAGAGTTCCAAGAGGCCGCTCTCAAAGGTGAGCGCTAGCGTCTTCGCACTCCATAGAAACTGACTTTTTCTTCTTTCTTTTCTGGTGGTCTCAGGGTTTGGAGTGGCCTCGGGGAGCCTGGAACCAGATCAAGGCAGAGACAACTTCCAAATTCGCGAAACCCCCACCCCCACTCCCAGAGTAAGGTCCACCCTGCTGAGCGAGACCCTGGGAGTTCTGAAACAGAAAGGAAAGGATTGGTGGTGGAAGGAAGGATGGGAGTACTGACACTGATCCACCACAGCGCTCCGGCTTAAGTCCACCCCTCGATTCGGCCCAACTAGGTGGGAGCTGAAGGAACGTTCCCACGAGGGCTCCCAAGGACAAAGAAGCCAACCAGACCTCATCTTCGCCGCAGCCTCGACGGGCAGAGCGGCCCAGGATAGCGATTCTCTCGGCTCCCTGGTGTCCATGAGTCCCTTGGAATTTCCAGACCAAGAGTAGGGGGAGGTTAAACCCGGTCTCCGTTCCTGTCTCACCCACACACACCCACACACACGCATAAATAATGCAGATGGGAGCCAAGATTTCTGCATCAGCACCGCGTTGCCCGGGCGGCTGGCGCAAGGATTCCAAAGACGGAGAATGGAAATTAAACAGTTATTGTATGAAGGGGATGTCATTATGTGACTGTTCATATTCAAAGTCAAGCAGCAGCGAATTGTAATCATTTCAATTATCTTCAATATATTTTCCTTAGGACACAAGTTGTCAAAGATTTTTTTAAGGAAGTACATTCTCGCGGTTCCGTGGGTCCATTTTCCAGACGGTTTGTTACTCTTGCTGCTTGATTTGGTTTCAGCTTTTATGCCCCAGCCTCAGAGTCTCTTACAGAGATTTCTCTGGATGGGAAGAGCCAGGTCAGCCCTTGTGGCTTCTCTGGCTGTGCCGACGCGGTTCACGGGTGGAAAATCGGCCTCCGTGTACCTGGAGCGCGCATTTTGGTTGCTTTCAGGTTTAATTAACTTTGAACAACAAATATACTTCGAGTTCTGGATCTAGTGACGCCTTGGTAAAGGGTGGGAGTTGTATTGTACTCTGTGTCCTTCCCAGCCTGGAGCGGGAGGTGAGGGTGAGGGCTGGCAGTGCTTGCCTGAGCCCCCCGAGGCCAACCAAGCAGAAAAGCACGTGCTGGACTGTGCGGGGATCCAGGCTCTCTGAGAGTCCAAGGAAAGCCAGGAGGAGCCGGATCTCTGCAGCCCCCTCTCTCACCTTAGCCCGATGCTTGCTCCTCTTGTCCCCATCGTTGGACAGTGGCTGTCTTCCGTTGGGTGTGGTGTCCTAGTGAGAAGGGGATCTGGAAAAGAGCTCTGCAATCCCACTCTGGGCAGAAAGAGTAAGGGTCGCCTCGTCAGCCCTCATCCCATCTCACGGATTAAGATTAATCCCGATCTTTACACTAATATCTCCTCTTTGGTTTTTATTATACTCATTTGGGAGGAAATGAGCTGTTGCCAGGCAAATAGCACCCCGCACCTCACTTCTCATAGCTGCACAGGGCCGGGGCCTGAACAACCCCGCGGGCAATTCCCGAGCTGCTGATATTATATTTGTGAAATGTCCTTTTGTTGAGGCTTTTAACACCTTATAACGAATCATTTGTTCCTTTCTCTTTAATTTTGATAGACAATTAGCCATCAGAGATACACCAGTTGACTGTAACCGAGCATTAAACTCGCTTTTATGCAACGCTAATTTAGCATAACTGCTTTGTTTAACGTTGCTATATAAGAACCAGGTTTTGTAGTATTATTTTTTTTATAAAAAGGTGTAATTTTATGTGGGGCTTCATTTCTTTTGGCCTTGTAAGCAGCAAGCCCTTTCCTCTTTGTGAGGCGTTCTGCTGGGGCCCAATGCCATTTCCCGGTGCCTAGCACCTGCAGGCTGGGGGAGTGGGGG
>CM052701.1:67306281-67313781 GCA_028551405.1 Uromys caudimaculatus | reverse complement strand
TTGAGAAAAAGTGAATTTCTAACATCCAGGACGTGCCTGTCTACTTTCAGAGAATTGCATCCAATCACCCCCAGGGGATTCAGCTAATGTCTCCATCTCCACCCAGACAAGGGAGAGAAAGAAATCAAACATGGTATGGCAAGCTGACTTCATATGAGAATGTTTAAGAGGAAAAAGACCGGGGGGGGGGGGGGTGTTCTGGAATTGATGGCAGCAGAGATTTTCTTGGTGGGGAAAGCAAACTGGAAGAATTAAGGTTTTTCTAAAAGGTTTGGCAGAACTTCTTACTGCGCGGCAGAACAGCCAGCACCGAGGCAGCTAAGTAGGCATCTCTTTGTATGAGAGCATGGAAATAATTGACTAGCAAAATCATATATAATCGGGCCATTATGCAGCCCTTTAGACCAGGGTAAAGGAGTGGCAAATATTATCTTTGCATAAATATCTCCCTGTTTGATGCTTGAATTCACAAAATATTCCTCCCATTTTGACTTGAAAGAAAAAAAAAAAAAAAAACCCTGATAGAACAACTTTGCTGTTTAAAGGGGAGAGTGTGAAGGGCAGAGAGAGAGGAGTAAAAGACCTTGCAGTGTCCAGCTAATTTGACTGCTTAAGTGACCTCGGCTTTGGTTGGTTTGTATAGATATCTGAAATGACCTGCAAGGAGACACAGAATCTTTTTTCAATCATCTGTCAATATTTCACTGCCCTTTTGCTTTTTGTATTGGAAGATCTTTATGAACCCAGTCTTACAAATTAGCACCCACCCTGGAATGCTAGTCTTTAAAGATAGAACTTAACAGGGTGAATCAGTTTTTTTAAAGAGATATTTTCAATGAAAAGACAACTGCCCATCCGGTAGTCTAGATCCAGTAGGCGGGGCTCTACCAATTCGGAAAATGCTTTATTTTCATAAGGCTGTTAAAGGAAAGAGCCAGGTGCACAGGGAGGGGTGGGTGAGCCAGATGTTCCTTGAACAACAAGAGGTCTTAGCTATAGTTCAAGACTATGCTCTGTATCCTCTTCCTCCCTCCCTCCCTCCCTCCCTCCTTCCCTCCCTCCCTCCCTCCCCACCTCTCTATGTCTCACCCTCCCTATCTATCTTGTTCCCTCCCCTCTTGCTCCCTCGCCCTACTTTCCACCACCAATCCCCTTTAACTAGTTGGAAAGGACACTCCAGGATCCAGGAAGGAATGGACCCTCCACAGACTTTTGGCCATCAAAGCTGCTGCCAAGAAACAGTCTAGGCTAGCTTGGGACAAGGGGAAACCTGGAAGAAAAGTTTCTTTCACCCACCTACAGCCTGCCTCGAGTAGCGCTCCAGAGGCTAGTTACAAGTTCTCTATGGTGTCTCCAATTTATCCTCAGTGCCCCTCGGCCCGGGGCACTGTAGCCTAGAGACGCGATTGTCGAGGAGGGGCAAGGCCATAACCCCAAGGCTAGGCATACCTTGGAGGCGAGACCCAGGCACTGAAGGGAGACTCCAGCACCGCCGCCCTCCCCAAGTACTGAGACTTCTGGTAGGGTCTCCAGAGTTGAGAACCAGACCAGGAGAACCAGACTCAGGCCTGTGGCCACGCTTACCAGGTGGTGACCCCAACGCCCGCTCCCTCTCTCCCAGATTTCAGTGTGTGCCGGGGGCAAATAGAGAACGGCTTTAGCGTTGGCCTGGAGCTCGGGAGGGCCAAGGTCTGGCCTCGCCTACACCAATACCCGTGCTCTCACCCGGCCCTAACGAGCCCTTTATTGACAGACACATAGATAAGCTGGCGAGAGCTGTGGCGTTTCCAGCTTCGCTCTTGAGCACCCTGCTGGGTTGCAGGGATCCGCACAAGCTTAATGGCTCCAAACAAGCTCTAGCAGCCCTTGCTGTAGCCTCCGGTCGGAACAAGGGGTGGGTGAAAAGCCTGGGACAGACACAGAGAAGCCGGGAAAGCCTCTCCGAGGCCCTGGGCCCACCAGTCACCCATCCCCCAAGGCAGATGGTAGGATAGATGAGACCGCCAGACATTTGCTGACGTGACTGGAGGAAGTTCTGGCTGAAAGCTAGGGGGCTTACCGAGAAACTAAGTCTTAGGAGGTGGCAGGGGGGTGAAGAAAGCAGAGCAAAGGCATCAACGCCACTTCCCAAACTATTAGGATTCGCGGGACGACTGGACCACTCTAGAACCCAGATCCCACGACGGTGGTTCGAGGGGAGTAGATGTTGGAATGGAGAGAGGAAGAATGGAAGGCTTTTGTAAATAAGATTATCTCCATCGGGACCTATCCAAAACTTTCCCTTTGGCCTTTTCCACACAACCAGATCTCCAGGCGCGGTGCACTCAGCAAGGGGCTAGAAGAAAAGAAAAGGTCTGGCTGAAAGTTGGCCAAATCTGAAGGAGCCGGCCAGCCGGCTGCTGGAGCAGACCTGGATTTGTGGCAAAGTTCCACACCGGTCCAGGTGTATTAGGGGCGGAGCGAAAAACCCGGAGAGCCTGTAGCCTAGCGCCACTGGCAAGACTCTCCCTTCACCGCCCTCATCCGGCCGAGGAGTGCAGGCTCTAGCCTTCTAACCTTCCTTGCATCCAAGTGCTCTCCTCCTGGTGTCTACCTGTGTACACCCTGGTCCATCCTGGTTGTCTCCCAGAAGTTGCCTGAAGGCAATTCCATGCCTATTCCCTTCCTTGTCCACCATCTCGAGAGTCTCTCGCCCCTCCAGGGCCTCCCTTCAGTCATTTCTCAACTCCAGACGCAAAGCAAGCAGAAGAGGGAATAGAATGAAAGTTGAGAAGTCCTCGAGGACCAAAGGGCAGGGATGTCGACGCGGGTGTAGGCATCTATTCCAAGATAGACAGGCTTAGCAAATCTAAACCGTCTTTGGTTCCACAGAGGGTGTGAAGACCACGGGATCAGTATCCGGCGACCTTGCCCCAATTTCTTCATTCACTCAGCACGGGAAGAGGAATCTTAACCTCCCAATCTTCCATGCCCCCACTTTTGCCCCTCTAGGCCACAAAGTCAACAGTTAACCCTCAAGTCAAAGATAAATACCATCATCTACATTTTCTACATGAATGGAGCTTTTCAGTTCACAGGCGAGGGAAGCCCGAGCACTCTGGCTTTGGGGCTTCCCTCAGGAAAACGCCAACAGGCCTAGATTTGGCCCAGTTTGGGAAAGGAGTTTGCTCATTGGCTGCTGGAACCACAGTCTGTGCCCAGCTTGTGACTTGTGGAAGCAAGGGCCAGGTAGGGTTATCCATTGGATCACCTCGTGAAAAGAACTTGCCAGAAGTCTCTTTCAACCCCTCCTAGTCTTCGTCCCTCCGATGAAGTGACTCCCTAGAGAACCTAGGGGCAGGCTAGGGGGTCACTTAGAGAGATAACTGACTAGCCTGAGGGCAAGGATCATGGGACCCGCGTGCTGGAGGGTCCCTGAACTCCGCAGGACCTGTTTACTTGGAAGTAGGGGGAGGGGGGCTTAAACCGAGCCTCAAGGAGGACAATACCAGCCAGAGGCAAGCTGAGCGTGTGCAGTTACCGGCCAGACCCCGGAAGACTCTTATGAGGGAGCAAGTCAGACTCTCGCTGAAGAGAGGGAGTCTCCCGCCGGGCCGGAGAGCTAATCTGCGGAGCTGAACCCAACTCTGGCCGCCGTGACGTCACGCGCGGCCGGCAACCAATGAGGGCAGCGCTGGCGTGGATATTAAGGAAAGTTAGCGCCTGCCGGAGCACCCTCTTTTCTTATCGTTGACATTTAAACTCTGGGGCAGGTCCTCGCGTAGAACCCGGCTGTCAGATCTGCTACTTCCCCCGAGAAGCGGCTTTGAGAACTGTGGGAGCCAGCGCCACCAGGCTCACCTGCCACCCCGCCCTCGGCTCGCAGGTAACTGCTCTGGCTCTAGCCAGAACTCACCCCGCTAGTAGCGGCGCCCCTCTCTGCCATCCGCAACCGGTGTCTTCAGGTCGTGGAAACCCTCCCCGAGTGGCCCCTGCCTTGATTTTTTTTTCCTTTAAAAGGAGGCTTACAAAGATGGGAGGGGGAGTTATTGCGGGTGGGACGGGAGGAGAGAATGTCTTTGCGAAGCACGTTTCTTTGTAAAAGTAACAAAATTTTCTGGTCTCAAGAGTGGACTTCCTGTCTGGTCCTGAGCTGGGGGTGATGTGGGGGATGGAAGGGTGGTGGCTGTGGCCGCAGTCTAAAGAAATCGCCGAGATCCTAAGAAAAGCAGGCGGTGGGCATGCAGTTTGCAACACGCCTTCCCGATGCAATTAGCCACGCTCATGCTTTGAGAAGCCACCAAGCCTCGCGCAGAATTCATGGAAGCACCCTGCGGAAAGTCGGGCGACTGGCGACAAAAGTTTCCCCGAGGTTGTGTAGATGTGTGTTCCATATCGAAGTCAAAGTCTTGGGGTTCGTTTCCCCCGAAAGGAGCACAGGACGAAAGAATGCGGCCCTCAAGAGCTGGGCAGCGCGCGCGAAGGCCCCAGCGTGTGATTTGAGCTTCCCTTCGGAAGACCTAATAATTAGCGATTCTCACTGAGCTAGAATGCGGGCTCGGGTTACCGGGAACGGGTTACTACCAGCGCGGAGCTCTCTGCCTCGGCGGGAAGCGTGTGGGCTCCAGGGGAAGTCGGCTGCTGAGTGTCCTGGAGAGAGGCACCCAGCCATGCTCGGGCTCCAGGAAGGCCAGAACTTTGCCGAAGTGGGTCAGGAACGCGATTACTCCAAACTTAAACTAAATGGTGTTTCTGCCAGGTTGGAAAATCTCTCAGCCAAGTCCTAAGCTTAATATGAGACGCTCAGGCTGGCTGAGTCGAGGCACAGGAGCAACCCACCGGAAATGTGAGGAGGCCATATAGCAGGCCTGGCTTGGATCTCTCCCACTCCCACTCGTGCTCCTGGCGCCCTCTCTCTAGACCTGCTGGAGGCACTTACTTGTACAGCTCGTTTGGATCTCAAGCACCTGTGACAGGTGCCCAGGAGTCTAACTCTGAACAGAGTCCCCTCTGCGCGCCTCACATAGAAACGAGGCCACGGGCAAAGTGGCCACCGGGCTGCGCACCTTACCTGAACGGGGGTCCTGTCCTCCGCGAGTTCCTTATTCCAGAGCTGAGCGGTGAGCAGTTTGCCCGCTTCGCAGTAGGAAGTGGACCTTCTCCTCCAGTCATAAATCAAACCCAGCCATCCTCGGGCCTCCTCCCTCATTAGAGATGTTTATTGGAGATTGTGTTTATTCGGCTGTCACGGCGAGAAAACGCGGTGACATAATTACCTCTGACCAGAGTTCTCGCCCTGTGCCCAGGGCGAGCCAGGGACCTCCTCTGCTGCGGTCTCACTCCGCTGCCCTCCTACAGCAGAGGGCAAATCGGATTGGTGTGTCTACCTTTTTTCCTCAGACTTCGTATCATTTGAATTTTTGGAGAACTTAGTATTCAAATTTCTTCAGTGCCCAGGAGTTTATTTAGTGTAGACTTCGAAAGGAAAACCAAAGAGAATTCAGCTTCTGGGGAGAGAGGGAGAAAAGGAAAGAAGGAGAGAGAGAGAGAGAGAGAGAGAGAGAGAGAGAGAGAGAGAGAGAGAGAGAGAGAGGAGAGACTGTGTATCGAACTTTCTAGTGCACTGGTAGTGACGCCTGGGCCAGACCCCACTCCTACCTGAAGTAGTGGCCAGACCTAGAAGGATGGACTCCAGTATTTGTGGTATTATTTGTTGCTTCATTTTTCATTTCTTATCTTTTCGGGAGAAATCTGGCTTCAGGGCCTTGAGCCCAGGGTTCATACAGTCTCCCAGAAACAACCAGTGCTTCATCCCTCATTGCTCTGTCCCTGACCACGCAACCTCCATAGGGTTTTCCTTGGTGGGGAGGCTTCAAGTCACCATCTGTGAGACTGGGTTAGGAAATGATGAAAAGCGCCAAATTGTTCTCTAATTGAAAAATACATTGTTTTTGGGAGGAGAGTGCACCGACAAAGTATCTGGGATTCCAGCTTTTGATCCCTTGCTACTGCTGCCTCTGTTCTCCAGTCACTAATAAAACTCACATTGAGCCCCTTAGTGCCTTGATTAACAGGCAGATTAACTCTTACTGGGGTTGGGAACAGCTTGTCTCAATCAATGTCATTTTAAAAGCCTGTCAGGATTCGCTTAGTTCGGTTCCCGGCTGCTGGAGTGAGCCAGCCCTGGCATTTTCTCTCTCTTTCCCAGTCTCAAAATCCCAAGCATCAAGCCTGTATGTTTCTAGCTCCTGGACAAAACAAATTGCAGGAGTCAGTCCCTGGCCTTTCTACCAGACAGCTGTTAAGACATATTCTATAGAGAGAGGTGACCTTACCTAGCTTTTCATTTGAAGCTGAACTCTTACCCTTTAGTACAGAGGGTAGAGGGAAAGGAGACTTGAAGGGATGTCCCGGGGTTGGGGAATGGAAAGGGAACTTTCCTAGACACCCTATCTGTAAAAATCCCCAAACGATGGGATTTCAGAGTGTCCTATGCGTTAGAAACTTTGAATCCAGTTTCTATATAGACAACTGCAGGGTGCCGATGCCAAAGAAGGCAGGCTTGAGAAGTTAACTCGCCTCCTATAAGAAAGCTCTTTACTGGGACACCCATAGGGACAAGGCCGGTTTTAAGCATTTTAGGGGTGGACTGGGAGGGAAATGGGGGAGGAGAGATGCTGCCCGATATGAACAGAAGAGGACGGGACCCGTGAGCGCCCAGATGCACTAACCATTTGGCAGGAGGAGAGGAAAGGCTAGGGCACCGCGGCTTTTTCCAGCCAAAGCTTCAGCTTGGAGGCGCCGCTGGGCGGACACTTGGCTCTCCTCTACTTCTGTACTGTTCTGGGCTTTGGCTAGGCTAGCCGGTGAGCAGTATTCCAGCAGGTTGCTGGGGAAAGCAGAGAGAGAAAGCCCCAAGCCAGGGAGGTACCAGGAACTAGGCGGCTAGGGTGGAAGACCTTGGCTTTTATAACCCTTTAATTTGTTTGCCATCCTTGCGATCCATGGAACCCACTCTTCAGGGCCTGCAGAAGAGACACATTTGGGACTCTGTAAAGTGTCTCGGGTATATACTGAGACTTCCTCCTCCAAAGAAATGCACCCTCGCCCTCCCCAGTGTGCCAGTACAGAACCTCAGCTCGGACCAGTCGAAATGGGGGTTTGGAAGTGTCGGAACACGGAAAGGAATACTGGTGATTCTGAGGCTGGGAGGTTAAAGCACATTTCCCCAGAGCTGGGCACTTCTTTGCCTCGCCAGGGGCCGCTCTCGGGACAGAGACCTAATGCGGTGGGCACAGGCTGTCAGGGACTGTTGGGAGTGAGATTCGGAAGGGGCCTCACACTTTCGCTTCCATACTGATTAGAGAGGTTCTGAACACCGTCGGGCAAACCTCTATGCCCTCAGCGCCACTCCCTCCACACCAACAGCTTTCGGTTACCCGGCCCCAGCTGGAACACTCCCACCAAAGGGGAAAAAGGTCCTTGCACGGGCCAAGAGGATAAAATGGAGGAAAGAGTAGC
>CM052701.1:67263611-67306181 GCA_028551405.1 Uromys caudimaculatus | reverse complement strand
AGAGAGAGAGAGAGAGAGAGAGAGAGAGAGAGAGAGAGAGAGAGAGAGAGAGAGATCCTGGCTCTCACCCCTTTCCTTAAACTTTAGAAACTCTGCCTCTTTCTGTTCCTCTGCTCCCCTCCCCAAATATTGACACACTAGACTCAGCCAAGTCCTCTCTGTTTCTTGTTAGTGCAGTTTCCAACAGTCCCACCCGAAGCCCCCATCCCCACCCAATGACGTCAGCGGCATTCACGCCAGGCTCCTAGCTTCTTCTGATTTTTTGTTAAAACTTTTCTCTGAGGTGAGGTGGGGGTTGTGGGTGGGAGAAGGGGCTGATTGAAAGAGCCAGTGCCCCGGGGGGAAATAGCAACAAGATTATGGCTGCCTCTTTCTTAGGCAAAGCTTAAGGGGTGCTAATCCACTGGGTTGCTAATTGAGAGGTTGTAAAAATGATATTGCCTCCAGTTGGGACAGTCGCTGGACATAACCCCCCTTCATCTTGCTTCTTTAATGCTTGCTTGAGATGTAAAAGGGGAGAAAAGGAAAATGCAGACTTCTCTGATCTGGAACCTGGACTTCAGGCAGGACTTCCTGGGAACCTCTGAAAGTCCCGGTCCTACGAAATCTTTCACTGGAGGCCGCCAACTTAGCAGTGGCGCCACCTCATTAGGCTCTGGCCAGTGTTTCCTTCTAGCTCCGATGATCCAGTGCCCTAGGTCCTCCGGAATGAGCCCAGCTAGGCAGCCACCTTTCCCAAACTGAGATGAGCGGTTTGTGCTAACCCACCTCTGGCTCTGGCTCGGGTAACGGAAGGCCTCTTCTGTCCCCGGAACTCTGCTAAAGCTCCTTGGTATTGTGTTGCTGGGTCCCAGGCAAGGGCTAGGCTAGGATGCCCACATCAGGCTCAGAGGCAGCCTGCAGCGCCCATCTGGTTCCAACTCCCAAGGGGATTCGTCAGCGAAGCCTGCCAGAGATCAACTGAGTGAGCAGACTACTGCTGGACGCTGACTTTCGGTGCTTTCCCTAAGTCAAAAGAATCAAAGGCTTCGGTGGTGGCTTTCGGCCTCCTCGCCTCGGCGTTACCACCCCCACTTCCCTTTGCTGGGTTCTGAATGTGTTCCGGATCTCAGGCCTTCTACTTCTCAGCTCCAAGACCCGCAGGCTACGAGATAGCTCCGGACAGCGCAGGACAAGGCGGCCGCCTGCTCCCCTGTCTCCTAAACTGCAGACTCCGAGGGACGTCTTTGGAGTGTACTGAGGTGTATCCTAATGTCCGGCATTCAACAAATGGACTTCTGGTGTGTGGTCAGAAGGGAAAAGCCATTTACTTACTTTCCTCGCCGTTTTTCTGGCAACAGTTGAAGGGGAATTGCCTCCGTGGACTGAGCTGACCCAAGAGAAGGGAGTCTTGGCGGGGATACATAAGCACCACACACAGATAACCGGTTCCTCACAACGACACACGTTGACATACCAAGAAAGCCGGCGGGGACACACTCGCAGAATCTCTCCCAGCATTGGTCAAACCCCACCCCCACCCTAGGCTTCCACTACTTTCCCTCCCCTCTTGTCTTCCCCTCCTTTCGATGGCCTGGAAAAGCAGCCGCACTTAGTCAACAAATGGCACGTGGGAGAAGTTGGAGAGTGTTTGGTGAGGACTCTTCAGAGCTTTTCACAAGAATCCTCTGTACACAAAGTAAGTGGCGTGTTTACTCGGGCCTCTCCAGGCTGGGGCAGTGCGTCCGCTCCGCTGAGCACGGTGGCTTCGGAAAGCAGAAAGGAGAGAAGAAAAGGCCAGGGATGCGGGAGTGGGGTGGGGAAATGGGCAGGCTCGGGAGGCCTGGGCTGGGGCGACCGCCGGGCCTCGCTGAGTTCTCGGCCTGGAGGCCCTCTTCAGGCCTAGGCATCGTTGTGCCTCCATCGCCAGAGTGGGGGCTGCTGGGATCCAGGGACACTCCCGCCTCCTTTCTCTTGCCCCTAAAGGTCAGGTGGATTAGAGAGCCGCCACCCCTGTACTTTGTGTCCTGGGGCCAAGGCCCGGGTGGGCTAGGGGTGTGAGGTTAGGGTGGACCAGGGCGGAGCGGCAGGCCACTGTACAAGAAAGGACCTCGCAGAGATGGTGAAACTTGCTACCTCCACGGACTGGGAACCTTTTTCCCAGCTTGGGGTTACGGGGGCAGCATGATTCCAGCTCAGAGGCCTCCATTAGACTGATCAAGTTCGCGGCCATAGCGCTGGCTGCCTGAAGCGCGTGGAGCCGGAGACCTCGGCGAGCGCCAGAGGCTGGGCGCGGGGGGCCCAGCGCCGGAGAGAGAAGCCGGGACCCACCGGCAGAGCCGAAAACAAGTGTATTCATATTCAAACAAACCGACCAATTGCACCAGGCAGGGAGAGGGAGCATCCAATCGGCTGGCGCGAGGCCCCGGCGCTGCTTTGCATAAAGCAATATTTTGTGTGGGAGCGAGCGGTGCATTTGCATGTTGCGGAGTGATTAGTGGGTTTGAAAAGCGAACCGTGGCTCGGCCTCATTTCCCGCTCTGGTTCAGGCGCAGGAGGAAGTGTTTTGCTGGAGGATGATGACAGAGGTCAGGCTTCGCTAATGGGCCAGTGAGGAGCGGTGGAGGCGAGGCCGGGCGCCGGCACACACACATTAACACACTTGAGCCATCACCAATCAGCATAGGTGTGCTGGCTGCAGCCACTTCCCTCACCCACACTCTTTATCTCTCACTCTCCAGCCGCTGACAGCCCATTTTATTGTCAATCTCTGTCTTCTTCCCAGGGATCTGAGAATTGCTCTCACACACCAACCCAGCAGCGTCCGTGGAGAAAACTCTCACGAGCAACTCTTTTAAAATACCGTCATTTCAAACCGTTGTGGTCTTTAAGCAACAACAGGGGGGGAAAACCCAAAACAACAAAAACTAAAAAAAAAAAAAAAAAAAAAAAAAAAAAAGCCCAACAAAACTCTTGACAGGAGCTTTGACAACGACGAAAGAGAGGATGCCTCTTAAAGGTGAGTCCCGTTTCTTTCTTCTCGATTTCTTTATATTTCAATATCCTGGTAGGTCTCTCCCTCTCTTCTTTCCTCCCCTCTCGCCGGTCCCCTCCCCCATTTCTACGCCGGGAGAGTTGGGCCGGAGAAGTTTCCACGCAGGAGCCCAAACTTTCTACTTCCAGCGAAAGCCCGCGTCGGAGGGCGACGGTCCGCGAGCCGCAGCAGCGCGGAGCTCGGGGCAGGCGGCTGGCTCTGCACCAGCGCAAGTGCGGCTGGAGCTCTCGGAGAGCAGCTAGGCTGCAGGGCGCCCCGGCAAACCGCAGCTCTCGGCCTCAGCGCCTCCAAAAGCTCGCGGTCAGCGGAAAAGGACGAAGAGGCTCCGCCGTGCCCCAGGCCGCGGAGAGCAGCCACCGGCGATGCTTTTGTCCAGCTCGGGCCGAGCCAGCGCTCAGAGAGAGCCCAACCAGCCGACTCTCCGCGCCGCCTCCCACCAGCCAGCGCTCCGGCTTTGTGCAAGATTCTCCCGGGCACAGAACTGCTCGCAGCATTCGAGTGCCAAAAGGTCATCACGCCCTCCACCAGCCGAAGCCGACTGGATGGGCACCACGGCCGTGCGTCGGAGGCCACGAGGAACCCGGAGCGAGCGCGGGCCGTGAAGGAAGCCACTAGGCCTAGGCGGTCGGATGCGCTCTCCGAGGGATCTCCGAGCCGATCCAAGGACTGCCAGCTTCCAACCACCCCCTAGGGCCCTCGCCTCCAGCCTAAGCCGAGCGCTGAGCTCCGATTTGGAAACAAATGCCCTAGCTCTCCCGGCTTCCCACAACTCTATCTTGCGAAAGTTGGTGTGTTCCCTGTCCTGTGGACTCCCACCTCCAGCTCTTGGTGGGTATTTTCCCGTGTCTACATTGACCAAGCTGTACCCCGTGTTGCCATTTCAACAAGTTTCGAGCCGGAAAGGCGATTTGTTCCCCTCTTTCGAGTGTACTGATATTTTTTCTTTGTGTGGCCTAAAGGGAAAAAAAAATCTATATGAAAGCACCGGCTTTCCCTCTCCTCGGATCACGTCCTCTCCCAGCTAATTAGTATGAGTAATTCGAGAGCTTTGGGATTCTAAGACCCCAGGAAGAAAAGTGGCTTTTCAAAGTTCAGAAAGTTGTTGCCTCTTTCCCGGGGCAGAGCTCCTCAGTCTCCCTGAGCCATAATAGCCTCGAATTTTAGCAAGTGTAATTGAGGGAAATGGAGTTGAATTTCAAGTGGAGATGCTTTCTTTTTCGAGTGCTAAAAAACCTGGCCTTTCATTAATGAGCTTTCTGAAAAGTTTAAAAACAAAGTGAATGCGCTCCCCCCCCCCCCCCATTTTGGACGTTAAACTCGAACTTGGGAAGGGTTGAGGACTTAGGATCAGAAAAGCAAATGAAAAGCTAAAATCCTTGAAAGCCTAGCAAGTTGATCCAAGAGAAAGAATAGTTGTTGCCACTGACGGGAGGAGGGTTGCTGGGGATCTTTGCATCTGTTGAAGGCAATTGATGAGTTGTTATCATTTGGCCCTGGAGGGTAAACTTTGTCGCCCTAATTGCTAATTTCTAGGAGGGGCATCAAGAGGAGAGAAACCAAGTGTCTCCTAACACCTTAGCTAAGGAATGTGGGAGCGGATTTTGAAATTTAAATAATTAAAACAATAGCATAGTGTGAAAGCTTTGACTTAGGTTTGGGTCCGGGAGTGGGGAGGACAGAGGTCCAATGGACTTGTGGACTCAGACCTTGTGGCCTTGGAGATTTCTGAAAACTCCTTCATTCCTGAGGCAGGTCTATGACCCCCTCCAAGGCAATACAAAGACCTAGCCTAGGCTAGGGGTTTGGGCTGAGGCAGAGGGGTCTAGCTTCTTCAAGAACAGGACTGCTTCCGGGTGCAGGGTGTGCCCTGCTTCCCAGGGTGCTTTCTGCACTGAATGTTAACGATTACTTAGGTAATTAGATAGCTTCTTAGAGGAGAGGAGGGTGGGAACCAAGCAAAACCGGAACCTGAAGTGCTATCACCTTCCCACTTGCTTGGGAAACTAATCAGCTAGCTCTTGGGGGATCAGCTAGATAATTTTCTAAAATGGAATCACGGAGGTCCGAGCCGGGATGGAGACTTGAGGCTGTGTGAAAAACGTGGTTGGAGAAGAACTCAGAAGTTTTCTATTCCAGACAGAATTCCAACCCCCTTCCCCCCCACACCTGCTACCCCGTGCAGCTTGAGTCCTATATATAAGTAAGATGGACATTTTGTTCAGGATGAGGTTTCTGTTCGTGACATGATATGGACTCAGGAACCGGCCTAGAGACAGGAGGGAGACTTTAGGATAACCGCAATGGCGGTGTCTAGTCCTTTGCTATGCCCAGTCATAATCAGACACTGAGGAAAAAGTCCTCATCTTAGACTTATGTTTCATGGATTTAAGCTGCCTCTCAGTTACTTAAAAGTTAAATCATAAAAGGTCTTGAAGAGAAAACTATTCCTTGGAATTCTTTGCAGTATCAGTCATCATCATAGCCAAAAACAGGGGAAAAAAGAGAATGATTTCTTAAAACTAAAACAGAACTGAGATGCTGTGACTATTTCATTATTTTACCACCCCCCCCCCTTTTTTTCCTGGGCAATCCTCTTGAATGGGCTCTTTATTGTAACTCCCCCTTTCCAATTGAGCTCCCCACGGTGCCCTTGTATCTTTTTACAGCCCCTAACAATTCACACCAGTAACACAATTACCTCCAGATATTTATAACAAGAAATTACTTTACTATTTTCTCCACCTCTCTTCCAAGAACCCTCTTTTTGAGGGAAAGCCGGGAGGGTGGGTGACTGGACACCTTGAGGGGCACTGTATGGAGTCGGGACTTCAGTGAGTGGAGTCCTCTTTTTCTTTTGAGAGTTACAGAGTTGTCGGTTCCTTTGCTTGGACCTGGTGTTGCTGGGTTGAGAGTCTGGGCTTTATACTCTTTGCGTTTGGGGAGAGCCACAGACTAGAAGCCATTGTTTGGTGTCTGGAGACTTGGCCGACCGTGTTCACAGCTTTGTACTTTTAAAACAGTGAGGCAAGGTGGACAGCATGTGTCACGGTACAGAAAAAGAGGAAGATCTAAAAGCCAAAAGCAAAGTTAGCTACAATAAATGAGATTTAGGGTAAAAAGTTGGGCTTACCACTGCTCAGTCTGGAAGGCACTGAGAGATGGATTGGGGGGGTCTGACTGGAAAGCCTTTTTTGGGTGTGTGTATTAGGAGGGTTGGTTAAGGATAAAGAAGTAACCAAAGAACTTAGTTCTAGGGGTCTAGGGACAATCTCGTGGTGCTGAAATTTCTCAGGAAAGGAGGGGGCTTGGTCTGAGGCTCACCCAGACTTCCTAACCTGAGCCCTAAGGCACTAAGCTCTTTCATTCTGTTCGTCTGCAGACTAAAGGTGCTGGGCACCTTCCCTCCCCAGCTCCTCCTCTCCCTGCTGGGTTAGTTTAAGCCCTCTTCTTTCCCTGGTACTTGCTAGTTTTGCAAAGTGAGACCCACAACTCAAGATTCCCCATTTCCCCAATCCTAGACAACGCCGCATTTTCCAGAGGATGTGGATTTCTGTGGGAGAGGCCACTGGAAGCTGGGGGTGGGTTTGGTGCTTCTAGGCAGAAGGATCTAACCCTAGATTCTCTTTGGGTTGAGAGTGGGCCTCAGCCAGTCAACCTATGTGCTGGGCCAATTTGACACACCTTTCTCTCCCTCTGTTTTTTCTTAGGCAGAAGACTTTAACTAGGGGCGGGTGAGCAGATGTGTGAGATCTCCTATTCTAAGAGTGGACATATATCCCAGTTTCCAGGCAAGTTTTATGTTGCTGTTTTGGGCTTCCAAATCTGAAAAAGTTTTAAAAGACCATAGTTCAGGTGGGGAAAAAAAAAAAATCAAAACTGGGGCATTTTTTTTCTGTTTTTTTTTTTTCTTTTTTTTTCTTTTTTTTTCCAATTAAAGGGCTAATTATTAAAAGATTTGGGGAAACTGATTGTGAATGTTAGATTATTTTACTCGCAGCTCATAAAGTACAATTTGCATGCATAGGAGGGAAGGACTAGGTGACCCTCAGATCGCCAGAAGCGGTTGAGTAGCTCAGTTTCTAAGAAGAGGAGGATTCTCCAGTTCAGGCACCAGGTTTTCCTCAGTAGGACCACAGGCCTACCTGTGCAAAGCCCGGGATTAACTCCGATTTTCTTGCTAACAGAGCCCCATATTCGAGCCCCGTGGGATTCGGAGGCTGCCAACCAGCTCCACCATGCAGAACAGTAAGTGTCTCGGGTCTTTCTTGGGACTGTTGGGCTGGAGGCATGAGGGCCGTGAGTTAGGGGAGCATACTGAGTCTTGGGCCTGTGGAGTCCAAGCCACTGGGAGGGAGGGAGGGAGGTCGCCTGGGATCTATCCGGGCAGCACCGGGGAAGCGCCAAGTAGCCCGCGAGGGAAGGCTAGGAGGCGGTTCTCTCTGCTGTGTTCTAGAAAGGCAGAGGCTGGGGCCCTTCAAAACTACTCGCCCGAGTTTTTGAAGCTGCGGTAGAGAAACCCCATCCCCCCCCCCCCAAATCCTGTAACTCATACCCCCTCCCCGCCCCTGCCCGGGCTCTGACCCCAGAGAGGGGCTGGGCCGAGCAGGGCGGGGCAAAGCGAAGGCTTTTCCTGAGAAGAGGAGGCCCCTTTGGGTTTGGCCAAGACTGAGCGTCTCCTCCGACCCCGAGGGGTGTGGGGCTTCCCTCCCCTAGTCAATCTCAGGCCAGCTCCTCCCCTCCCCACCCTAGCTACCCGCCTAGAAGAGAAGGGAAGTGGAGCACCCAGGGCTGGTACCCTGGTGGGGAAGTAAACTTCACACGGTGAAGAAAGGAGGGTTTATTGGATCTGGGAAGAGAGTGGAAGCTGTGGTGGTCAGGAATTGGATAAACCTTGCACTAGCAAGCTCAACTGAGTGGGTTCTGGATGACCCAGGCTCTTGGTGTCTTTGATTCCATAGTGCCTCTCTTCTTACCTTTGCCCAGGCCCTTGGGGCCCCAACCTTTGTGCTCAGCCAATGGTTGCTGGTATGTGATAGAGTTGAGCCAGTGAAGCTAGGTCTGGGTAAGGGCAGAGATTCTACACAGTCTTAATTAGCTATGCTTGGGAGTATGGAGAGGCCTGGGTCTTCTAGAAACTTGAGGCCGTGGAACTGCAAAAGCTTAGAGTCCAGCAGCTTGTCATTCCACAGGACCAGAGGCACTAAGCTCAGGAAAGTGAGCAAAGGTTTCAGCTTTGCATCTACATTTGTGCAGAACCTGTCAGATCCATACCCTGGAGCTCAGACTCCTTAGCGTTAGGTTTTCAGGTGGTCCGAGGCTCTTGGTCGCGATCATTTGCCGCTACACTATGGCCTGGCTGGCAGGCCCAGAGGGGCACGGGTCGCGGGTTGGCCTGTAGGCTTTGTGCCGCTGGTTCCCGGGTGTGCGCGAGGCGCGGAGCATCCAAATTGACACCATATGTTTTCGTATTAGAAGCTTTGCGGTCGAATTCTAGGCGCATAATCATCGCCACTGGGCGAGAACGCCATCAGTCCCTAGGGAAGAGACACAATGATTGAGGCTTAACCTCTAAAGGGGAATTTAGAGCTATGTTTCTTCGCTGCCATTTCGATGCTGGCAGAGGCGCCCTGGCCCCGTGTCTCTCAGACCAGCACATGCGAGCTGCAGCTGTGGAGGTGCTGGGCACATTAGTTTTGCAGTGAGGGATAAGGAAGGTTTATGATTAGAGGCCTTGCACGCTCTGGCATCTGTAGACTGGGAATTACCCTGGCTTTGTTTTTGAAAAGTTTCTCTTCGTTTCTCTGGGATGGCCTTTCTTTTCCTGGGAAGCTTTCTTTTGCCCAGAGATGGGCCTCCATACCTGCATGGTAAATGAGATCTAGAAAGTCAAGGTGGATGATAGAGAAAATTTAGGAGAAACTGGAAGCGCAGGGTAGGCCTTGCCCTGTTTAAGAAGCCATCTCTTGCAATGTGCAATGTACAATGTACCCTCTTGCACTGGCCCGGGACGGCCGGAGTCCAGATCCCTAAACGCCTGTCACTTCTCATCGAATTGAGGCCCCGCCCCCCCTCGGTGAGCTATAGCCCTCCTCCAGCCCCAAGCCTCAAGCTACCCTGAAAACACAGCTTCCCTCGAAGGGGAGACGAGTGCAGTTCATTCTCGTCTGAGTGATCTACAAATAGGGACGGAAAGGGTCGTTTTATCACGGTCCCGTTTGTCGTGACGATGCAATTTCCCGGAGCGGAGCACTGTCACAAAGTGACAAGGCTGCCACAAGCGCCCCGACTGATCTTTTCAATTAGCCTTCCATGCATGATCCGGAGCGACTTCCGCCTATTTCCAGAAATTAAGCTCAAACTTGACGTGCAGCTAGTTTTATTTTAAAGACAAATGTCAGAGAGGCTCATCATATTTCCCCCCTCTTCTATATTTGGAGCTTATTTATTGCTAAGAAGCACAGGCTCCTGGAGTCAATTTATCAGGAGGCTCCAAGGAGAAGAGAGGAGAAGAGAGGAGAAGAGAGGAGAAGAGAGGAGAGAAGAGAGGAGCTGAGGACCACATTTCCTGAGAGGGCTTCTGTCTAGACACGGGGCTGCAGGTTGGAGATGTCTGAGGAAGTGGAAAGAGGGGACTGGCTTTATTTCTATTCCTGTGGTTTCCGAGGAGGATAATTCATGGAGGCGCTCCTTCCCTCTCACCCTAGTCTCTACGACCAGACAATGGGCTTAGGTTGTGAGACAAGAGTGGAAGGAAGGACCGGTGACACTGTGATGTGGTGGTCTTTTTCTTTTTCTGTTTTGGGTTTCTGTTAATATTTGTGTCCTTGGCTGAGGGGGAGGGCGGAGTTCAGCAGCGGAAGTAAAGCGAGTAGTGGAGTAGTGGCGGGTGGGAAGATCACTGTGAGTGGGGGTTCCAACTCTATGCCTGCTGTGGAGGCACGGATTGGGGGTCACTAGCGACAAATTTATCTTTCTGACTCTTTTCTCTCTCTCTGTCTCTCTCTCTCTCTCTCTCTCTCTCTCTCTCACACACACACACACACACACACACACACACACACACACACACACACACGATGCTATGTGCTGTGCACCTCTGCCAGAGTTAAATCACCATGCTAAGGTTTTATAACGTTTTGCCGAGCCGTGTAGGGCTTGGGATTTGCAGTGGTGTTCCAACACTGCAGAGACTTCTGTGTGGACTCTGTGGTGACACTCAGAGGTGATGTAGGGAGGAGACTTTAAGAACTTGATGTTTGCCCCTTGTGGGTTCCAAGAAGGGCTGGGGGAGCTTATAAAGAGGGCAATGGGCTGAGGGAACTGGTGGGGTGATGATGGTACTGGGTGGATATGTTCCTGTGTATTCTCCCAGGTCTGACAGTCCAATGGGCAGGGTCAATTGTATTTGAGGCTGAGCTGCCCAGTACCCTGCGTGACTGGTGGTTCTGTTGTTGGGTGTTTTTGGTTTTGTTTTTTTAAACCAGGACCTAATTGCTGAGGTTCGCACAGGTTGGCAGGGAGCTGAGGTTGCATTGTGGTCTTTTCTTCTCTCTTCTCTCTTCTCTCTTCTCTCTTCTCTCTTCTCTCTTCTCTCTTCTCTTCTCTTCTCCCTCCTCCTCCTCCTCCTCCTCCTCCTCCTCCTCCTCCTCCTCCTCCTCCTCCTCCTCCTCCTCCTCCTCTTCCTCCTCCTTCTCCTTCTTCTCTCCTCTCCTCCTCCTTTCTTCAGGTCACAGCGGAGTGAATCAGCTTGGTGGTGTCTTTGTCAACGGGCGGCCACTGCCGGACTCCACCCGGCAGAAGATCGTAGAGCTAGCTCACAGCGGGGCCCGGCCGTGCGACATTTCCCGAATTCTGCAGGTGATCCTCCCGTGGCTGCCCTACTCGCCGCTCCCTACCCACCCCCACCCTGCCCCCCCCCGTCCCGCGGCCCTCCACTCTAAGTGTCCCCTCTTCATTTCTTACTGTAACCGTTACTAATTTTGGACCACCCCACCCTCACCAACTCCATCCCCACCAACTTCCCTACCTTCCAGCCTTCCCCTCTTCCACCACGGTCCCCTGTCTCTTTCAACCTCAGTCAGTTACGTAAGATAATTCATCTGCCTAAGAAAAAGAATGTGAGTGAATTAAAAAATATATCTTTTCACTTGGTAAAGACATTCATTATGGTAACAGTGTATAAACTGTAATGAGCTAAGTTATAAACTGGGATAACTTCATTCCCCTCTCCCCATCCCGTGCTAACCTCAGATTTTAGACATTTGTTTGCATCCATGACGCTTGGGAAGAATGTATACGGATTTTCAAAGGCAAATGCTATCTACCCTAATTCACATTTGCTCAATTGGGCAAAATGTTAAGGGAAAAAACATAAAAATTCAATTATTTTCCCTTTGTTCTTTACAACCTAATACTACTTTTGGCAAGGTCAGCACAAAAAATTAACCTGAATGCATCTTTACACAGTGTTTAGAATAATAGGTTTTAAAAAGCTTTTAAAAATAATTCAAAGTGTTTGAAAGTATCATCATATTTGTAGTTTTAGGGCTACAAATGTAATTTTTAAGAAAAAAAAAAAGCTCTCTATAGTAAGTTCTCGTACCATTGAAGGTATATTTTTGTGTTATAGACCCATGCAGATGCAAAAGTCCAGGTGCTGGACAATGAAAACGTAAGCTTGTCATTGTTTAATGCATACTTAAACAATTTTATTTTTGTCTTGAAATTATTAATAATGTGGTTTTCTGTCCAATTCCCCAATGCAGGTGTCCAACGGATGTGTGAGTAAAATTCTGGGCAGGTATTACGAGACTGGCTCCATCAGACCCAGGGCAATCGGAGGTAGTAAGCCAAGAGTGGCAACTCCAGAAGTTGTAAGCAAAATAGCCCAGTATAAACGGGAGTGCCCGTCCATCTTTGCTTGGGAAATCCGAGACAGATTATTATCCGAGGGGGTCTGTACCAACGATAACATACCCAGTGTAAGTTCATTGTGAACATTTGTCTGCCTTGCCCCAAGCTCCTCACTCTCTCCTTATCTCTGGCACTTCTTCATCTCCTCCTGCTCTTTTCCCTCCCAGCACTTCCCTCTCTTCCCAGATCTGCACAGGTCTCCAGGGTACTTGGGGGTATGGAGAGGTGGGCTTTGACTTTTTGACCATTTGGAAAACGGGAGTCAAGTGTGGGGAGTAATTCACTTCATTTGTATACCACAAACAAGGGGTCAAAGGAACTAGGGAAAGGCACTTGAATCTAAAGGAAATGAAAATGAAAACCAGATTCTAAATCCGCCTCAAAGCATCGTCCTGAAGCTTCTTTCAGGGAACATGCATCCATTTCTGCTCCATGATAAAGTAAATCTCTAAATTAAGTCGAAATATTTTATCATGGAGTCTTTGATTAAAGCCGAGCAGCCCAGTGAGCTGTCATTAGTGATATCTACAGAGATGAAAAACTGCTCCCTCATTTTTACCCAACCTCAATTCCAGGAACAAAATGATAGCTGTCATTCTTTCTACAATGTAGCTAAAAAGTCACGGACTGTCCCAGGAGGGCTGGGAGCTTTTGCATGTGTAGTGGGTCATTCTTTAAAGTTTGGGAAAGCTAAGATGGGGACCTAAAGATGGGGTGACTATGTCTTTCGGAGACACTACCATTTGGTTTGATTTGCAGGTGTCATCAATAAACAGAGTTCTTCGCAACCTGGCTAGCGAAAAGCAACAGATGGGCGCAGACGGCATGTATGATAAACTACGGATGCTGAACGGGCAGACCGGAAGCTGGGGCACCCGCCCTGGTTGGTATCCCGGGACTTCAGTACCAGGGCAACCCACGCAAGGTAAAACTCAAGCAGTCACCTTCCTGAAGTGTTTTCCTCCTCTCGGCTCCCAGTGTCCAGGAGATTAAAGAGGGTACTATCCTGGAAGGTTTAGGTACCCCAACTCACACTTTGTAATTGGTGTTTGTGAAACCATCTTGTTGACTGGGGACTGAAAGGATTATGTATGTCAAGGGTTGTGTGGAGTGGTTAGGAGGGTGTGCATGTGTAAGACCCAACCTAGTGGTGCTTTCTTCAAATTTGACATTAAAATGCAGTAGAGCGCACTTGATGTACAAATAAGACAACTTAAAAAACCGATAGACTGTAAGGTAAATATAATTGTATTATTTGATTTTGAAGTAAGTGACAATTATGTGACTTTGAGTAAGGTGATAGGAGAGGCAGGACCCCCCACCCCCATGTGCATGACCAGTTTGAAGACTTCCAGTGGCAGTTCCCTCCCCCAACTTCAATATTTTAACCCACTTACTCGCCCCTCCCCCTGCTCCCATGGGTTCCAGTTCTTCTTCTCGGTTGTGGCAACTGGTTAGAAGTGGGGTAGGGAAACTGAGTACTGGGCTGAGGCTAAGAGAAGAGGATCTGTGAGAAGGATGCAGAAAGAGGAGTGGGTGGGTTGTCTCTCTCCCCTTCCCACTCACACTGAGGAAACTTGATCAAGAATAGGAAACAGTTTACTTCGAAGATTAATCGGTATTTGTTGTCTTCGTGACAAGGAGATAATATGCGGGATAATGGGACGAGGCGTCTCACTCCCGGGAGCACCACAGAGCCTGGGGCATAGGGCTGGGGTGGCACAGGGACTGCGAAGGGGCTGCGGTGAATCGGTGAGCTCTTGGACCGGCCCCGCGTGCAGGGCGCCTCCACAGTGCCGGGTTAGAGAAGGGAAAATCGGTAACAGTATGCGAAATATCTGGTACAAAGGATGCTTCTGTCACTCGCAAGAATTTGTTATGGGAACAATCCTGTCGCTCTGTAATTGCTCATTAGAGAACGTTTTGTTTCTCATTAAGGCGACATGAATAAGCGTCTAGTTGAAGGAGACAGCTGTAGAAATGTTCCACAAGAGACCTCTGGACACGATTCGGCACCAATTGCCAATTAGACATGTCAGTTTTAAGAGCAGAAAACAATATAGGACGGACACTGGGACGGTAGGGAGAAAAGTGCTCCTTTCTGGTTTCCCAGCACCGCGGCCGCTCTTGGTCAGTGCGGGCTTCTGATGTGCAGGCCCGGACTCCCTTGGGTGACACTCGGTCTCCGCTCAGGTGACCTCGAACCTGCAGCTTTGAGAGTTGGAGCTCAGAGTGCTCCCAGGTCCAGGCGTTTCCGATATCTATTATGACCCGCTAGAAAAAGATATAGCCAACCAAGCAGGGCCTGCGGTTAGAAACTGTGGGATTGCCCCATGCATCCCCAAAAAACACCCCAGAGAAGCTAGAACTCCAACTGATGACCGTCCACTCTCCACCCCCAGCACACTGCAGTCCTGCTAAACCCTTCCCCGCCCACTTGATCGAAGGTGTCTCGGTTGTGGGCACTAGGCCCAGAAGCTCAGATCTAGTAGGGCTGAGCCCGGAAACCCTCCACTCCTGCTCTTCCTTGGCGTTTGGGGCTCAGGTTTGCTTGGAGACCAGGGAATGAACACCCCCTTCCTGTTTCTGGGCGCCAAGACTAAAGTCCAGGACAATAACTTCCGCTAGAGGAAGCGTCGCCTGCTTAGGGCAGGTTTTCCTCCTTGGGAGCCTGAGAACTAGAGACTAAAAGGAAGGGCCTGATGGTGACTACTGAGGGCGAGAGGTGGCGCTAGTTCAGGGACTTTCAACTTAAAGCAGCTAGTTACTAGAGAATGCTGGGTCTTACACTTCTTGAGTGTCCCACCCACTCACCTTGTTTACCCCCACCTAAGTGCATCCCCCCCCAGGCTCTCTGCTCCGCCTCCAGCGTGGGGAGGAAGCGTGGCTCGAAATCTTGGGCGTGGGGACCTCGCGTTCTGTGGTGAGCGTCCGCTCTCCAGGCTTAAATTCCTGGGGATTTCTCTGGCCCTTTGGTGCTAAGAGGGTCTCCCTCCCTCCCTGGCTTCCCTTCCAACCCGAGAGGCTGATGTGGGGTTGTAAAGAGTCCATTTCCAGAAGCATAAGGAGAGGTTAGGTCTCTGAGGGAGACAAATATGGTTTCCATCTGATCTACGCCACGCGGCGGTGAATAAAATCCTGACGACGTGGGCTGACAATAACGAGACGACTCTATCCAGCCCCAATCCTCCAGCGATTTGGTAGTTTTAGGGATCACGAAGACACTTTTTCTCATCTCCTTCCCTCGCCCCAACCCCCATAATACCCAGGCCCTCTATAGGATTTAGTCAGCCTCCTTTCAACAGATGCTTCAATGTTTTGATCCGCGCTCCGGAGCTGAAAAGGTTCGGCAACCGCGTTGCTATCTTTTCTTGCTTGTTTTCCGCCTCACTGATTAAGACACTAAGAAACTAAGGAATGATTTTATTTCCCAGAGTCTTTTTTTTCTTTTTTCTTTTCTGTTTCCCCGCCTCTCCCTCTCTCTTTCTCTCTCTCCTCTTCTTCTTCCAGGAAACAAATCCTATCCCCTGCGTCAGATGGTCCTGGGGCTGGGATAATGGGAGGCGCTTTCACTCTCCGCTGGGATTAGCCTGGGAGGTGCACAGCGCCCATTGAAGGTCCCTTCTTTGCGCCGCTAGGAGGGGACGCCTTTTAAAGGAGATATCTTAATTGTCTGCCACTTAAGTTTATCGTGTGGGGAATTAGAGAGCTCTAACTTCTATTTTTAGTTTCTTAAAAGATTTAAGGGTGGAAGGTAAAGCCACCAAAGGCGGGGGTAGGGTGGGGGGAGGGAGAAAAAAACCCGCCAGCTCTATCTAAGTGAGCACTCAATCACCTGGCTGCAAACACTTGCTACTTTTAAAGCAGTGAACGCATTTTCAGTGTTGCTTTCTGGGCTGGTTAAGAGGCAGCGGCCGTGGTAGTGGTGAATCCTAGCGTTCTTTCCTTGTTGACTCTGATTTCATTTTTAAAAAGAAGCAAAACAGGATTTAAATGCCATTTTCCTGCTCCTATAAACTTATTTTTCTCCCTAAATATCACTTCCCAAGGTAGTGCAAGCCCTAGGCTTATATCACCGGCACATGCTTATGTACAAGTAGTGCCTGAGCTTGGAGGAGTGTGAATATAATCCCTACGTTTTAAAACTAAGAGGATGTCCAAGAAGCAGACGAGAATAGAGAACGCTAACTGTAGACGTCTTTGGAAGGAGACCCTCAGCTTTGTTTAGTTGGCAAGATCTAACGTGCTAGAGAAGGGACAGGGGTAGGGCTTTTCTTTTGGGTGGAGGCTTAAGTGACCAGCCTGGATTGTGTTTGTGTTTTCCAAAAGCAGGAACCGATAGCATTTTCTAGTAGTACCAAGGGGATGGGGGAGCAAAAATGCATCCATCTTCCTTCACCGAATCCGACAATAAAAGCGACAAGAAAACAGGCCCTCATCATTTTTCCCCTGGGTGGGGGGGACCACTTTGAAAAGTCCTTAAGAGACCTGGGGCAGCAAATTAGTACAGCCACTTGTGTCCCTACACGTGAGTTCGGCGCGTCTCCTTCGGCAGGCGACGCTCCCCTCCCCCACTCATCTGATGTAGGGCAAGATGCCTGCGGCTTGTTTACCAATACACGCTCCCTCCTCCTCTTCCTTTTCGTCGTTTTCTCCCATCTCCATCGATTCTCCAGTCTCCTTTTCCTCTACATTTTCCCCTCTGTCCCTTCTTATACCTTTTGACCATCATCTCTTTAGAGCCCTCCATCTCTCTCTGCCCCTCCCCCACACCATTCTTCCCCTTTAGCTTCTCTCCTTTCGCCTCCCCTCAGTCCCAGCTATGGCCCCCATCCACCCTCCCCACCTCCCTCCACCCCCTGCCCTGGCCCCCCCATCCACCTCCCCCCCATACCCCAGCCAAGCGCCCTAAATAGCACCGAGGCGCCCGCTCTTCGGACAGTGATTAATGATAGCGGAGCAGAGGGGTTAACACACTTCGCTGAAAAGTCTGTTGACTGGGCTTCTTGTAACACAATGTGGCCCGCTGCACGCCTCAAGAGAATCCTTTTGTTGTCCGTGCTTATTGTGGCCTCAAAATTCTGCCCACGAAAGTTTGCCAACGCTCCTGCCCCAGGAGTTTAATAGTTTCCCTTACTCGCGGGGCATTGTGTGGTGCTGAAAAGCAGCCCCTCGCTATTCAAGTGTTGGTGGTCATCTCAATAGATCTCCAAGGGCCCATATGGTGGCCAGTGCCGATGAATCCTCCTGTTTAAATGGGGGAGAAAGTTGGGGTTTTAAAACATTTCAAAGTTCCTGAAAAGATCCCACTAGATCCTGTCACAATTCCCTGAACGCTTTGAAGGCGCTGCCTATTGTCTCCTGGTTATAAATGATATTCCTGGCCAAGTCGATTCCCACAGAGGCCCGGCGCCCCCTCCCCCCAAACTGGCCAAGTTTCTAGGATCGGGAGGGAACAGTTCCTGTTGGTATCCCGTGGGGGACACAGGCCTCAGGACCCAAGACTCAGCCTGCAGTGCCCTGGGAAGCCCAGCCAAGGCCTGTGTCCTTTCCTTCCCACCGGCTGCCGCCTTGCCCGCAAGGTGCACGCCAGAGCCAGTTAGCCCAAGTGCACAGCTCAAAGCGCAAAGGAAAACAATGAAACTTTCCCTGTTTAATGATAGAAATTACATTAAAAGTGGTGGAAATGCCCTAATTAAAAATGTACCACTTAAATGATATGCCAAGGACTCAGCTGCAGCTTAGCATATTTAGCTAGTTAGTGAACTCTCCGCCATCTCCCTTTTAAAATTACACGTTAAAAATTTAAAAGAAATCTTACTTTTCTCTGGTGCAACACATTACAAAGAATGGACAGTCCTTTTATCTAAATATAAAATTCCATTTTCAGCAATTATAGCCTGTTCTTGGTGATGATATAATTACAGCTGTGCTCGTAATAGGTGTCAAGGCGAAACACACTCACACAATGGTTGAATAAAACTGCAGAACAATGCAAGCACTTCTAAATTCACAACCTTTAAAATGAAATTGACTGTGCAGAATTCAAATAAAAACTAGATAAATATTTTTTTAAAAAGATTACAAGCTTGGTTTGGTTTCTTAATAGCATTTTCTACAAACCTATCAACATCTAATTGATTAGATAGGAATTACTGATTATAGATCAGCTGAAATCATGCACATCACTCTATTTTCCCAACACAGCCATAGGTAAATACTTTCTGTAGGGCGAGGATACTGGATGAGGAGTCAGAGTCAGCAGGGAAAGATCATTTTGCCCGGAAACTTTTTGGCTTGCTTTGTCATTCAAAGAGACTGTACAGTCAGGTCTCATCTAGGTGAACACAGAGGAATGTGAGTCAGGTAAAGGTGTCATTAAAGGAAGGCTAACACTTGAGTAACTTAGGAAGGCTTTGTGGAGACACGACTACCCAGTCCTTGGAGTTTGTAACTGTCCTGAGTCCCATTAGAAGCCCCCCACGTCATTCCGGGTTTCTCTTATTGTCCTATTCTTTTTGTTGCAGATGGCTGCCAGCAACAGGAAGGAGGGGGGGAGAACACCAACTCCATCAGTTCCAATGGAGAAGACTCAGATGAGGCTCAGATGCGACTTCAGCTGAAGCGGAAGCTGCAAAGAAATAGAACATCTTTTACCCAAGAGCAGATTGAGGCTCTGGAGAAAGGTGCCTGGAAAATTTCCCAAGTACAGAAACCTTAAAGCAAAGTAAATGCCACAGCAACAGCACAAAGGAAGGGCTAAATTTAGCCAGGGCCCTTTGAATAAAGGATGAAAAGCCACCCCCCCCTCCCCCAACTTTTCAGGGTGTGTATGTTCATGTGCGTTTTCTTCTTTTCACACACCAGTAAACTGAAATATTAAAATTCTGACGTACAAAGAAAATGATGATCTGAGTGTCTCTGGCCACAGATAAGGACAAACCCTAAATGTCATTCCAAAGAAAACTTAACTTGCTTCCGGTGGGAGAGTTCTTGCAAGTCCAGTCAGCACACTGTTAAGCTGTTTGAAAGGAAGTTGGCTGGATGAGACGGGAGTCGGGTGTTAAAAGCTAGCTTGATCCAGTGTTCGAACTATTTTGTGTTCTGGCGTAACATATAAAACTAACTTACTCTTCCAGAATTTGAGAGGACCCATTATCCAGATGTGTTTGCCCGGGAAAGACTAGCAGCCAAAATAGATCTACCTGAAGCAAGAATACAGGTACCTAGGGACCACGTGGGTTTTATGCATTAGGATACTTATATTTTGCCTTGCCTGTATATCAGGCATTGATATAACAGGATCAGGTTTGCAAAGACCCCCTTGTCCTAGGGCAAGGGTGGGAATGGAGGGGTTTTGGTTTGCTGCTGAGTGGTAGCAAGCACAGGGCTAACCTGCTCCATGCATTTCCAGGTATGGTTTTCTAATCGAAGGGCCAAATGGAGAAGAGAAGAGAAACTGAGGAACCAGAGAAGACAGGCCAGCAACACCCCTAGTCATATCCCTATCAGCAGCAGCTTCAGTACCAGTGTCTACCAGCCAATTCCACAGCCCACCACGCCTGGTAACTTGAAATGCCAGCTGCCAAGAAAGGTTCTTACCCTGCCTGCCCTTGGCTCTTTCTTGCCCTGTAATGACCTTGCTCTGCTCTCTGTCTCTTTTCTCTTCCGATGCAGTCTCCTCCTTCACATCAGGCTCTATGTTGGGCCGGACAGACACCGCCCTCACCAACACGTACAGTGCTTTGCCACCCATGCCCAGCTTCACCATGGCAAACAACCTGCCTATGCAAGTAAGAGAGGGCGGCCACCTGCTGCACAGGGCAAGGGATGTGTTCAGACTTGCAGACCCCATCCGTTGCATTTACTCCCTTGGGAGTCCTTCTTGTGACAGTGATTGGCTTGACCAGTCAACTCTGAGACAGTCAATCCAACCTCTTTTAGCTGATTGATTGACTGATTGATTGATTCATGCCCTTGAAAGACAAACAGTCGATCTGTTCAGTGAAGTTAATGTGTCTTTCATCACCATGTTAGCTGGAGAATGCCGGGTGGGAGTGAGGTCTGTTTTGGCTGCCAGTGAAGTTTGTATCACAAAGTAGAAATAATGCCGACATAATATAAGGTAGTAAGATGCTGGTATGTAAAAAGTTTGTGTTTATATTAGTGTGTCTGTATTAATAAGTACAGAAGCAGCATGAGCATTTTGATGATTATTTTTGGTAAGAAACTAGTGAGGAAGAGAAAAAAAAGGGGGGGAGCTGAACAGTAAGATTCCTCTTTAGAGAGTAAAATGCATTTAGTAAAACAGAGAAACTAGTTCTTTCTATATTTAAAAGTAAAAATGGAATAGAAAGTATTTGTTAGAAATTTAATGTGTGTCAGTTGTAGCTGATGTGACAGGTCAGTGTTAACCCTTGCTGCCTAGAGAGCTGGATGGCATCCTTACTATAATACCCTGGCTTGTGTTCTTAGGAGTAGGGCCTGGACCAAGCTGGCATTGTGTAATGTAAGTTGTGTATGACTCCTGGTATGTGCTAGACCACTGTTGCTGAGGGGACTCTGATGTCTTAGGAACATCAGCGTTCCTAAGGCTTGTGTGACCATTAGATATGCCTGTCGACTCAAGCCTGGAAGCACGAGCCCTGCTGGAAAGTTCTGGGGGTTACAGAGATTACTTAGTCTCCACTGAACATCTTTTGCCAGATTTGGAAGTCAAATAACAGCAAAATAAAGTCTCCCAATCTTCAGGCCAATATGGGAACTAGATAGATAAGCAGCTAGATACGTAGCCCTAGAGGAGGTATTCACAGGCTTTTCTATTGCATCTGGTTTTTATTGGGCATAGTGCAACTGATGTAAATGAAGGAGCCAACAACTCACTAGTTGGTATTGCTACAACTATTTTGGAATTTCCCAGAAGTCAGTTTGCCTAGAGGAAGTGATTGCAGGAATTAGAAATAAACCCAAGCTGAAATTCTGGCAGGGCCCTATAGGCCTGTTTGCCTTTTTGAACTTGACACGAGCAGTCATCATCTGACTTTAATGAGGCCATTGAGTATCTTTTGCACTTTTATATATTACAGCAACATCTAGGTTTCTGTGAGGGTGACATAATGTGCACATGGAAAAAAACCCAGAAATAATTAAATAGACGATATTAAGCTTGCTTCCATTTATAAAGAAATATGTTGGCTTGACCTAAACATTGACTTTTAGAAATTACACAGATTATACAGTTACAAAAGTAAATGGCTTCATTGGACAAAGAAAATAGAAACAATCTGTGATTTTATTGTTCAGAGAAAACTACTTTTTAGGTTTTGGAATGGGGAGGGGTAGTCTCTCCGTCCTCTATGTCTTGCAAAGAATGGGTATCTCCCGCTGGACCTTCCTTGGTGGGTGTCAGTCGTGAATGAGGATTTGCGGATGTCAAAAATTTGCAGAGCACAACAGCTATTGCTGACTCTCTGCTTCTATTGATTCACCTCCTGAGTTTTTTGACCTCAAGTAACCATGAGAGCCCCATGAGGGAGCTTTACCCTGGCTCTGCATATTTCTTGTTTAGTTATGAGAGATGTTTATCGCCTCAACATTTCCATTTTGGATGCTTAGAAGATAGCAATACAATTTTGTGGATGAGACCCAATCAGGGGTTTCACGTCAGTCAGGAAGTCAGGGTTAATTCTCAGGTTGTGTTTAAGTTATATTCACCGACATTTCTAACCTCTTTAATCTGACTTCATTGTGGTTGTGTTTTTAAAAACAATCTCTAATCCTCCAAGTCCATTACTGGACTGTTCCCAAGGTCCCTACATCAAACTTTCCAGAGAGTCCTCCTATTGTTCCATTGAACTATGGAATTTGGGGATCATAGCATTCTCAAATATATCCAGGTTTATAGAGGAAGGATATCTTTCATGATAGTAACTCTAGCACAGGTAAAAGACAGTGCAGACTGCCAAAACTGGATGTCTGTTTGCATTTACTATGTTTCAGAAGTTTAGTACACAGTATGATCTGGTGGTGGCCAATGAATTCTAGGACATTCCAAAGAGGTATCAGTAAGGGCCATGCTTGCTGGCAGGCCCTGGAGAAGAGGTAAGCCTGGGATGTAGTTGTCTGGTGGTTCCAGTAATCACAGGTTTTTCTTTCTCCTGGCAGCCCCCAGTCCCCAGTCAGACCTCCTCGTACTCCTGCATGCTGCCTACAAGCCCTTCAGTGAATGGGCGGAGTTATGATACCTACACCCCTCCGCACATGCAGACACACATGAACAGTCAGCCCATGGGCACCTCGGGGACCACTTCAACAGGTGAGCTCTCTGTAGCTGCGCAGAGGCATCTATGGGGCCTCTTTGGCCAGCTGATGTTTCACACTGTGTTTGCTATTGACTTGAAAAGAAACTTCTGACTTTGCGGTAAGGACTGTGTTGAATATTTGACTACACTTGTCTTGAGAGAAAACAGACTGAAAAGGGAAATTCAGTTAAGTTAGCGCATTGACAGCATACAGACAAGAGTCATCATTTATGATAGTGAATGTGATCATAGAAATAAGAGTATGAAGACAAGGACCCAAATCAAGTTTTCAGATGATATCTTAGTCCGAGCTGGACAGTGAGGGTCCACTGAACTTGATGTGATGGGGACTTTTTTTTAGAAGACTTTTACATCTTCTAGCTTTTTGATGATAGCTGAGGACTGTAGAAGTTAGGTCTGGTTTTTCCTCCCAGCTCCATTTTGGCTTCCGAGGATGTAGCATGTGAATCTTCCAGAGATAGTTGCACTGAGAAACTTACAAACAGTGTCGTGAGGTATGTGTAAACATAGCCTCTAGTTTCTAAAGGTATGCTTTTCTTTCTAATGGTTGAAAGTTTTTATCTTTCTTGTTTTAAAATATAAAGTAAAAAAAAAAAAAAAAAGCATTATGAAGTGTTAGGAATTTTAGAAAGTCCGTGTGTTCCTGCTGTGTTCTATCTGGAGAACCCACCTATGCAGCTGTTTTTGTATTCATTTATAGGACTCATTTCACCTGGAGTGTCGGTTCCTGTCCAAGTTCCCGGAAGTGAACCTGACATGTCTCAGTACTGGCCTCGATTACAGTAAAGAGAGAGAGAGAGTGAGAGAGAGTGTGTGATCGAGAGAGGAAATTGTGTTCACTCAGCCAATGACTATGTGGACGCAGCAGTTGGGTATTCAGGAAAGAAAGAGAAATGGCTGTTAGAAGCACTTCACTTTGCAACTGTGCCCTGTACTGCAGCCTGGGAATGGGCCAGAAACAAGGACTTTTGCATACAGAAGGCACGGTGTCAGTTGGAACAGATCTTCATTTTGGTATCCAAACTTCTATTCATTTTGGTGTATTATTTGTAAATGGGCATTTGTATGTTATAATGAAGAAAAGAACAACGCAGGCTGTCGGATCTCGGATCTGTGTTGGCTCACGTGGTTGTTTAAAGGAAACCATGGTCGACAAGATTTCCTATGGATTTAAGAGTTTTATCAAGATATATCGACTACTTCTACCCATCAGTTCATAGTGTATGGACCGATGTTCCAAGTTTGTATCATTCCTTTGCTTTTAATTAAGCCTGGAACAGCACACACTAGATATATGTAAAAAATGTCTGCTGGTTTTCCAAAGGCGGTTAACAGATGAAGTTTATGTGCAAAAAAGGGTAAGATATGAATTTAAGGAGAAGTTGATAGCTAAAAGGTAGAGTGTGTCTTCGATATAATCCAATTTGTTTTATGTCAAAATGTAAGTATTTGTCTTCCCTAGAAATCCTCAGAATGATTTCTATAATAAAGTTAATTTCATTTATATTTGACAAGAATACTCTATAGATGTTTTATACACATTTTCATGCAATCATTTGTTTCTTTCTTGGCCAGCAAAAGTTAATTGTTCTTAGATATAGCTGTATTACTGTTCACAGTCCAATCATTTTGTGCATCTAGAATTCATTCCTAATCAATTAAAAGTGCTTGCAAGAGTTTTAAACCTAAGTGTTTTGCAGTTGTTCACAAATACATATCAAAATTAACCATTGTTGATTGTAAAAAAAAAGAAAAACATGCCAAAGCCTTTGTATTTTCTTTATTACACTATTTTCTTTTTAACCTTATAGTGTGGTGTTACAAATTTTGTTCCCACATTAGGTTAATGTCCTAAATCAATGGTTACTTTCATATACTCCATTTTATAACCTGATGGTCCTCAAGGAAATAATTTTCACAGACATCAGAAGTTGGCAATGTATCATAAAAAACCTAAAACAAAACACTTACAGCTGTGTGTAGATCTGCATCCCACAATATGTACAGAAAGTGGTAATACTTCAAATTTATCTATTTCATTTAAAAGCTCAAAGTGTAGAAGTAATTTAAAAACTGGAACAAGGGATTCATTAGGAGTTGTTTTGAACTGGAGCCGGCCCTCAACCTGGACAACCAATCCCCACAATAATTCCACTACAGTAATTCGCAGGTTGAGTCCTTAAACAGGATTCTCTGAAAGCTGTGACTTCTCCCAGATAACCCCTCTCCCTGTCCTGTCTCCTCCCCTTTGCATAAGAGGCTCCCACTGAACCCCTCCAGCTGTGCCCTGCGCTGTGCTTTCTGTGCTGTGGTGGGTGGTTACAGGGTGGACGGGATGTTGCGTGTCAAGGAATAATGAGCACAGACACATTAACAGACAACAACAAAGCGGACTGGGACTGGCCGGTGGGAGTTAAAGGCCTTCAGTCATTGGCAGCTTAAGCCAAACATTCCCAAATCTATGAAGCAGGGCCCATTGTTGGTCAGTTGTTCTTTGCAAAGAAGCACAGATCTGATCATGTTTAAAGTGGCAGCACGTAGGGCAGGAGTGCCTGAGCCCAAGCAATGGATAGAAAGAAAATGAGCCTTTGTTGGTTAGAAAAAGGCCTGCCTGTTATTTTCTGTCTGTTCTGTGCAGCACTTAAGTCACATAGACACATTTTCTTCAGTGAGCTTGAGTGAAAAAATCTGGGGTCCTGGCCACCTGGATAAAAAATACTTATACAAGAATCGTCCTGGGGGGACTTGAACTCTGAGGCTGGTTTTGTTTTTTGTTTTTTGTTTTTTTTTGTAAATCACCAAAGGCAAATGAAGAAATAAATTGACTGCAGGACTTCAACATAACTTTGCAGTTCTACATATTTGGTACTTATGAACAGATCATTGAGATCCATTTTATTCTAGCAGAGTTGCTTCATGTCTGGAGATGCCACCCTAACTGGATTGCAGTGTGTGTGTGTGTGTGTGTGTGTGTGTGTGTGTGTGTGTGTGTGTGTGTGTGTGTGTGTGTGTGTGTGTGTGTGTGTTTGCAGTCCTTGTCTATGTCAACCCACACTGCCTGCTGGCACATATCCTCTGTTGGTACAATTGCCCTTGCAGACAGACACTTCCACCTCCTGACATTTTGCAGCCTCTGTTCCCTGAGGGACAAGTGTTGAGGGAACTGTCAGAGAAGAGCTGTGTTGTAGCCTCTGCTGGCTGGCTTCTTCCTTGAAAAAAAAAAAAAAAAAAGAGCAGTTTCCAACTGGCTGTGATTTGGGCTGGTGTCAGGCAGCCTGTGTTGGCCCATGGCTCTGCTGAGTAGAGCACAAAGACAGAGAAAGGCACAGGGCATTCTGGGTGCAAGATCTGGTCATGACATGAGTGCTGAGGGCATGGATGTGTGCAGTCCGGCACATATACAAGTCCTCAGAGGGTCAAGGCTACCAGACTGGACAGCCTGGCAGATCCTGAAGGAGGGACGCTCAGCTGTGGGAGTCTCTAGTCCAGCAAGATGAGAACAGCAAGTAGCCTTGCCTTCTCCCCACGTGCACCCTAGAGAGATGAGCTGTCTATATCCCAGGCTGTGTCATCCCAGTGTCTGGGAGTTCTGACTCCCAGTGGTCATTTTCATTTGTTTATTTACTGACAGGTATATTTATAGATTTGTCAATGGGAAATCGGCAGGGATATTTTAGGGTCATTTTCCAGACAAAGACCAAATTTTACAACATCCTTGGTGCACACAGATTACATTTTGTCTCAAGGTTCGACTGATTTAGAGACACTGAGTGAACAGAATTACAGGTGAGTCACTCTAGGGCAGTGGTTTGTCAACCTTCCCAACTCTGTGATCCTTTAATACAGTTCTTCAAGTTAGAGTGACCCCAATCATAAAATTATCTCATTGCTGTTTCATAACTGTAATCTTGCTACTATTATAAATTGTAATGCAAACATCTGATATGCAGGAATGACCCCTGTGAAAGGCTTGTTCGACCCTAAAGAGGTCATGACCTACAGGTTGAGAACTGCTGCTCTAGGTGAAAATAATTTTGCGGTGTGCTGTTATGAAATTCTGAGGATTTCCTCTCCTCCAAAGCTATACCTTGAAATAACTTTTATCTGGTGAGCAACTGGCTTCTCAGCACTGCTCACGTCATCTCTTTCTCCTTAAATGAAACATCATAATAGGCTTCCAAGAACTACATCTAGAGTGTTAACATTGAGCCTTGTTCTGTGAATGTTTGCCATCACAGATGGCACTGATTAGTTTTGATTCTTTGTGCTCTGGGCCTTAATGTTATCAAGAAAATCTTTTTGTCTCTATATTTGGTTAACTGATGCCAAATACACGTTATTCTGGTTTTTATTAACTTTTTTTGTCATAGATGACTAAAAAAAATTTTCAAATCATTTTTCAAAATCAAAATGTAAATCTTTTGCTTAATTCTGATCCTGTTGATGATGACTATCTTTGGACATAGTAGCATGATATCTTAGAGGTGACATTTATAATGGGCTTAAGCAATGGTTCTCCCCACATGCCCTTGCTGTAGCTGTATGGACATGTTCCTCCAGTCATTAAAATAAAAAGACAGGGAATAAAATAGAAGAATTGCCTTTGCTTTAGAAACTTTGTTATTTGTGATGTTAGCACTAGAAAATCCTGGGGGGAGTGCTAAAGAATAAGTAAAAAAGCTGAGAAAAGTGATCTTGTCCAGTGGCTATTAAAAAATTCAGATGGTCTCAGAGCCATATACCTGATTAACATGGAATAGCCAAAATCTTTACCCATGTTAAAGAAAGGTAGATCTAGCATGAGGAATGAATACCTCACAGTGCCTCAGGCTTCATGTATTGGAACGCTGATACAAAGACAGTTCAGATACTCTATCTCAGAGTGTTAGTATTTCAACTTAAGACAAGTTAAAAACTATGAATAGAGTGTACATTTCATAATATATCAGAAGAACATGTGCATATATGTGCGTGTTAGCATTCTGAAGAGCAATATTTTCATGTAGGAAGTTGTTGTGGTAATACAGAACAAAAGTTTCCAGATAAAGGAAAACATGTTTTTAGACTGGGTTTTTATCAGAGGAGAACAAAACAGAACAGAACAAAACAAAATAAAATAAAATACACCACACATCCATTTCCAATAGCAGTTTCTTCTCCTCCTCCTCCTCCTCCTTCTTCTTCTTCTATTATTATTATTACTATTATTATTATTTTTAGTAGTAGTAGTATTAAAATATGCTGACTGAGTCTGAAAAACAAAGTGGTAGATGTAGTATTTTTGGAAAGCCCAGGTACTCTATTTATTTAAAATGTGGTTTTATTAACTTTGAAAAGTTTAATTTCTATTTAAACCGAGGGTTCAAATATGCTTACTCAGTTTCAAGGGAATGCACTAGTAGTCAACTGTTAATTTTATAGATATAGAAATCAAGAAACAATGACTCATTAGATATTTTAAAATAATTTACACACGTGATGGCCTCACACTTCCTTTTCAGAGTCAACTGCCAAGGAATTGTGCCGTTGTGTGACTGTGTGAAATGAGTCACAACGGGTAAGAGAGAGGTTAGTTATTAAGACAGTCAAGCGCTCACTCAGTTTATTCACAACCCCTTAGAGGACAGCAGGGCTTCCGTGGCATCTCTGCAACATGAACTTATTATCTATAGAGGAAATCAATTTTTGACGTTGTTTTAAATCTTAAAAGTACCTTTCCTTAATATAAAAGCCCTTTAATTTTAACTGACAGATCAATTCTAAAACTTTATTTTGAAAGGAAAATGGGGAAGATTTTGTCTTCAGAATTAAAAGGGATTAAAAAAAATAAATGAGACATTCTAAAAAAAAAAAAAGAAAAAAAAAGAAAAAAGAAAAAATCAGTTTTTTTTAGTGCTAATGAAGTCTTGGGGACAAAATAGTTGTCTTTTTGATTTTATCACAAAAAAATAAACTGGTAGTGACAGGCTATGATGGAGAGATTTGACATCCTGGCAAATCACTGTCATTGATTCAATTATTCTAATTCTGAATAAGAGCTGTATACAGTGCGTGTTTATGCTACACTGGGCTTTTTTTTTTTTTTTTAAGTGACTGACATTCATCATATTGGTGAGACAGTTTTAAAAACCTAGTCTTTGTTTTTTACAATGTTGTCAAGAGCAAATAGAGTATAATTTGTGGTATGTTAAAAGGAAACTGCTTAAAATGCTAGTTAAAGGTGCTTCAAAATATTCTAATTTATTTGAAATGTATTTTGGAAATTCAATTTCTGCCAACAGATGCTAACATCTTTTTTATAAAACTGGAGCTTTTAAAGACATGCAAGTTGCTTTCTAACTTCACTGTTTACCTATGGCTTGTCAAACCCTTCAAGGATATGGACCCATGACACCAAACCCTAGTGTTTTACATGAGAACCTGCTCCATGTGCTGTGTGCCTGAGACATGCTGCATGGTTAGATATTTACAGGCGCAACCAGTGCTCGTGGTTAACGAACGGTTTAGGTGGCACAATGGGAATCTGAGTTTGCCTCAGTTACCCACTTTGTCTTAGACCTATATTCTGTAACTTGCTCACCAGGCTTCAGTACACATCTCTAAGACCTCAGCATTAGCGTAGCTGCCAGCTTGAATTTTGTCTGTTGACACAATTTCATAGTGCTGGCGTCAGTTATCCAGAACTTCAGAACAGCCATCCACCCAGCATTTTCTTGTCTGCTTCCCATCAAGTCCTGTATGTATTGTCTAATGTGGTGGGGTAATGCAGATTGAATCCCCAAATAAGATTTTTTCTTCATCATTTTAAACAACAGGATGCACAAATCCAAACTGTTTCAAATATTAGCAAACAAAACATTCTTTGAAAAAAATTCTTGGCAGTTTTCGGTGACCTTTTAAAAAACAAAGTGATCTGAAATGTATCCACACACAACTTGAATTCACTGTCCTACACTCTATGGGGTGTGATGTGTATGTTATCATAAGACACAAGTCACCATCATCCCATTGCTAAAAGTGCACATGAACTAATGACAACTCTCAGGCACACTGTGTTTTGGGTATTTTTTGGTGTTTATTTAAAAATTAATTAGCATTAAAAAAAACCACAACAGCAGCTAAATGTCAAATGACAGTATTTCTGCCATATTATGTTTGTACAAAGGTTAGTAGAAAAAACAAATAATGAACAACCCAAACTGAAGAATGGTGGTTCTACTTTATAACCCCGCGTTTCTCAGAGGCTGGAGGGTCAGATCATTAAGACAAGTATTTACATAAGCTACTAGGCATCCTGATCTGAGTGTTAGATAACTGCACGAGGGGGGGCGGGGGACGGACCCTAGAAGTCCAGGTGCTTCTTGCCTCCGGCCACCATGCTACAGCCTGTGCCCAGGAGTGTAGCGGACGCTGCCAGGTCCTGTTTGCTTGAACGGCCCACTGTGTCTGACAGGTCTGGAGGCAAATGCAGTCGCTGGGGCACATGGTGAGAGAAGGAAAAGAAGAAAAAATTAATTTTGCTTTCCCGCACACTTCAGAATACAATATGCTCTGTTGATCAGCATTTAGTCTTGCATATGAAATCTCTGCTAAAACAATTCCTCCGACGGAGCCCATTACCATCACATTCCCTTCTTACTAGAGTCTTACAAACTACAGCAACTGCTAGAGACTAGACCAAGATTCTCAGTGGGATGTCTTCCGAGTCCAAAACTAAATCTATTAAGATATTTTCTTTCTTAGGAATAAAAACATGCAAATGTACAAATTAAAAAAATCATACAATTATAGCAGTTTTTTTTCTGGTTCTGTTTTTGCCAGGGTCCTACAATGCTTTTTAATTGACTGTAGCTTTTCAGGAATGGCAGTTTCCCACAGACGCTTGCTTCTCTGTGTGTTTAAGCTGACCTTATGATTCAATTTCATTACTATACTTTTTCCAGGAACTTGTATTTTTCACAGCAGTACTGGCACTGTAAGGACAATGAAGCTGCACTGCAGTGCTTTTCCTATGCACAGGTGAGCTGCCTGCCTATAGCATCTACTACAGGTTTGCCTCAATGCACAACATTGGAATAGACTTTCAAAACTGTACTTTGTCTTTCAATATCCCGTAGATCCAAGCTTACTTAAGGAGACCCACCCTACATCTGAACTGCAGACGTTTCTGTGATTTGGAAGAGATACGCATATTTTTAAAAGACTGTTTTTGTTTGGAAAGGACTATAAGCCAGGGATGGTGGTGCACACCTTTAATCGCAGCACTTGGGAGGCAGAGATAGGTGGATCTCTGAGTTCTAGACCAGCTTGGTCTACAAGGCTAGTTCTAGAACGGCCAGGGCTACACAGAGACACCTTACCCTTTCCATTTCCACCCCACCCTGCAAAAAAGGAGAAAGGAATATAAAATTATTTAAATTATCAGTTCTCTGTCTCTCTCTCTCTCACACACAGAAACCCAAATTTAGTTGGGAGGTAGAGGTAGGCAGATCTTTGTTGTGAATTTGAGGTCAGCCTTATTTACAAAGTAACTTCCAAGGCAGCCAGGGCTACGCACTAAGATCCTGTCCTCCTCCCCTCAATCCAAATTTAAGGAAGAAGGAGTTGACTTTTCAGATCAAATACAAAGACTTTTTTAAAAAAAATCATTATTACTCTCTCTATAGTAAAACATCCATTCACATGACATTTCTACTTGTATTAGGTATTATCTTAATCTAACTACAGATGATTTAAAGTCTATAGGAGGAAAGGTGTAGTTACAGGCAAACACTATGCCATAGAGGAGGGACATTGGTATCCATAGATGTTAGAATCTGCAGGGGTTATAGAACCACTCCTCCATGGTAACAAAGGATTACTCTCCTTGTTGTGTGAGGCACAAAACAGGAGGGCAGTACCACAGGCATGACAGGATAGGGTTCTCTCATAGGCAGCCTAGCTGAGACCTTCATTTGGAAAACTCTCTTTAAACGGGGGGGGGGGGGGCTAGGACTGTTTTTGTCAAAATGTTTGCTCACAAGCATATGTTACTGCTAGATGCTTTCTGATGAAAGGCCTCCTTGTTGTCATGTAAACACAAGCTGTATGTAAATAATCAAAATATTTTAAAACATTTAAGATAATTTATGAAAAGGTTCTTCCTTGAGTTGTTTGTCTCAAATATGAATGTATTTCAGACGGCAAATAATGCTGTGCCGATAGATGCATGGTCAGCAAAGATGTCAGGCAGGAGAAGGGGGTGCGGGAACTTGGGGTGTTCACACAGAGCTGCTCATTTCATCCACAGCACCCAGCCTGTCAATGATTAATTGTTTGTTTCTTGAATCTTAGATGAGACTTATTTGTTCCCACATGAGTTTTTCAGTTCTTTGTACTCTGCCTGTTACATAGAAGATTTCAGGCAGAAACGAAAGCAGGACAGGCTTAGTGGTCTCGAGGGAAGCATAGCTCCTGGGTCTGAGGCTACAAGTGTCTGTAATGTCAACACATCATAGCCCACAGAAGCAGCAGGAGGGCACGAGACCTTTGATTGTGTCTGTGTTTTACTTTAAGAGCTCATAGTCATTGCTGACAAACACAGAGGAAAATGACAACACACACGCATGGTTGGAATGATTTGGAACTTAGAGAGTTAGTGTGTGCTTCCAATGCTGGACCCTGTCAAATGGCACGGGTGGTCTTATGGAAAGAACACAACAAACAGAATCTACAAGGTGTTCTGGGCGCATCACCTTCCACAACGCGGTTTCCTCATAACCTTCTTATATGAAGAAGGCAGCTGCAAAAGTCACCCTCATATGAGCTCTCCAGGTTATAGAGCCAAGAGAGGCAGAGGCAGAGGGAAAGGCTTTACAGAGTTGGGCCCTGAGTAGGAACCTAAGTGATAACCTCAGTTCTCACAAGGAGAATGGGATTTGCCCAATGGCAGGGGCAGTATCACACAGGTGGGGTGTGTTTGGACGCTTGGTCTGTATGGAAAATCTAAGCAAGAAAGCAAGCATAGTTTATCCAGGACCAGCAAAATAAAACATATTTTAGGAGCGCAACTATTTGCTTAGTGACTGCCTAAGTACTTCTTTCTCCACCTCCTCCTTCTCTCCCTGCACCCACTCTCTCATTCTCTCTCTCCTTATCTAGGCAATGAGTGTGAGCCAATTGGCTGAATGCCCATCTTTGGAAAAAAAGGGACATGTGACATGCTTGGAAATCTTTTGGATTGAATGGCTTTGAAGAAAAGTCAAATATTCATGTGCTACTTCTGATCATAAAGACCTGGGGTAATATAAGTGACCACTCCTAGCCAAACACTTTCCTACAAAGCTGCTTATATATTCTTGAAGGCCCAAAGCGGGCTAGGCAGTCTGTCTATGTGTGTGTCTCCTGCTTTTGCTGACTTCTTGAATGTGGTCACCATGAGATGTAGACTCTCGAGCAGAATGCTTTGTTCTTTCTTTCCAAGCCTCCCCTGTGTGTGCACCACATCAGTGTGATGTGAAGCCAGGAAGAAAGGAGCTCAGGCTCGGGCCTTGCCAGCCGTGTCAAGCAGCTCTCCTCTGAGGCTCCCAAAGCCTGCACACATTTGACATGTAAATGCTCAGGTGCCGCTGCATCCCAGATCTGTCTTCTGAAAAAGTGTATTGCATGATAACCTTCTTTATGATAAACTGCCAGGCTGCAGTGTAGATAAACTTTTAGATGTTGAGATTTCACCAAATAACATAGGATGAATGCATGTAATATTCTCAGCATTATAAACCCAATCAAAGGATTCGTCTGTCTATCTGGGGGCCTGAGCAAAGGCCAAAGCAAAAACGGATCTTTTATCCTGAGCTGAAGATTTGTTCCACCTGATTTTGGTTCCTCAGATTCTGAGAAGGAAAGACTGTGCAGATGAGGCAGGGGGGTGATATCTGGCTGCTGGAAGCCTGGTTTTCCTTTTAGTACCATGTCTGTCTATGCGTAGATGTGTGGGAAAAGAAAGGCCTCTCATGATTCCCACAGGAGGCTGAGGAGTGTGCAGGGATGGATCAGATGTGATCAATGGATTCCTTTCTCCACTGTGTATGGAAAGAGAGCATGCACTAAAACAGCTTTGGGAGCTTCTGCCAAAGGCATCTGCATTCCACAGGAAGCCCAGGCTAGAAGCAAGCAGCAGACATGACTGCTCTGTGGATCCAGAGCTTCCTGAGGAGAGCAGGACTTTAAAGTTCTTCCTCAAGGCCTACCTCTCCTTTGTGCTGGGCTTAGACACTATGTATTTATTCTTTCTTGTCAGCAACCTACTGATCCTAGAGACACATAAAACAGGGACTTCCTGGCTCAGTGGCTCCCTTCCTATTTCTGTCTCTCCCTGACTGCCAGACCTGTGCTTAGCATACACAGTCCCCTGACAGAAGGGTCAAGATAATGACGATTACACCTTGATTTGAGACAAACTGAAGGTAAATACCCATTAAAGTAAGACTAATCAATTTATATGTTTCATATTTGCTAAAAGAAAACCACCAGGGAATGTTGTTTTCTGAAAACAGTTGACAGAGTCCATTTACTCCTTAGCAGATGGGCAGGAATTCCTTTACAAATTTCTTGTATTCCCCAGAAAGCCAGTTTGTGTTGCTCAGAACCACAGAACATTCATCTTTGGAATAGTTTCCAGTACATTTTAATTTTCTTTTAAATGTAACAAATTTGAATGAAAACTGATGCATACCTGATGGGTTCTGTGTTGTCCCCTTAACTGAAAATCTGCCACTCTGCTCTGCCAGAGACAAAGCAGAAGCCATGTTGCAAGAGCACTGGGCATGGAGGTGGAGTGACTGTGATTCCCACCTGTGTCTTTCACTTTCAGGGTAGCCTTTGATAAGTCTCAGTGTGCTCATCCATATGAAGGAACAAGTGTGTCCTCACAAGAGTGCCATGGAGATCAAATGACATGTACAGGATACTTTGTGAACTACTGAGTACTATACTAACATATTTGAACAGCTTTTCCTTAAAAAATAGGTTTCAGGGGTCTCAGAAAAATATATGTAGTATAATGTGATAAAAGCAAGTAAGTTTAGTGGGCAAGGAAGTGAATCCACAAGTAGAACTCACTGTACATAACTATAAATGGCAGCAACTTAATTACTGAGTTTCAGGAAGTAAGCCAGAACTTCAGTATTAGTATACATTACACCCCCCCCTTCACTGCAGCTCTGTACATAAACATAAAGGAAGCTGTACCCACAATTCCTTGCTTGGCTATATTAAAAAGGTATAATGGTTTGAATGAGAAATGTCTCCTATGGTCTTGGGCATTAATACGTGACCCCCAGTGGGTGGTGCTGTTGGGAGCTTAGATGGTGCAGCCTTGCTGGAGGAACTGTCTCTGGAAGCAGGCGTTGAAAGCGAATGCCTTGCCTGCTAGCTTGCCCCTGCGCTCCATGCTTGCCTGTCTAACTGCCATGCCTGTAGTCTGTTTTGTAGTTCCCCTGCCATTATGGATGGACTGTAACATCTGGAATCAGAAGCCCAACTAAACTCTGACGTAAATTGCCTTGGCTATGGTGTTTGATCACAGCAACAAAAGAGTAAGTAACAGAAATCAATTCAAGATCCACTTAATCATTTTTGTTTTTGTTGTTGTTTTTCGAGACAGTCTCTGTATAGCCCTGGCTGTCCTGGAACTCACTCTGTAGCCCAGGCTGGCCTCAAACTCAGAAATCCACCTGCCTCTGCCTCCCAAGTGCTGGGATTAAAGGCATGCGCCACAACTGTCTTTTGCACGTCTTCATTTCTGACAAAATGGCTAAAAACGGGAATGTCAAGTATGATGCTCGTCCACCTGGTTCTAATAGTCATTTTTCCTTCTTCACACCAAGGGAAGGAAACATGAACAACAAGCATCCATCCCACGTCCCTGCAGAGTCTTTCAGCTCTGCAGTGCCTTCATGTACAGAAAGCTTGTTGGTTTTGTAATCATACCCTGTGTGAGGTCATGAGTTAGGGCTAAGGAGCCACAACAGAGGCATTCCTGTCCTAGGCTTGAAAAAGCAGAAATGTCACTGCTTACAACTGCCTGTAACTCCAGGTCCAGGGGATCTGATGCTCTGGCCTCTTCAGGCATCTGCTCGTGCATTTACACACACACACACACACACACACACACACACACACACACACACACGCACGCACTTTTACTATTTTTAAGTGTGTGTGTGTGTGTGTGTGTGTGTGTGTGTGTGTGTTCTCCACTTTACTCCCATGAACAGGCAATTCTGAGCACAAAGGATGGGTCTACCTTCTAATTAAGGATCCACTTCTGGCTTCAAGACTGATGCTGAGTAGAGAAAAATGTGACCAAAGACAGGACCTGGAAGTTGGCCATGTCACTTTTACTCACAGTCTGAACTTATACATGACAGACTGAGCTGCAAAGGAGGTTTTTTGTTTAAATGTAGGTAAAACTATTGAACAAGTTTATTATTATCAAGGAAGAGCAAATGCATATTGAGAGACAAGCACACTGGGAGTCAACTGGTACTGTGCCATGGTTACAGGAAGGCTGCATAACAAAGCCATCAGCACCTGGGAGTACATAGTTGTGGTGAACCACAGCTCACTTCTTGGGGCTCCAGTTTTAGTTTCTGACCAAGGAAACACTCATTTGGTTCCCCCCAGGAGCCTAGAAGGGAGACTAAAGCAATATTCTCTTGTTCTATCTTGTAGAGAGATTTTGTTTTCTGCAGTAGAGAGATGAATTTCCTAACAGAGGCAAAGGGAAGAGGATGCAGCAGACTTGAGACATTTGTCATTATTAAAAGGTTTCAGACTGTTGTTTCAGCTAGTAGAAGTGTCAGCATTATTATTTGGTGTGGGGTTCGGTAATGCGTGTGGTGCATATACAAGTATGAGCATGGAGTAGCCACAGTAGGACATTACATGTCTTCTATGACTTCCCACCCTTTTTGTCTTTCTCACTGAACTAGAAACTTGCCAATTCGGCTGGTTGGCTGGCCAGCCAGCAAGCTTTGGGAGCTGCCTGCTTCTGTTACCTAATGTTGAGATACAGGCACAAGCAGCCATGCTTGGCATTTGAACTCAGGTCTTCACGTTCACAAGGCAAGTGTTCTTACCCACCGATCCATCTCTCCAACCTCTAATTACTATACCTTGAACATTTATATTATATTTATATTTTTCAATAATGATTATAGTATTAAAACATTATATTGCAAGCATTATACACTCAATTAAAATACTACAGTGTGGCATGCTTCTGCCGAATTTTTCATGAACTCTATACCAGCCTCATATATAGCCTGGCCAGAGGAATCGATGCCAGAACCACCTCCCCTTCTTGGATTTGCAAAGTGTTCATTTACTAGTGGCTGGGTACTTCTGGAAAATATTCTGCCACACATGGTGAGGATTTTGGTTTATGTTTTTATTTTCTTAAGGTCCAATTCATTCTTAGGGTTTAAAATTAAAATAGTTTCAATTAGTGTCATATTTTTATTCTATTTTTTGAGTTAAGAAATTCATTTGGTTTTGGTTTTTCTTGATTGATCTAAAAGTTAGATAACATCCCAGAGCTGGAACATTGCACATTGGCTGCCCATTGAAAAATGCTCAGGTGTGCAATTATTTTGACCGTCAATTATAACTGACAGCATTGTCTTGCCTCCAAATCTGCTTTCACCTCTCTGAAAGCAGACTGTGAAGAACTTACTTGTCTAAACAGAAGTGTGATTTGTGAAAAGGCATGTGTCTGTGGCAGAGATTGCTAGCTTACTCCCAGTATCTATTCTCTTTAGAAAGTAAATGAATCCCTGAATACTAGAAGGTCACATGGGCTCCCTGAATAAAGGCTACATTTCCCAGCTTTCCTTGCTAATAGGTGAGGTTGAGTGACTGCATCTTGGGCAAAAGTGCCATGGTTAATGTTAGAATGAGGTTTTTTTTTTTTTTTTAAAAGGGAGTAGGCACTGTCACCTTCCTTTTCCTTCTTAGAATGGCTAGTAAACATTACCAAGAATGCCCATCTACCTCTCCTCTGGCCAGACTCCTTCCATGGACTGGATAATTAGGGGTAATGCGGTGTGCATCTAAAATCCCTATCAATCTCATAGTTGGTGATGGTATATACGTATAATCCCAAGACTCTGAAGGTAGGGGCTAGAAGACCACTATTTTAAGGCCATCCTTGGCTACAAAGAGAATTGGAGGTTAGCCTTGATTATATGAGACTCTGTCTTCCTCCCAGAAAAGGTAAAACTAAGTCAAGCCAAACCAAACCAAACAAAAACAAAAAAACACCACCCTCCCTGTATCTTTCTTTGTTGAATTTGTTCTAGGGGCATAGAATCTCTGAATCCAAAGTCCAGATGGCTACAAAGCCTATACTTTTTTTTTTTTTGGTTTTTCAAGACAGAGTTTCTCTCTATAGCCTTGGCTGTCCTGGAACTCACTTTGTAGACCAGGCTGGCCTCAAACTCAGAATCCGCCTGCCTCTGTCTCCCAAGTGCTGGGATTAAAGGCGTGCCTATACAATTCTTGTTTTCATGTTGTCCACTCATGAATGCACTGACTGTGCTGACTATGTGCGTACTCTGAAGCTCCTGGAGTAGCAAACGCATGGCTGTTGGTGGGCAGAATGAACATTATGAGTGTGCAGGAAGCATGTGTACAAACACAGAAGTGGTCCCATTTATAGAGGGGGGGGTGGCCTGTAGAGCAATTTCCTCTGTCTCACGTTCTCAAGTAGAATCTTATCCGAAACTCCAAGAAAAGTATATTTGTGAAAGAAAGAAGAGACACATTTAATGGCTTGACAACTTTAAAATGTTCCAGCATAGCTATGTTGTCCTTTCTTGGCAGTTTTGCTCTAGGCTCTGCAAGTGTTCACGACAGATCTTCAGCTACCCTGGTCATGAAATGGAAGCTATGTGCTGAGGAGAACAAAGCAAAAGGAAAGAATGGATCTAGGATCTTCTGGCTACCAAAGGAGCTTGGGTCATCCAACTGGGTCTATGTGAGAGATACAGACTTCTGTATTAACCAAGACATCCTCACTGGATCACTGTAACAATAGCCTAACCTCCACCCAATTAATTAATACAGATCTTGGCAAATGACACATGTAATATCCAAGTTCTATGATATACAAATACTTTGATTTAGTGACTGGAAGACGAGCAGGGAGGTCAAAGACTCAGATGGTGAGTGTTCTTATCATATCTGAGAACCTGGAAGGCAGACAGTATATTCAGGTGAGGGGTGCTAATTTCTTAATCAAGCGTACTATTTTATGTCATTTCAACGTAGCTGCTTAGAAAATAAAAGAGATCATAGAAAACAAGATTCAAGTTGTAGAGTAGGCACTTGGTATCCACTCAAACTGCCTTCTAATGTTCCCTCCTCATAGCAGGGGCTGGATGGAAGTGGATGAGGTTTCTACAACTCTATGCTTCTGTGTATTAGGTTTGAAGGTGGAAGAGAAGCAGGAGCAGTTTTCCTGCTGCGTTAACTATTCCAATTGGCAGGCACTGATGCAGAGATGATTGTTCTGGCATCAGCATTCAGAGACTAGACATTGGCTTCCTAAACATCGAGAAGCCTTTGTGGAAGTGGAGGTTGGACTAATGTTTAAGTGTCCAGCTAGCTGCTTCCTGAGGGTCAAGAAGCAGTTGCAGTGGAAAGTGGGCTTTCCCAAGGCAGTGGCCAAAGAGCTGTGTATTCACTCAGTAGCTTCAGTGGGATCTCCCAGATTCTACCCTTCATGTCCTCTTGGAATCTAGTTTGGTGGCAATGCCTCCATTGTTCTGTCATAGATTTTCTTTCTGCATAAAATAATTAGGTGGTATCTGTTTCTTGCAGAGAAACCCTAGAGCTTACATGCAGACAAGCACTTTGGTGGGGATAATTTATACAAGGAATTGAGGAGAAGCAACTGGGCTAGGGACCTAGGAAGGCAGTAGGTTCCTGATGCTGCAACCCTTTGATACAGTTCCTCATGTTGTGGTGATCCCACAACCTTAGACTTACTTTTGTTGCAGCTTCATAACTATAATTTTGCTATGGTTATGAAAGTAAATATTTGTGTTTTCTAGTGGTCTCATGCAGCTCCTATGGAAGGGTAGTTCCACCCCAAAGGGGTCATGACACACAGGTTGAAAAACATTGCTCTGAGACCTTGAGAGAATTGTATTACCAAAGAAACCTGGTCAGAAGCCTAGAGTTCAACACCTAAAGCCCCACTGGTCCTCCACTTCAAAGGGCACATCTTTCAATGGTAACTTCATGTAGCCATATTTGATAATGGCCACAGGAATGACTTCTTAAAGGGAAAGGGAATAATGGATGAGAAAGACCCCTCTGTCTATCCCTCTTTTCTTTTCAGGGTCTTATGTATCCCAGGCTAGACCTAAGCTTGGTATATAGCAGAGGATGACCTTGAACTTCTGGTCCTCCTGCCTTTCCCTCCTGAGTATTGGGATTACAGTATTTCCTACCATACTCACTTTAAAAAAACAACTAGATTCTGGAGGATTGAACCCAGGGTTTTTACACTAACTAAGGCTTTGTATAAAGCCTAGCTATATCCTAAGACTCAAGGAAGATTTTTCTACAAACTGCCAGAGCATAGAATTTTTGAATTTTCTAGCTGGAGGGATTGTTTACCTATCCTTTGTAAAGGAATAGGTATTCATGGAAGAATATGAGCATGATCTTGTGTTCCAAAGGGCTGTTATAGTTGATAGAGACTGATAATTGCCTGCCAACATCTATTCTCCCTTTTCATTTAGTACAGAGACCTTGAATACAAGACCATTAGAACTAACAGCTACATTTTCCAGGCTTCCCTTGCAGCTATCTTTGGACCATGTAACCAAGTCCAAAACAATGAGAGAGCAGGAGTGATGTCACAACCTTAAAGCACCAGAAAGAATTGAACTCAGGCAGCCTGACTTCAGTATCCATACTTTTATTCTCTATGTGTCAGACTATCTAAGTATTAGAGACATTGAGCAAGATAGGCAAGATCCCTGCTTTCATGGAACTCACCCCAGAAGTTTAGGGGTAGTGTACAGTTCCACAGTCAAAGACTGAAAGTATAAAAGAACAGGTAAACATGGACCTTGTTGATAGAGAGGGGTTTTGAAAGGAAATAAAACATTATGACATGGTTCTGGCTGTGGGTACCACTTTAATTGGTTAAGACCTCCCTCAAGAGCACATTTGTGCTAAGATCTTAATTTTGAGAAGGGGGTTAAGACCCAGGTGATGATAATAAAGTTGAAAAGTTGTGAGGCAGGAGTAATCTTGGCATGTTTGAAAGGGACAAAGATCCCAGCTTTTCTGGAGCATTAGACAAGTGAGCAAATGGTTATTTAGTGTGGCTTGAAGGGAGGTGGCAGACCTGGTAGGGCTTGTAAAATATGAGAATTGATTTGGATTTAATTCTAAAGGGCAAGGGTTATCACAGAAGTGATAGAAACATTTTTCTATGGCTATTGATTATTTTCTTACTAAGTCACATGTAGAAATTTTCAATAATAGAAAACAATAGTTACTGTAAGCATTTGTATTTTATGGAAGATGTTTTCAGAAAACATTGTACAAAGGTTTGCTTTTGATTCAGAAGAAACACTCCAGCAACAAAGTGACTCAAGCATCTCCCCCCCACACTCCCCAATTATCAGTCTCTGGACACACAGGGCAGGGAGAGAGCACAGATGTTCTCACCCTGAAAGAGACAGTGGGAGAGAAACTGCAGAGCCTATGGCCACTATCACAGGCAAAAGAAGCAAGCAGGGGGATCATGACAGGCATCCCAGGGTACTTTACCCAGGACGTCCCTTTTCTGGTTGAGATGAATAAGAAAAAAAATTTAGGATCAGTATTTTAGGGACTACCCATCAGGTATCTTAAGAATCATAAGATGGCTTAGGGGGAAAAAACCTGTATGTATATATTTTAGATCTGAGTGCTAAACTTAAAGAATTATTTTAGAAATAACTCAAACTGTTAATCAAAAGAGAATTCCTTTGCATCCCATTTCTTTCCTCCTTTATAGCTTATGATATGGATGCTGCACCAGTGGTGGCAAAGATATTTTGTCACTAGAATTCAAAGTAGTTCCTGTTCCTTGCCATAGTCTGAAACTGTGCACTCAGTGAATTGCTAGTGCATAAAATGAGTGTTTGTACCCAGATTCATTCTGAAATACTAGGAGTTTTAGGTGCAGCAGACCCATGATACAATTCAGGGGTTGGCAGAGGCAGGACTGACTGACCCTTAGGTATGTACTAGAATTCTAAGATGCGAAAAGGCAGAAACTAGACTTTTGCAATATGATAGCTTTACAAATAGCTTAGGTAAGCATGTCACTGCTAGCCCACTAGCTAACTTCCAGAGCTGGCAACTCTGGAGGAGTACTCATCCCAGACATGTGGCAAGCATACATTTTTATTCCCTGGATACCATACCCAAAAACATGCGTTGGTTTCTCTTTGGCTGCAAGCAAATGACTCCCAAGAGCATAATGGCCAGAGTGTTTCTCTGTATAATGCCTACAGTGTATGCAGAGCACCATTCTCCAAGGCCCTGAGACGGTGTATGAAGTGCTCAGTGGCAGTGGCGATGTAAAACATCCTGACAGCTCTAAATCTCCCAACTACTCTCCAGTTACTTTGAGATGCCCATAGTTAAGGGTCTGCTGGTCCCTGGGTATGAAGAAAGAATTTTTAATGGGGCCAAATGTAGGTATTTACAAGGGGGAATTGTTTTATTTATTTATTTATTTATTTTTTTATTTTTTATTAGGAGCTGCCTTATGTTCAAGAGTTGTATTTACTTTGTCAAGCTCGCCAGAATTAGAAAATCCCCATTGCTAGGCAGCCTAGAGTGCACATGAAGTATTTCTGGGCATTCAGAACTGAAGCATGTGCTGCCCAAAGGCAGGTTTCATTACAGTGTGTTGTTTAGTTCTCTTCGTCTCTCCCCACTCCCACACCCCCACACAGGCGCACTTCTGTAACAGGGAATCTTGGTTACTTTATGCTGTAACATATTTACATGACTGAAACGCAACCATCAACACATCTGTGAAGCCCGAGGGACAGGCACACTTTAATGGCTCCTTGAAGCAAGCTGATTTCCTGGAGCTTTTAATCTTTATTCTGTCCTGCATGCATGAACAAGCTCTCCTCTACTGTAGGTATTTGACACAGTCTACCTGGTATGAATGTGAATGAAAAGAAAATAACACCAAATTAATTTTATGTTTTATCTTTGTCAAACCATTCCTGATTT
>CM052701.1:67233611-67256111 GCA_028551405.1 Uromys caudimaculatus | reverse complement strand
AAAATGACAGCAAGACGATATAATCCAATCTTTTAAGAAAGAGTTTCAAGTAATTTTCCTTTAAGGCACAGAAGCACAATGAAAAACACCACAAAGCCTACAGGACAAAAAAGAATACTCTCTTTTGGGCCTAGAATATCAAGATTACATGTAATGTGGTGGTGTGTGCGTCCTAAGCTGAGTCGTGTGAGAACCAGACCAAAGTGAAGAGACAGTGCTCTGTTGGAATATCACTGTTTGGGCTCCTATGTAGACAGAGCCAGATTCTAACCCTGCACTGAGCACTGGGGAAAGCCCACTGCAGCCATATTCATCACTGTATTTAATGAGCTGACCTGGGTACTTGGCTTTTCCATATGAACTGCTCAGGTGGTTAATTAAAACCACTTACATGGAGCTTGGTGACATACAAACAATCCCATTGCTCAGAAGGCTGAGGCAGGAGGATCACAGATCACAAAGTTTGAGCTGTACAGTGAAACCCTGTCTCAAACAAAGAAAGTCTACTTATAGAGTATAAGCATTAAACAAAATGCAGTGCTACTGGTGCATAAAACACACGTTTTTAAAGAATTTTTTTTTTTATTTTGTGTGTATGAGTGTTTTGTTTATATGCCTCTTTGTACACTGTGTGTGTGCCTGGTGCCCATTGAAGCAGAAAGGGGGATCAGATTTTCTGGAACTGGAGTTATAGATGGTTGTGAGCCACTATGAAGGTGCTGGGAACCAAACCTGGGACCTCTGGAAGAGCAGCCATTGTTCTTACTGCAATCTCCAAGCAAGTCTTAAGAACACTTTGCTGAGGGTATGAGAAGACCCGCATTCACAGTAGTGGAAGGAGATGTTTTAGAGCCTGGCTGAAGGAAATGACTTCTTACTTTGAATATCTTTTATGACAACAACTCTTTTAAAAATGAAAGGATAGTTGAAATTTCTACAAATGATACATTTTTCTTAACCCTTGTAAAGTAATATTAATGTCAATTATAATTGTCTCTTCTCATTCAGGGTAGGATCAATTAATATTAAATGGAGATTTCTATATAATTAAACATCAGACCACCATGAAAACTCAAAATGAAACTTTTAATAAGTTCTCTATCTTTGCTTTTTTTATTAGGAGATATTCATGAGGACACTGGAGTGACTAATGTACTAGGCACATTAGGCAAAATATACTTTAGCTTGTCTTTTTATAGGCACAGGCATACATGATTAGTTCTTATGTAGAGTCATTTAACTGAAATATCAAGGAATTTTGTTAATTTTCAATGAATGAAGTGATGAATGAAAATAAGTCACAAACTTATACCGAGACAGCTAGACAGATTATATACCATGCCAGGGACATGTTATCTAATGTCTTTACATGTTTTTATTTTTATTTTTTTAAAGTTTTTACTACTTTGTCAACTTACCAGTTAACAGAAGGAAAATCAAAGCCAAATCCTTCCATCCAACATTTTTAGCATGGGGTGAGGCCTTGCACAGTATCTTGTGACAAGCACTACCTGACAAAACTTGTGGAAGGTTAAAAAAAAAAAAAGCATAAAAAAATTCTAAGCTGATAACGTCTGTGGGCATAATATACTTTAATCGAGACATATGGTACAATTACCATCTACAAAACCTAGGCAGTATAATTCCAAATTCCTGAAAGTGTATCTACGTGATTCTTAACCACTGCCCACTTCCCCACACAACAGAGACTCCATGGCTGGAGTGATAAGCATCCAACAGAAGTGTGACCCACAGATTAAATTAGAGGGTTGGATGTTATGATAATCTTTGAGGAATTTACCCAAGGGTAGGAAACTCAACTATGGGATGGCATTGTTAACACCCTCTAAAATTAGGAGGTGAAACAGAGCCAAGTAAATTCAGGTTGTGCTGGAAGGCTTTCAGAACCATGTCTTACAGCAACAATATTAACCACAGCTTAACTTGAAATTAACCATAAGGCTCATCAATGACAGTAAGTATAAAATTGCTTAACACTGTCTTGAAATGTTTTAGTAATTATATCGGCTAGGATGGAAAAGACATAGCTGTAGGCTTGAAACTTAAAGCATTAAGTCAAATAAATTTTGATTCCTCATACAGAGTCAAAGGGATGGTGATAATCTTCTAGTATATGCCCCAATACAGCATTTCATTACTTTCTCTTTTAATGGATCACCATATATTTACGTAGAAATATAAGAAACTGCTATCTCTACTTCTTGGGATCATTTTTTCTTTTTTTAAAATCACGATGCTTCCTTCTCTTAGAAAGTCTGAGCAGTTAGGCCTGGCATCTTGTTTTGAGTCCCATCAAGCCCAGGGTCTTTCAATCACATTCAAGTGGCATTTGGAAGCACTTCACCTCTGACAAGTTTAGCGTGCATATGTGTACTGCATAAGTGTTTTCAACTTCAGAAAATGAGCACTGAAGAGGGCTGCTCAATAACCCCAAGGGCTTATTAGCCACTGCTCCTTGTCATCTCCGCGAAGAAGCACGGAAAGGCGAAGAGCCTCTGTGAGGATGAGTGGGGTTGAGGACGTGCAGCACACTGTGTGAGGGAGGAGCAGAACACACACTCGTCAGCTCCCAAATGACAGGCCGCCACTCTGCACCGCTGTCACTAAAAGTATCATGCTTGCTGTGGGAGATCTGAGAAAAATCTGTATCTGACTTGGAAAGAATTCAGAGAAGCAAAAATATAACCAAGATCTCTCCCATTTCATCAGATTTAGACTCCTTTCCTCTTGCTTTGAAATCTGCTTTTCCTGAGGTCAATGCAAATCCCAGGGGATGTATTTTTAACTCCTTCCAAGACATCTCCTACTGTGGCTACACTCCAGAAAGTATACACTAAATCAAATTTTCAGTGACTGTCAACAGAAACACAGTGACTTAGGCAGTTATGCTGACTTCAATATCTCTGCAATCCTGAAGGCAGACCACAGTGTAGTAAGCTATACTTTTTGGTAATTCTTTTAGTTTTTCACTGGAATTTTGTCAAATCACTGGAACTGCCTAGTTGGAAGATGGTGATGTAGTGTACACTTGAGACAGCGTATCAGATCTTCTGATAATTAACATAAAAAGTTGGCCTGCACTATAAGGAAGATCATGCTAGAGATAGAGCCTCAGGCCTATCGTTCATTGATCAATTTTGTTAAGGTCTGGGTATGTAGTCTTCTTACTTCAGGGATAGTGCGTTACCCGGTATAATTTTAACAACAGATATGTTTCCTATACTTTTCAAATTCTTCAATTAAAATTTTAGTCCTTAGCCAGGCATGGTAGCACACACTTTGAATCCTAGCACTCAGAGGCAGAGGTAGGTGGATCTCTTTGAATTTAAGGTTAGCTGGGTCTACATAATGAGTTTCATGGCTACATAGTGAGGCTATCGCCAGAAAAAAAAAAAAAGCTTGCCTCTCTTTTACCAGATTTTCCAAAATGTAGAGGTGGGAGAAGACACAACGATGGGGATTTGGAAGATGATTACTATGAATTATCTGAAATTAGCTTTCCAGTGGGAATACTGTAAGACATATGCAGGAATTTGGTGGTTGAAAGAACTTGAGGCTTTGTCTTGGCTCCCGCTGTAGCAGCATTCAAATAGAGGCCAAAGCCAATTGTGTTCATCGTTTCAAATGCATATCTTACTGAGCTGAGGGAGGAGCTAGGATATGAACAGCAGACACATAAGACTCAGACAAAAAAGAAAAGGGTGGTTCTCTCTGAGTTCCTTGGTTCTTTCAGTCTTTATAATGTGAAGTATTTTATATGTGAAGGTATTGACCAGATAGTAAATCCTGAAGGCTGAACAAAGGCTGAACAAAAAGCTGAAGGCAGAGATCTTTAAGGAAGAGAAGGTATATTCTCTCTGTGTGTTCAAGTAGACACTGTCTGCCTAAGGAAAGGTAAGCCGTGAACAAAGAGTGTTGAGTGTGCACTGGGAGCTCAATACCCAGGGAGAGCATAAGAAACCAAAATAAAAAAGCCAAGATTTTATTATTTATTTATTTGTACAACAGAAGGCATTTAAATGAAACTTGTTTAAAAAACAAAACAAAACAAAACAAAACAAAACAAAACAAAAAATAAGCTATCAGGAAAATACCTCAACAGGAAACAAAACCAAGAAAATATATATTTCTTATTCCTTGAAGACTCTGAGAAATTGGGTAGAAAGTAGAAAATATTCAAGTGAAACAACATCCCAGAACACAGCACCTTCTAAAAATATAATTAATAAATTATTTTTTATGGAGGAAAATCTCTGTTGAAATGAACTGAGCAAAGGACAAGAGCAGGTCACAGCCATCTAGGTCAGACTGCACCTTTAGGCAAGACAAGAAGGACTCAGAATCTCCTCTACCTCACTCAGGCTGCCCCAGAGGAAGGCTACTGGGACAGGGAAAGGAGGTGTTTCCAAGTGAGAAAGTTAAGAAAGAGCTAAAAACGAAGCAGTGCTTTTCCTAGAGACTCCAGGAAGACAAAAGCAAAAGCAAAAATAAAGCAATCCAAAATGTTACTACAAAGTCTAACAAAACGCACACCAAACTGTAAGTGCTGAGGGCCTGCACTACCCATGGCTAGTTTTTATCACCACTCTACCATTAACAACTTCGGAGAGTGCCTGCCTGCCTGCCTGCCTGCCTAGCAACCTTCCAGCTCCCAGGAGGGGCTTCACCTACATCAGAGGAGACATGAAGGTTTTGGGAAGCTGACAGTGAACACAGCAGTTTGAAAACATGTACCACAAAAACAAACAAAAGTCAACAAAGCTCTAGACTATTCATTTAGTTTTGTTTTGTAGTTGCAGTCGTGACTATGCGGCTACATTTATGCATTTAGTTTTGAGAATTTCTCAACTGTCCTTGTCTCACTCATAATCCCTCTTTTCTTTGGAAAGCTCAAAGGCACGGAGAAGCTTCCAAATTCCAAAGATAGAATAGAAACAAAAGCTAATAATGTGTGTTTAAAAGCTCACTAGTTACAATTAGAAACCACTGACAGAGGAAGTAGTTCGGTATAATAGTTACGTGAACCAGTATAAAAGATTTAGGTTTAAGTTACTGTGGAAAATAGCTCAGAATGAAGCCAGCATGACTGGAAAGGGAGAAGACAGACATGTGCATGGATGATCATGTGCACGTGTCTATCAGCTGTATTTTAATCTTACTTTACTTTATTCTCTAAAATCAGGTTTTGTTAACTTCTTATTGAAAGGGTCTTTTGTATGTCTCTTTTCTTCCTAACCTTTAACAGAAATTTTGATGCTTTTAAAACTTCAGACATAACAGTACCAAAGTCTTTGCTGTTTCCACCACCGTTTGCTGTGGACTTCCTCCAAGCTAGTACATGTTAAAGGGTGCTAAAGCACTGCTACAACCCCACAGTGCTTCAGGATGCTCCATGGCTTTCAAGGTATTGCTCAAATGAGCTATTATCTCTAACAAGTAGTTTCTTTAATTATGCCCATTTTCAGACTACAAGTATGTGACTGGCAGCTATACCTCTTTGCTTCAGTTTTGCTTTTGTCTAATCAGGAAGATCTTCCTCTTTCAATGGCCTTTCACTAATTATCCTAATTATACCACGCTTAAGTTTGGTCAAGCCCTAGCACCGTCCTTCTTGTAGACCTAAATGACCCTAAATGATTCTTGCTACACTACACAATTTTACACTTCATTATCTGGATGGCTGTTTCACATCACCTTGCTTACTTTAGTAGGCTAAGGGAAGAAGAGAGAATTATTTGAGAAAGAATACATCAATAATATTCATTTCAGTGTCCATTAAGGTAAATGTCATTCAGAAGCCTATGCTGTAAGACCTTGAAGGCCTAGACTCTGTTCCCTCACTGTGAGGGAATGCAGTTAAGGAACTTGCTCATTTCAGAGAAGGAAGACAACCAAAGGCTGTTTTAAGATTACCATCAGCTCATGGGACTCGTGATGTACGACTTTCAATTATTGTCTTACATATTATAAAAAAAATGATGTTTCTGGCTACACAACGAGTATAATTTTAGGTAATAGCTGTGCTTTAACTTGTAGAAGTCGTCTGGTACTAAATATTAAATGGGCTTTTAGGGCTTGAGATTAACTTGCCTTCCAACTCTACTTTCTACTATCTCGTTCCTAAGTTACTTACAAAAATCTCTTAATACTGTAGTAACTCTCTGAACCCCATACCCCAGGGAAAATAGCTATGTTTATGGCACTGTCTTTGGGACATATTTGGGGTTATTATTGGGATTGAGCTCAACTGGTTCTTTCACTTCAGCCTCCTGAATATCTGCATTATATCATGCTGACTTAAAGAGAAACGGACGGGGGCTGGAGAGATGGCTCAGCAGTTAAGAGCACTGGCTGCTTTTCCAGAGGTCCTGAGTTCAATTCCCAGATATATGGTTATATATTGGCCCCCAACCATCTGTAATGAAATATGATTCTCTCTGGTGCATGGAAACAGGGCATTCATATACATAAAATAAACAATAAATCTTAAAAAAAAACCAGGCACAATCAATCTTGAGACAGCACAAACTAAGGTACTGTGAGAAGATAATATTTCTTTTGAGAGACTTTGGCAGTACAGAAACTGCTGAAGTACAGAAACTGCTGAAGAGGTTCCTTACTCTAAGCAACACTCATACTCTACTGAGCTCTAGAGTGGCTAACTTCCCATTATTGTGTATCTGTTTCTTGCTATGGACAACCCATGTCTGTTATTAAGACACCATATGACATAAGTGCATCTAAGCAGCTCAGGATAAAACACACCAAATCATTTTGCTGAAATTCACTTACAGAGTTGAACAGTTAGTGTGTAGTACTAAACAGTTGGCACATCCCACATGGTTGGCATGTAAAAGCCTATTGGGTTTAGACTTATGTTGTTTAAATGATGCCAATGTGTACTTCTCACCTTCTTAAATATAGCAGGATTCCTTAGGATGCCAAAAAAAATCTATCCTATGAGACTAAATCATGCCAACAGTTTAATGGTACATGGAAGCAATACTGGAACAATCTGAGAGGGGAAATCATCTTTTCCCAGTCATAGACTAAGGTCTCCTAAGTGAAAATTAATTGTAGCTCTGGAGATTATTTGGTTAATGTTAGGTCAGAATGCCAAATCAGATAATTCAGTAGAGATTTCAGAGTCAGTGCTGTATGCTTTTCCAACTACATAGCCTCTAGATATAACCCACTTTTTAAAAAGATTCTCTTGGCAACCATGTTTGCTGTTTCAGAGCCTCAGAGCAAAGCGTGTTAGTGAAGATAGAAAGAAAAAAAATAACAATGTTCATTTTCAGAACTGGGGTGGTGTTCAAGCTAATAAGGCTCTGAGTAAATATTGAAAAAACACGTATTGTTTATGTGAACTAAATGGAAAGGGTGGCATCAGTTGTGCAGGTTGTGGATTTGCTTGTGCTCTGGCAAGGATGTACAGAGGGAATGGAAGTGTAGCAGGCCACAAATGTAACCTATGGAATTAGTGAACAGATGGTGTGTCAGTATTATTCTCACACTTTAACTTTAGAAGTCTGTTTCAGTTTTAAAATCATTGTGACCTACTATGAATTTAACGAGAGAGTCTACAAAATGAATCATTAGTAAACCAAACAGAAGTTGAGTAGGTTCTAGGTACAGTAGCTTCTCATTATTAATGACCTTGGACACCAACAAGAACGCATAGAGCTTTGTGAAGATGCTACTCATGTCAGAAAAACAGATTCTGAGTTTAGCTCAAGAAAAATCATACTTGAAATAACAAATCACAGTGAGGTATCATAAAAACAGAGAATTTCTGATACTTAAGATAAACAGCAATTTCACAGCTTGAAAATAAACATCTAAGTCCACTTAGTAAAGACTGTGTTTCAATGTAATAGCCATGTTTATTTTTCAAAAATTATTAGGTTCAAAGACTTAATTGCCTTTATTATGATGACTGCTAAACCTTTACTGGTGTTACCCTTTTCAGTACAAATGTGTCTTAGAACATTTCTGTCTTTGGTTATGAAAATGTCTACATATAAGTTCAAAACAACTTGATTTTTCTGTTTTGAAACAAGAACCACCCACAATGAGTGAAGTGGGTATGATTGCTAACCACAAGCACAGCACTGTACTTTTCAGGACAGAAAAGATCTCCAAAACTTTCAATTTGCCTAATTTTATCCATGGTAAAAAGCAATTTTTTATTTTCCTTTTCCCCAACCCCTACCAAAGCAGTCTTCCTGTGTTTTGACAAGTCTGTCTGTTTTTTTTTTTTAGACATCTTATGGGTAGAATCGGGCAGTACTGTATGTGACTCGGTTTATCCATTTTGCACTGTATTCTCACAGGCACTCAATTGTACCATACCTGGTAGGCATATTCTAGCATATTCCATGATCATTTTTTTTAATTTATTTGGATTCCTTGGAATTAGAGTTACAGACAATTGTGAGACACAATATGGGTGCTAGAAATCAAATCTGGGTCCTTTGTAAGAGCAGCCAATCTATTAGCAGTTCTGGGGATGGCACCTAGGGCCTTAGGCATGTTAGGGAAGCACATTATCACACCATCACTACCCAGATCCCTAGACCCCACCCCTGTAGACCTTCTAAGCAGCTAAGGCTGGCTTTAAACTTCCAATCCCCCTGCCTCCATCTCATGGTGTTGGGATTTCGGGGGTTTGCCAACGCCATCATGCCAAGCTCTGCTGCCCATCCTTTTGATAACATGTCCAGGAAGTCATGGACAGCTCATGGCCGTAAAGCTTTCTTGACTTGGGCTTTCTTTTAGAAATTTTACAGATTCAGGCCTCAAGGTAATGCCTCTAAGCCATCTGGAGCTCATTTTGTATACCGTGTACTCTTTAGGCCAACTTCACTCTGCAGGCAGATATCCAGTTTCCCCAACCTTGCTTATTGACAATGTCTTAAGTTCCTTAAATTCTTGATGCTATTGTCAAGGACCTTTTAACTGTATATATGTGACATCTAGTTTTTTTCTTCTGTTTTATTAAGTCTGTCTACATGTTGAGGCAGGTGCAACATTGTTTTCACTACTGTACCTTTGTAATAGAGTACTAAATCAGGAAATCTGGGGCCCTCAGCATTTTCTTCCTCTTCTTCCTTGTTACTCAAGGTCCTTCACCATTCTGATGAATTTTAGCACTATCTTCACCATTTTCCCACTGGGATTTTATCCAGAGTCTATTGAGACTGAAGATTACTGAGTAGCATGTTTAAAAACTTTGAAGATGTAAATCTTCAAATCTATGGACACAGGATTTCCTTTTATTTATTTGTATCTACTTTACTTTCATTTTTACAGAGTTTTATAATTTCCTATGGACAATTCTTTTGCCTCCTTTGTTAATTTTATTGCTAAATATTTTTAAACTTTGGCATCTTATAATTGGAATTGTTTTCTTAAGTTTTTGATTTTTCTGTACTGTTATAGAGAAATATATATAGTTTTGAATGGTGTCTACCTTTATCCTGAGACACTGATAAACTTACTAGTTCTGTTTGTGTGGTGTATATATGTACAGGTAAATCTAGACTTTTTAACACATAATATCATGCCGCTTCAAGCAGAGACAATTTTGTTTGACACAGATACCATTTATGTATTTATTTTCCTTGTTTAGGCTATAGCTTCTAGTATTATGTTGAATGGAAGTGACAAGTGTCCTTGGTTTGCTCCTGACATGTAGGGAAAGCTTTCAATCTTTTATTGGCTATGTTGGTTGTGTGTTTTCCCTATATGGTATTTTGTTTTGTTTTTGAATAATAGTGCTGGCAGTCCTGGCTCCTCACTGTAGACCAGGACAGCCTCGAACTCAGAGATTCACCTGCATCCCAAGCTTGACCTATATGGTATTTTTATGTTATGTAATTTCCTTCTATACATAGGTGATTATTTATAGCATGAAAACATATTGTCTTAGCCAGGCATGTTTTGATATGTGCCTATTATACCAGCATTCATGAAGTACAGGCAGGATGTCTCTATGAATTCAAAGCCAGCCTGGGCTACATAGTGCATCCCAGGCTAGTTAAGCCACATAGCAAATTCTGACTCAAAACAAACAAATACAACAGCAACAGCAACAACAACAACAACACAACAACAACAACAACAACAAAAACCAAGCCAAGGCAAACAAAAATGTTAACTTTTGTCAAAGGAGTTTTTGCAATTATTTAAAAGATCAGTCATTACTGTATGCTCCATTGTTTTTTTGTATGTGTCTTTGTATCTCAGGAATACATTGGTCATAGTATATAAATAAACCTTTCCAAGTACTGTTGAATTTAGTTTGCTGTTTTTTAATGATGATTTTTGCATCTATATTGCCAGGGAATTTTTTTTTTTTTTTTGGGTGGCATGTTTTTCTGGCTTTTCTTTCAGAATAATGTTGGCCTCATAAAATGAATTTGGATGTGTTCCCTCCTCTTCACTTTTATTTGGAAGAGTCTGAGAAGAATTGGCATTAATTCTTTTCAAAATGTTGGTAGGATTCACCAGCGAAGCCATCTGCTCCTGGGATTTTCCTTGTTGCAAGGTTTTTTGATGACTACTAAATCTTATAGAATAGCTATTCAGATTTTCAAATTCTTCATGATTTAGTCATATTAGGTTATATATTTCTAGCAGTCTACATTTAAATCACACAACATTTGTTTTGTCCTTTTTCTAACTATTTTCTTCTGTAGAATCAGTTGTAATGCCCTTTTGATTCTTGAATCTACTTGAGTCTTCTTTCTTTTTCCTTACTCTGGCTAAAGTTTGGTCAGTTCGTTGAAGTTTTCAAAACATCTCTTAGTTTTTTTTCCTGAAAATATGTAATTGAAAATACTTGCACTCATTTCTTTGCAACAGTTAACACAGCACTGCTCCCTCTTTCCTACTGACTTTGCGCCTGGTTCTGTTTTGTACATCAGCGCCCTATGTGCTTCTTCATTTGAGATATTTATTTTTGTTTAATGTGCACTTTGATAGACTTTTTTTGCTTTTACTTGTCTCAAGATGTCTAGTTTTCATATATCTATGAATTTCCTATTCCTTTCTGTTAGGGATGTAGTTTTATTCCACTAATATCAGATATTTACTTAGTATAATCTGAGTCTTTAAGTTAAGATAGTTTTGTGACTGAACATGTGATCTCCATGAAAGAAGCTCCAGTTATCCTTGAGGAAAACAATATTGCTGTATTTGAGTGAGATGCTTTGCATATCTGGTAAGTCTCTGTGTTCTGCTCAAGTCTCTTTCCTTGTTGACCTTTGGTCTGGATAATCTACCCACTGATGAAATAGCCCACTATTTTGTTTACTGTCTAATTCAGTTCTATCAATGTCTGTTTCATGCATTTGGTGCAAACATATTTATACTACCTTCCTGGTAAAATTATCTGTTTGTTGTTATACAACATCCCTGTTTTTGGTCTCTTGTGACAGTTTGCAATGAAAAGTCCTAAATTCCTTTGGCTTTATTCACACTTTTCACTCCTAATTGGCTCCTTTGACTGGGTAATTTCAAGTGGCATCTCTTCCAGTTCACTGATTCTTTCTTTGGCTTCATCAGTTCTGCTGTCAAACCACTACTGAAATTTTCATTTCAGGTCTTGCATCCTTCAGCTCCATAATCAGTTTATGTTCTTTTTTTATGTTTTCTATTTCTTTGTTGAAATTCTTATTTCTATTTCCCAAGTTTGCTGAATATCTCTGTGATACTTTGAATTCTTTCTTGGCAATTTATATATTTCCATTTATTTATATTATTATTACTGTAAGAGCTTGTTTCTAGAGATTTAGTTTGTTCCTTTGATCATGCTATACCCCGTTTCTTCATCTTCCTTGTAACTTTGTGTTGGCATTAACACATTTGAAACTAACAGCTGCCTCTTCCAGTCTTTTCAGACTGTTCTGTATAAGAAAAGACTTTTACCAATCAGCCCAGTAAGGGATCCTGGGACCTATGATTTTTTTCTTTGTTATGTCATTAGATTTTAGGATTGGAGGGACTGGCTGGTTCCTTTTTGCTAAGGAGCTGTTCCTTCCTCTCCATTGTCTCTTGACTGTAACTCAGGTCTTTTAAAACAGCAGAAGACAACCAGACCCCTCCCCCCTTCCCTCTCTCTCAGTAGTCCCTAGGCATCTAGAGTATTTTTGGTTCCATCATTTTCCCAAGTCAGACTAGAAACCAACTAGCTGCCCCTCCCAAAAGCTGGAATGCTGGGTGTGTGTTCTAGTCTTCTCTGTCCTAGAGACCACCATGCTCTATTGTCCCATGTCAGCTATCCCACAGGTCTCTTGGTTCTCATGGCCCCCATACACATAAAGCATGCAAAATCCTTCAATGCTCCAAAAGAAACAACAAAACAGGCAGTCTTTGGGTAGCTCTTCCTGGAAGTCAGGACACCAGATGTATGGGTCATTCTTCTTTTCCCTTGCCAGAGAGAACCAAGTAGCTGGGAGTTTCCTCAGGAATAGATGTCTCCCCTAATATTAAGAAGTGGGGTCCAAGCTGGGCAGTGGTGGCGCACACCTTTAATCCCAGCACTTGGGAGGCAGAGGCAGGTGGATTTCTGAGTTCAAGGTCAGCCTGGTCTACAGAGCGAGTTCCAGGACAGCCAGGGCTACACAGAGAAACCCTGTTTCGAAAAACCAAAAAAAAAAAAAAAAAAAAAAAGAAGTGGGGTCCTTGAGAGGTGACTAAATTATGACAGCCTGCTCTCTTGAAATAGAGCAGCACCATAAAAGGTTCATCAGGACTTTTGGACTGCTTTTTACACTTCCATCCCTTCTGACATATGAGACACCCAGATTGAACAACTGATGAAGAGTGGGCCTCCACAAGACAACGAATCTCCTAGCAGTTCTTCACAACTGCCACAATGGTGAGAAATGAAAAGGAAATTAACTTCTATTGTTTAAGGATTATATGATCTGGTGTTTTGTCATAGCAGTGCAAATAAGTTGAACTATCTGAAAGGGCTCTAACCAGAGGATGTACAGAATTTCCTACAAGTCCAGATGTTTTTGTCTTTTCTTGGAACCCTCCTAACTGATTTCTGTTTTTTTAGCAAAAAGGGCTTACACATACATTGCTGGATTGATATCTCTGTGGGGAGAGAAAAAGGGCTGGGCCTTCCTACGCTATTATATTTCTACTGTCACTATTAGGCTGGCTTCCCTTCATTGGGCTTTTAATAATAAAATCTGGTTAAACAGTGGCCACAAAGCCAAACTAATGGTATTCTCGTCCATGTGAATTATCCGTAGAGATAATAGATAGAAGAAACAGAAACATGTTAGGAAAGACTGTTCATAGACGCCTCCTCACAAGTCTACTTACAAGTGGTATGATAATTCCAAGTAAGTGCATTGGTCTTCTGATAGAATGGCTGAGCATGTAAGATGGTGCTCAGTTTTTGTATTATAGTGAAAAAGGTCAACTCATTAACTAGTTCAAGCACTTGTTCATACAAAAGACCCCAAACCTTTCCTACTGACCACCATTATAGTCAAACAAAAGAGAATACAACAATGGTTTTTGTGATCTAAAGCCTTAATTAGCCCACGCATCATGGGTGATGTCATTCACTCAAAACATAATTATTTATATACTATTTCATTTTATTTTTGCAAGATGCTTGTTATGTAGAGCTTGTGGAAATGGGTTCACATATATTTTTATTGCTAGCAGTACGTGGATCCTAATTGCAGAAACAATCTGTTCAGAGCCTTGGAGCTCTTGGACTGTTAATATCATGCACACAGCTATTATGACTGACAGTAGACATCCCGCCTTATAAAGCTGCTTAAACCCTCTGCACTTACAGTTTCCTTAGCCCTTACATATGCACATGTATATTCTAGTATAAGCTAGAATTATTTTCTTTTAAGGATTAAATGTTTTTCCTTTGGCTTTGGTTTTTCCTTTGTATTGATGGAGAATGAATATCAAGAATTGGAAGTTTTAATGTATAAGCCTCTAATGTATAAGATTACTCTATGTTTTTAATAGAAATGAATTATTCTACAACTTCTTTCTGCCAGGAAACAATTCAAATAGAAAACCTAGCTTACCTTCTTAGACTGAGGATGTGATTTATCGTGAGGTGAGTGGATCAGATTGTACTCTTTCAACCCACCTTTAATTTTGGTTTCCAAACAATCTATATCTCTTTCGAGGCTAAAAGCACTGAAAGTACACACAAGCGCTAAGGAAAATCTTAAAATTTCCTGAAATGCATTAGTCATCCTATTTCTATAACAAATACCATGTTTGTTTATGACGGTCTACATCATTAATCTAGATAAATACATGCACAAATGAAGGGAGCTGGGTTTGCTGTGTTGCCCATTGCCCAGCAACCCAAGGTTGCAGCTGCTGTGCAGCGGAGCCTGGGCAGGGCCTTACAGCTTCTGCAGCATCTGCTACTCTTTATACCAGCAGTGGCCCAGGCAGGACAGAGGCGTTTACTAATAGTTAACAACTCAACATTTGGGATACAATTTCAATAATTTTTCTTTCCTAAAATGTTAATGTTTGTTCCAATTTAAGTGATGGGTATGCATAAGCTTTAAAAATTGCATTTATGTGTTTAAAATAAATAAGTAGTTTAAAAAACAAAACAATTTATTCCTACTATTAATTTTATGCTATCATTACTTAAAGGTAACTTTTATGAACTTGGAAAAATTCTAACAGTAACATGTTCACAATTACTAATATAAGACGTTATAAATACATGCATAAAACAAAACCAGAGTGTGTTCGCAATTTCTAACTTCCTGGTTCTGTCCTCAGAGGTAACCACTGTTTCCTTTGTATTTTTAATACAGTGTTCTTTTCTATTAGAAGTACTTTCAGAGTGAGCTGTTAAAAAGCACTAAGGAAAATCTTAAAACTTCTTGAAATGCATTAGCCATCCTATTTCTGTAACAGTAACATGCTTTGTTTTAGAAATCTGATTCTAGTAAACAAACAAAAAACTTCAATCTGAAAACTAGAAACCTAACTCTTTAAAACTGATATATATATATAATAACATATATAAGTAATTGACCCAAGAAATATAACATAAAAGAAATGATAAAACAAAACAAAGCATTTTTATTAACTTAGTATTTAAACACAAAGTCCTTATTTTATTTTGGAATTAATTTTTTAGGACAAGGTTGTATCAAGATGCTGCCCAGATGGGCCTAAACTAGAACACCTCTTACCTAAGCCTCCCACCTACTGGGATGATCCACGGGTGTGCCACACCTGGCTGGCAAATGGTTATTGAAACTTTCACCAGTACTCTGTTGTTGCAGGTAAGGCCTGTTTCCTTTAAAAGCTTTTCTTATAAATTAAAAAAGTATTATCATATCAGTATTTCATGCTTCACTTAAAATTACAAGTCCTATTTTTTTTAGATAGATGAGATTTTTCAATGGGAAACATACTGTAGGTGTGTGAATTAGACTCTGTGTACCCCTCAGCTAACCAATCTGCTATCTGGCAGATGTGCATATGGGGTTTCTGCTCTGAATGTTGGCTGCTGTGCAGCATTTGTGTGGCAAAGAAGCTGAAGATGTACTCTTTGTCACTACCTGCCTTGTGACAACAGCAAGTCACTGTCTTTCTGAGTCAGCTGCTTTATTATTCAATTGGGCATAATCTCTAAAAGTATAAAGACAAGACAGATATGTTCACTATACACACTGACACTAATAATTATATACAAAGGAGAGACCTGGGTCCAAGAACGGGAGGGAATACAATAGCTTTTGTCGCTAGGTCTCTTGAGAAGTTGGGGATAATTCATAAACAAAGGAAAAGTCTTTTTGATATTCAATGAAAGTGGTTATTTTATCTTTTACTCCTGTAAGGAGAAGTGTGTAATCAGAAAGAATGAGGAATGAGATTCAACTCTCCCCAATTTTTTCCTTCTATACGACAGCTAGTTTGAAACAATAAATTGGTATCTTTAATCCTCAAAATTCTTTATATAAAATGTAAATAATATCTGCATTTTATAACTTAACAAAATTTTAGTTATTAATTATGTGTAACCACTTCCATTCTCTCAAGGTAGGGGAACTTTTATTTATGATCATTTTAAAGTTAAAAAATACTCTAAATCTAGTCTTTTTTCCTTCCTTCTTTCCTCTTCTCCTTCTTCTGTGTATGTGTGGGGCAGGGTTTCTCTGCTTAATCCCCCAATATCCTGGAATTCACTCTGTAGACCAGGTTGAAGATCTGCCTGCTTTTGCCTCCCAAGGCCTGGAATTAAAGGCATGTGCCACCATGCCTAGCTGCCTTTTTATCTTACAAGCTTAAAACTAAGGACACAGGTACTAAAGTTTCTTAAGGCTGAAAAAACTACAGTTTAAAATTACAAAATTATATACATTTTGATAAACTATATATCTACATAATCACTTGGATGTCAATATTATAAAATTATTAAATTTAAGTTCCTTATGGCCTTTTGTTATAAAAGATAATTGATTTTAAATATGTGATCAAATTAAGTTAAAAAAGATATAATTCAAGTTTAGAGATCCAGGCACTATTTTCTTCTCAGAAATAGAATTTATTGGTTATTCTTTTGTTTTTAAGAAAAATATAGTATTAATATAAAAGCTAAAACACTCATCTATTTTCTGGCTTGGGGAACTTTTCACAGGCTTGGCACCACACAGCATCCATTTGGAATATTTTGACACAACCTATCCTATAATAATCTTATAACAATATAATAATAATAATCATCATCATCATCATCATCGAGAAAAGGAAAATCACAAATGAAAGCTGGGGAGGGGACTCTGGGTACAGAGCATGCTGCAGAAGCACGAGAACCTGCCTTCAAGTCCTCAGCAGCACACGACAGCCAGGTGTGGTGGTGTGCGCCTACATGCTTAGTGCTGGGGGCATAAACATGGCTGGATCTATGGCGCCCTCCAGCCAGTCAGGGCAACCAATCAGTAAGGTTCAAGTTCACTGAGAAAAACTGTCTCAGAACCTGAGGTGGAGTATGTAGAGGAAGACACTTAGTATCAACCTGTAGCTTCTACAGGCACATACACACATGCATGTGCACATATATGTATACAAACACTACATTTGTGAAAGGTCAGAGAGGACCCCAGCGCCATTCATCATTTTTCTTTCATGTGCATCTTGCCGCCCTTACTTCTTCCTTTTAAAACTATTATAATACTATTTCTGTGGGCTTTCTTCCACCCATTTTGCACCTGGCTTGGATCACCTTTCCCAAGTCTCTGTTTCCCACAGGTCACTCTGCCGAGAAACTTTCCCACTGTCCCAGACTGAGATTCTTGACTTGTGGTCTCAACCTCTCCCCCATTCGGGTATTCCCAGTTTATTTTTCTCATTTTACATACTACTTTTCCAATGCAAAAAAAAGAGCTTACTTATATAGCCTAGATTTCCCATTTTTCAACCTCTATCATCATCTTCTTCTTCTTCTTCTTCTTCTTCTTCTTCTTCTTCTTCTTCTTCTTCTTCTTCTTCTTCTTCTTCTTCTTCTTCTTCTTCTTCTTCTTCTTCTTCTTCTTCTCCTCCTCCTCCTTCTCCTTCTCTCCTTCTCCTTCTCCTTCCTCTTCCTCCTCCTTCCTTTTTTTGACTAACATGGTTTATAAATCCTGATCATTTTCTAAAAAATCTTTCTGACATATCATTCTTCTTTAGTAAGCATTTATAGAATCTTAGATATTTCCCCCCCAAAGGGCAGAGGAACTAATAATTTTTTTTTTTTTTTTGAGACAGGGTCTTTCAGTCCTGTCTGGACTAGAACTCACTATGTAGACCAGGATGGCCTCAAACTCATATGGAAATCCAACAGCCTCTGCCTTCTAAGTGCTGGGAATTAAAGGCATGTACCATCATTCCCAGTTTAACATTTATTCTTTCTTTTTTTTAACTTAATATTTTCATTCTTTGAGAATTTCACATCACGTACCTCATCACACTTATTTCCCAGTCCTTCCAAGTCTGCCTCCATCCTTGTGATCCTCCCCCAAAGAATATAAAAAATAAAAATAAAAAAAGAAGCCCCAAGTCTAATTCATGTTATCTATATATATTCACTGGAGCATGGTCAAACTATCAGTCGCCTGCCTCTTAAAGAGAACTGAGTGGTTCCCTTCCCATACCCATGCCTGAAGCCATCAATTGTGGAGAATTAATTTCTACATCCTTATTACACTTTTTTTCAATTTTTAATTATTTATTTAAGTTGTATTCACAAATTGTCACTGTGCATATCTATTTTAACTCTTTTTTTTTTCTATTTTAACTCTTTCCCCCTCGTGATTGAGACCCCTTTCTTGTTTAAGCAGGAAAAGAGAAGTGACTCCTTGCCTTTTGAAGGAAATATTTGTCTATAATATGATTGATTGGCCAAACAAACAGTTCTTTTCTTGTGGTACATTTACACAATGGAATACTACTCAGCTATTAAAAACAATGGCTTCATGGAATTCGCAGGCAAATGGATGAATCTAGAAAATATCCTGAGTGAGGTAACTAAGTCACAAAAGACTACACATGGTATGTGCTCACTGATAAGTGGGTATTAGGCAAAGGATGTGGAATACCCACGATACAACTTATGGACCACATGAAGCTCAAGAGGAAGGAAGACCTTCAGAAGAATGGATGCTTCAGTTCTATTTAGAAGGAGGAAGAAAATAATCAAGGGAAGTAGAGGGTGGGAGGGACCTGGGAGAAAGAGAAGAGGGGGAAGGGAAAAAGAGGGGAAGAATCAGGTATGGGAGGAGAGGGAGGAGATGTCCAGAGGGTCAGGATATTGAAGATAAGTGTGTAGCAATGGGGGATGGGGAACTGGGGGTAGCAATCAGTAGATCCCAGATGCCAGGAAAGCAAGAGCCTCCTAAGACCCCATGAGGATGACATTAGCCGAAATACCCCACAAAGAAGATGGAGAACCTGTCAAGACCAGAGGTTAGGCATGGCCCCTCGGTTGAGGGATGGGGCCACCCACCCATCTCCAAAATTTTAACCCAGAATTGCTCCTGTCTAAAGGAAATAGAGGGACAGAGTGGAGCAGAGACTGAAGGAAGGAAAGGCATCTGGAGACCACCCCACCTAGGTATCCATCCCACATGCAGACACCAAACCCAGACACTATTGCGGATGCCAAGAAGTGCTTGCAGACAGGAGCCTGATACAGCTGTCTCCTGAGAGGCTCTGCCAAATCCTGACCAATACAGATGGGGAGGCTCACAGCTAACCATCAGACTGAGCACAGGGACCCCAATGGAGGAGTCTGGGGAAGGACTTAAGGAGCTGAAGGGGCCTTATCTGGCATCAGTGGTAGGAGAGGCCCTTGGTCCTGTGAAGGCTTGATGCCCCAGTATAGAGGAATGCTAGGGCGGTGAGGAGGGAGTGGGTAGGTGGGTGGGGGAGCACCCTCATAGAAGCAGGGTAAGGGGGGATGGGATAGGGGGTTTGCAGAGGGGAAACCAGGAAAATGGATAACATTTTAAATGTAAAAAAATAAAATAGAATAAAATAAAATAAAAACCTTAATTAAAAAGGGTCCTGCATTTGGTTATTTGGCAGATGAGATTTTAATATGTATTCTGGGTTTCAGTTTTAAACAATACTGAATATTAATAAACAACTGTTGCAGGATATTTGACCACACTGTGAACCTGTAGATTTCAAAAAAACAAAACAAAACAAAACCCTGTTTCTCAGCCCTTAGTACGCACTGTTAATCTCTCTGGCTGGAATATAGACACACCCTTAGTACACACCTTTAATTCCAAACAATAAAGGTAAAGTCTTTTTGTAGAAGGAAGCACGCATGTTTGAAAGTGATATCTAATTGAGTGGCAGACAAAGTGATGAATCAGAGAAAGATTTGACAGAATAGGATATGACCAACTCTCATGAGAAGAGAAGAGCTACTTGGGGTGGGGGCAGTTTTACTGGGAAAGTTTTACAGAGACAGGTTAGAGAGAGAACAAGCTAGACACAGGTAAAGACAGAATGAACCAGAGGATGAGAAGGAGCCAGAAGATTAGAATATATTGTCAAAGTTAATATGACACCAAGCATATCAATTCATGAGAAACTGATAGAAGCCAGATTGAATCAGTCAGCTTGCAGAGGAGTTTGAGCCAGAACAGCTGTGTTGAACCAGCCAGCCGAAGATCAGAAGGAACTAGGAAGGAGTGAGCTTATTCAGCAGCAAGTGTCAGAGGCTGGAAACATTGTAGGCCTAGGTTAGACTGTATGGCGGCTGGAAGCGTCCAGGACTAGGCCTGGGTTAGCAGACAAGGCAGTAAGTCTCAGAGACAATGGGAGAACTCAGGAGAGTCTTTTACAAATAACTGACCATAAAGTTGTGCAACATGATAAAGATATATTTATGGAGCAAGAAAGATTTGATAGAGCAGAGTGAAGTCACCATGAGTTGAATTTCTCAGCCAACTGGTTAAAAATGCTGGCCTTGACTTTTATTTTCTGCTTTTGCAGGGCAGCATCTATCCTGTGGAGTTGAAGAAAATCAGTGAAGGGGTGGGTAAGATAGCCCAGTATGTAAAGCTATTTACCACAAAACCTGGCGGTCTGAATTTGATGCCTTGTGGAGAGAGAGAAATGGCAATTCTTGGCAGTTCACTGACTTCCACACACGGGGCACCCCCCACGCCCATACACACTCACACACACATATTCACACACATACACACATACACACTCTCTCACACACACACTCACACACACACACACACAACAAGAATGAAAAAGAATATCAGTGGAGAAGTAAGTTAGGGTTCCGGGTCCTAGCACTTACACAAATAAATGTAACAAGAGTTATAAGGGAGGAGACCTCTGCCCAGGCTACCAGGGTTCCATAGCCAAGCAGGAGTGTGGAAAAGTTCTGAGTGGGGATAAAACGAGCACCAGTGCTCACCAGATTCTGCTCAGAAACTGCAGGCCACAGAGACTGAGGGACAGGAAACTTCCGGTCTCCATCTGTGGCTGGGGACCTCAGCTTGGACCACAGGGCTCCATAGCCAATTAGTGCCGGGAGAAAGATACCCTCCCAGGAGCTTGGAAAAGCCGGGAGTGAGGCCAAGACAAGCTCCACTGTTTACCAGGAACCGCCCCGAACCTGCGGGACACAGGGACTGAAGTAGTCGGGCATAGGAACCCTCTGGCTACCATCTGTAGCAGGAGACCTCTGCCTGGGCCACTAGGGTCCCACAGCCAAGCAGCACCACAAGAAAATTACTCTCCCAGGCCCTCAGGACACAGAGACTGAGGAGGAAAAGTAAGGGACAGGAACCTTCCTGGTTCTATCTGTGGCAGGAGACCTGTGCCTGGGCAACCAGGGTTACATAGACAAGCAGTGCTAGGAGAAAGTCACCCTCCCAGGAGGAAGGAAAAGCCATGAGATCGGATAAGACTAGCACCACTGCTCACGAGGACCAGGAGACCTCAGCCTGGGCCACAGGGCTCCAGGAGAGAGCTGGTATCCCGGAGTGCTGACACACCTTTGAACATAGGCAAAACCACCACTTCCATTCAAACTCACTGGATCAAGAGGGACCCTTGCAGAGTCATCAGGACATAGGAGCCAAGAGACAGCTGGGGACAAGATCCTTCTGGTTTCTGTCTGCACCCCAGATCTGATCCGGTGCCACAGCACTCCAAATCTAAACACCTCTCAGAGAAAGCTGGTCTTCAAGGAGTATTGATACAGAGGCTTGCAGGCGGGACAAGCCATAGCCAGACAAAGTAAGATCAGCTAACATCAGAGATAACAAGATGGCAAAAGGCAAGGGCAAGAACCTAAGGAACAGAAACCAAGGCTACCTGGCATCATCAGAACCCAGCTCTCCCACCACAGCAAGCCCTGGATTCCCCAACACACCAGAAAAGCAAGACTCAGATTTAAAATCATTTCTTATGATGATGATAGAAGACTTTAAGAAAGAAATTAACACCCTTAAAGAAACACAAGAGAACAGAGGTAAAGAACTAGAAGCCCTTAAAGAGGAAACACAGAAATCCACTAAAGAATTACAGGAAAACACAATCAAACAGACAAAGGAAATGAACAAACTATCCAGGAGCTAAAAATAGAAATAGAAACAATAAAGAAATCACAAAAAGAGACAACCCTGGAGTTAGAAAACCTAGGAAAGAGATCAGGAGTCATTGATGCAAGCATAACCAACAGAATACAAGAGATAGAAAAGAGAATCTCAGGAGCAGAAGATACCATTGACAAAATTGACCCAACAGTAAAAGACCATACAAAATGCAAAAAGCTCCTAACCCAAAACATCCATGAAATCCAGGACACAATGAGAAGACAGAACCGAAGGATAATAGGTATAGAAGAGAATGAAGATTCCCAACTTAAAGGAACAGTAAATATCTTCAACAAAATCATATAAGAAAACTTCCCTAACTTAAAGGGATGAACAT
>CM052701.1:67212633-67233111 GCA_028551405.1 Uromys caudimaculatus | reverse complement strand
CAACCAAAGAAGACACATCTATGGACCCATGGTTCGGACCACATATGTGGCAGAGGATGGCCTCGTTGGCCATCAGGGAGAGGAGAGGCCCTTGGGCCTGAGGCCAGTAAAGGGAAATGTCAAGGTGGGAATATGGGAATGGGTGGGTGGGTGGGTGGGAGGTGGAATTCCCTCATAGAGGTGGGGAGGGGGGAGTGGATAGGGGGTTTCTAAAGAGGAGACCTAGAAAAGGGGAAACATTGGAAATGTAAATAAAGTATCAAAAATAAATAAATTAATTAATTAAAAAAATAATTGTTAAAGGTGTCAGAACAGCTGGCTAGTTACAAAACAAATTAAGGCTAACGCCTGCTCTTATTGTGAAGCTAATAAATACATATTACACCACCACCACCAACAACAAAAGAGTTATTAGGATCCATCTTGTTGGTCATTTGAACACAGGAAGTTTACAGCATGTTACTTTTGAATTGTATTTTGAAGAGACGAGTTGGACAAACTGACACAGCAATCCTTCCATTACAGTTTGTCAAGATTTTAGAAGTTCAATTAAAGTAATAATAAAATAAAAATAGTAATTATGATGAAAATAAAATGGTTATAGCTGACACTAGTGTTTATATAAAGAAACATGACCTCACTTTTAATAAAGGAGGGAAAAAAGGAAATGAAGTCAGCAGTAAGGTAGTAGAGGCTGATTGCTGGTTCCCTCATCCCATGTGTTGTTTTACTCCAGACTTCTCAAGAAGTGAATATACGCACACACCAAGAATACTCCTGTCAGGAGTCTTCCTCTATTGTTTTTCACCTTATTTTTTTGATACATGGTTTCTTTCTGAACTTGAATCTTTAGGCTCCACTACTGGCCAGATGGCTACAAGTTTTCACCTGTCTCTGCTCTCCCAGTCTGGGGTTACAGATACATGCTGCTGTTGTCTGTCTTTTATGTGGACTCTGCTGATCCAAACTCATGTCTTTGCTTTTAGGCAGCATGCATTTCTTAGGTCTCTAATTTAAAATACTCACAATAAGCTCAATATTTCTGAGATCACCATTCTCTTCTATCTATATATAGAAAATATCCCTCCTCTTCCTTGAATTCTTCCATCTTAATTGTTAGTCCTTTGGGTAAATGGGTAAACACACAAAACAAAATAATATAATTATTTAGATATTTAAATATACATATATATTGTAATATGGTAATAATATAAATTAAAAAAATATCCAGCCACAATTGAAATCATCAATACTTTTCATGATAAAGGTTGTTGCAGTTGTTTGCAATGGCCTGTGTCCCAGGCTGCACTGGGTGCATGGAGAGGACTATGGTATTAGGGAGTGAGCAGTAAAGATTAGCCATTAGAGGAGCTGATATGTCATTGCCAATTATTTAAACTATACAGACATATAAAGCTTTATAAAATAACATAAAAACAAAAAAACAGCAATATGCTGAGCCTATGAATTAGATAGATGATTCAGTTAATCACTATATAATGTATTTCAACAGGATTCTCAATTGAGCCATTTCATTATTTGCTCCCTCCTATTTTTTGATTGATTGTCCCCAGGGTCTGCCAACTTTGAATCTGCTATCCACAGAATTCCCTGCAAGACTTGCTACTTGTTCAAAAGTGTGCTGAATGAAGGAAAACTGATCCAGATTCTAGCTGAGGAGCTGGGAGGTATCATCATGGGATGGAGGCAGGTGAATGAAGTTTTAGAAACAGATTATTTTAGGGGTGGGGAAAAGAAGCCAAGAAGTTTACAAAAATTAGCAAACCAGAAGTGATCCTATGGCACAACACAAATGAGAAATGAGGCTAGACCCCATTATAGACCATGATCTGATGTTTCTGTTAGTGGTCACAATTAATAGCCCATTAAGATACAGAAGAACCTATAGGCATAAGGCATCCTGGCATCAGAATAGATTTATACCCAGTTACATATCAAAGCCTTGAAACAGGAACTTCAGAACCAACTTCAGAACCCGCTGAGGGGAGATGGGTGATTTATTTTAGTCCAGCGTATAGCTTTCCACACAAAAGCATTTAGCCACACAAACACCCCCCACCCCCACAAATAAAGCCTGGTTGTATACTTGGAAGAGTAAGTCTTAAGAAAATGTGAGTCAGTTTCCAAAGCTGTCACACATAAGAATCAAAACCTCTGACACAAAATAGCGAGCAAGGAGCTCCTAGGAGCCATCTGACTGATGGGTCCTTGTGGGGACAGACATCAGCAGCCTGTCCCCTGGCCCCATCACCACAACTCCCTGGACGTAGTTTCTGCTACTGGGCAGGAGAGCAAGGAGGACATGACTTCATTCCATCTGCTACCTGGCACTTAGCTCCCCGTAGCCTTATCTTGCGGTGTGAATCTGCTCAAGCTCTGGCACTCTCTCCAACTTTTCTTCCCAGCTCTGCTGCTTGGTATTTTACCAGTACAGATTCTGCTGTGGCAGTGACAGCCATTGGTGCATACTTTGGAAGCCATTTTAATGTTCATTTCATGACTGAAATCATCTCATGATTTCAGGACTGAACAACCTCAGTTGGTTAGTCTCCTCTCACTTATGATATAAATTTCTCAGTGAGCCCAGTTTTAGTTGAGAACTTGTAAATCCCTAAAATTTTACTACTTCTCACCAACTGTTCCCTTAACCGTTTAGTTTTTGTGGACTGACTATGGTACAAGGGTGCTAGGATGTATGGCTGAGCCAGTGGGTTGCCACTTCACCACAATTCAAAGAAAACAACATGAAGAATTGCCAAGTAATTTGAGACTGGGCAAGCAATAGCAATATGATGATTCCACAGATGAAGTAAGCAGGGTGCACACTGCTATGGTCAAAGAGAAGGAAAAAAAAAAACAACACAAAAGCCATGGCTATGATTTTAATAGGGTGAATGGTATTTGAAATGGAGTTGGGGCTGTTTACATGTTAGCTTAGAGCTGCATCAAGACTGTGCTAATTACAATGATTTGTCTTAAAGGTTTGACTCGACAGTCACAGGAACTGTGGTGCAGTTCCTTCGCTTCAGCTTCTTCTATTACCAGGTAATTATCCAATTACTTGAACAAAAATGGGTGAAGAACTTGTCAGCATAACTTCACTTCATCAGAACTACACCAGAACACTTAACAAACATACTTGAAAAAACCCAATTTATTATTTAGTTCTCCCCCCCTTCTGACAGTCAGTCTTACTATGTGGTTAGGATAGGCTTAAACTTGAGAGTCTCCTGTCTTTGTCTTCTGAGTGCCGGTATTATAGGTATGCACTGTGACATCCAGGCCTAAGCTATTCTCCACTTTAAATAAAAAGACCATTCTACTGATTTTGTAGTGTGTGTGTGTGTGTGTGTGTGTGTGTGTGTGTGTGTGTGTGCGCGCGCGCGCGCGCTTTCATTATGATTTCTCTCAAACAGTATTTTATTCTAAAAATTTATAAGCATAAAGTTGACTTTTTATAGATAATTCACATGTAAATATCACCATGGACTGAGCAACTGACCTTTCTCTATTTTTTTCTTTAAATATCTAAACATTTGTGCATCTAACAATCTGTTAACTTATTGGTAAACCTCAGTTTTAGACAGCAGTATGCTTTACCTCTAAGTACTTTAGTTTTTATACCATTAGTTAGAATATTTATGTTTTTTCAAAAATAAAACTAATTATCAGTGAAGAGGGTTTAGGCCAATGGCTCAGCTAGTAAAAGTGCTTGCTGCACCAACATGAGGCCTGATTTGGGATCTCCAGTGCACATGTAAAAAAGAAGCTATGTGATCTGTGCCTGTAATACCAGCCCTGGAGAGGTGGAGAGAGACTGAGGAATGAAGCAAACACCCACACAGTTTTCTGGCCCTTCTTTCAGCCCTTGGTTTCTATTTCATCTGCCCTCTTCTCAGTCTCCTCAACCAGCCAGGGTGGTTTACAGGATAGTTTACAGCATTTGCTATTTCACATCACCCAAAGATAGGCTCATTGCAGGCACTTGTTATTTGAGAGTATAATGCCCACAATTGGAATGCCTACCTGTGCAAGGCACCTGCACTGCTGTGGGAAACTGAGATCACCTGTGTTCTTTGTTGGCACTCACAACTGCAAGGTGCCACTGAAGATGGGCTCCACAGATGCACCCTTGATATCACGTGGCATTTATTTTATGGCAGACACACTTTTAGGCATTTTGCATATTCCTTTGACATTCTTGCTCAGTTTCATGATACAGGTGTATTCATCCCATACTGTAAATGAAGAAGCCCTGAGGCCCAGATGAGTGGTATTTGGAACTGGAAAGTCAACATTCTTGCCTAGAGCAGTGTACTTAGTTACTACACTGACAGGCTTCTCATGGTGTCCATAGATACCTGGAACCCTAACATACAGCCATTGGCTTGGCACTCTGCTCTTCTGCTGACCTTCCTGTGAGGGATAATCATTAACTCAGCTCTTGTGTTACATGAACTTATTATGATCGCCGCAGCCACCATTTACTGAGTGCTTGCCATGTCCAGATCTCGGTCTAAGTATTTAATGTATACTTAATCTCTCTAACGACACTCTGAGGTAGGAAAGGAAACCTAGGCTTACATGTAAACAATAAAAGATTGAGCATTAAAAGAACAGACTCCAACCAAAGGTTGTCACTCTCTGCTAGCTGATTATCCAGAATGTTTTAGCTTCAGTCCTAGACTATAGCTCCCTTGAAGGCAGGGATCATGTCTTACATTTGTTTAGTCTGTTATGTTTTAAATGTGTTCATTCTAATGGACTGGGAGAAATGCTTGTTTTGATGGACACAAGTAACATCTTACATAGCTTAGCCCAGCTCAGTGTGAAAACCCCTGGGAGCTCTCATTATTGTGTCCTTAGGAAAGTTACTCATGGTTTGCAGTAATCCTTTATCTAAAAGGGAAATATAGCAGGTTACAGAGACAGTTATAGATCAAAAAGCAGCATTATCCAAAAAGTATTTATAATAGTTTCTGCTACACAATAATCAATAAATGAGTTTTCTAGCACCTCTTTTGAAATCTCTCTCCCTCCTTCTTTCCTTCCTTCCTTCCTTCCTTCCTTCCTTCCTTCCTTCCTTCCTTCCTTCCTTTCTTTTTCTTTCTTTCTTTCTTTCTTATCATCTCTTTATGTAGCAGAGATGGAGTTTATTAGCAAAGATTTTATTTTAAACATACATTTAAATATGAGCTTTAACACAAAGATTGGTGCTTAAGGGAAACATAATTCACACCTGTGTGTGGGTGCAGGCTCCCCAAGACAGAGTTCATGTCTTAATAATTGCTATACATATAATTTTGGTGATCGCTGAGGTTACATACTAAAGGGCTTGTAAGGATTTTTTTTTTCCTTCCCAGCAATGAGATGGTAGGGTGGCTCTATATGCCAAGAAGGAGTGAAAGCATGCTTACTATATGAGGTCACACAGGATTTTTAAAAATTATTATTATAAATGAGTTTATAGTCTGACTTGAGAGATACACAGAAAATTGCAGATTTTATAGCTCTTGGGCTTTAAGCATTTTTTTTTTAAATTTTAAAACTCTTTCATGAAATATCTTTATATAAAAGGATACTTTATATAAAAGCATAATGCCTGTATGAAGCCAATCTTTCTAGCAAATTGTGTTAGCACTCTTGATTCTCAGCTGGTGACTTAGTGTTTAGAGGGCTCCTTTTATTTTCTGTGTCCCTTTAACTTTCCTGTCTTTCCTGATCAGTCCCTGCTTTTTCTCATCATCACCTGCACCAGGCTGAAGTCACCTGAGCTCTACTTAGAGAGGAAGCCAACCTCTGGGGATGCTGACCTAACAGTATTTTGGAACACATGCACAATGACTAACTTTATTTTTTATTTCATTCAGTAACATTATTTATTCCAGATTCTCCCGCTGCTACCTCACAAGTGTTAGGATTAAAGGTATAGTGATACCTGGACTTTTTCTTACTAAATGGTTCAGGTTGCCCTGGAACCTATCACGTAGCCCATGGTGGCCTCAAACACAGCACCTTCCTCCTTTAGCCTACCAAGTATCTGGGTCACAACAACCAATTTTACCAAATGTTTTGGAAAAATATGTGCTTTTGTGGAAAATGTATGGAAAAACAGTGTTTTTGTGTTCGTTTTCATATGCTGTATTTAAACTAATTTCTTTCTTCTCAAACTCAGCTACAGTGAGAAATACCAGATTTTAAATGAGAAAATTCCCATCTGAGCTAAAAAAAAGTAGCTCTCCTGCCTCTCTATTCAAGTAGCAGTTGGTGTCAAATATGAAATAATGTATGGTCAGGCTGAGTGTTCCCCAAGGACATCCACATTATAATCCCTGGAACTTGAAATATGGAACCTAGCAGAGTAGAGAGTAACTAAGTTTACAAATGGAATTCAGGCACAAATCAGTTGGCCCTAAGTTAGGATTAAGTTAGGATTCTGGTGTATCTGGGTGGGTCTTCTGTGGTCACATGGGTCCTGAAAGTTAATGGAGGGCAGAAGAAGAAAGGACCAAGTAGATGGCAACAGGAGGACAACTCAGTCTAGCACCACTGGCAAGCTCAGGGTGCCAGCTAAGGAATATACAACCTCTAGTACCTACAAGAGCATAGCAATGAGTCCTACCCTGCACACTCCAGAAGGCACATGGGCCAGTTAGCCTTTTGATTTTAACTCCATAACATTAGTTTTGGTCTTTTGCTATCTACATATGGAAGAACAAGTCTGTATTGTTTAAGCGATTAAGCCTATGGTAATTTTGCCAAAGTAGTACTTAATATAGTACTTAAATAGTGCCATAAATTTGCATGAACACATAGTTTTAAGAAGTAATAGTGTGAATAACAGTGGGGACATTTAGATTGCACTGGGTAGAGAAGTCAAGATGAAATACACAAACTTTATATTACATGCTCATTATTTACCATTATTTTTAATGAGCTTGGTTAGAAACAATGTAATTCATGCTTTAGTCACTAGAGATGCCTTATTTGTAAACATGGTAAATAGTCAAGAAAGAATTTTATTTATAGCAGAAGAGGTGTTTTCTTTTAAATCTATTTATTTATTTCATGTATGTGAGTACACTGTTGCTGTCTTCAGACACACCAGAAGAGAGATCGGATCCCATTACAGATGGCTGTGAGCCCCCATGTGGTTCCTGAGAATTGAACTCAGGACCTCTGGAAGAGCTGACAGTGCTCTTAACTGCTGAGCCATCTCTCCAGTCCCCCAGAAGAGGTGTTTTAAATTTTTTTTAAAAATTATTTTTTAGATAGGCCTGAAACTAACCATATAGCCAGGCTGGTCTTAGGCTCATGTAATTGCTCTGCCTTGGCCTGCCCTGTGTGCACTGCTATCCAAGCAGGAGCCTCCACACCTCACTAACGTTAGAGATTGTTCTTTGGGAAGGTAGAAGGTATGTTGATAATGCCATTGTAAATTCCTTTACACTAAGGAACACTAAATGGACTGGCTCGATCTCACACTCCGGCATTTGACTTAATGCACCCACTTCGACATGACACTGTAGCAGTTTCTATGTTTCCACAGACTGCTCATCTGTGTATCTCTCCTTGTGCCATCTCTGTTCTACCTGCAGTGCTCTTTTGCTTCTCTTCCTTGCTTAATCTGTACAGACTGACAAACTAACTGCATATCAGCCATTGAACACCCACCGCCTCTCAGTCTAGAACTCCACCACAGCCTCGACAGTTTGGTACTCTGTAGTTCAACTGTTATTTGACATCATTCCAGTTTGTTCACTTTGTTTCCCTTCTTAGCACCTTATGATCAAAGATGGAAGATGGCTTTATGAGCTTTATTATACTCTGCTTTTTATGTTAGAGCTTTCTAAAATAAAAAGCTGAAAACAAACAACCAGATTACTAAATCAAAGAAGACTTCCTTCTATCTGTAAAGGCATTTGTTTTCTCAGTTTCCGTAGTACTGCAGGGTAGTTGAGCTGATTTGTCTCTAGAGTTAGACTTGATTTAGTTGAAGAAACACATCATAAAGATGCAAAATCATGTTCAAAGGTCTGTGGCCTCGTGCAGTGTATAGCTTGCTGTGTGACATCTATAGATTGGTGTCTTGTCACTCACACTGACTGTGTATATGATCTGGGAACTTTGAAACCTTCACTTGTGTTACTGATACAGGATTTCTTGTTCACCTATTTCTGGCAAGAAATGATTGAAGCAGAAGGTTTTCATCAACATTCAATAAAGAAAAAGTTAGAACCAACAGATAAAACTTCCTATTACTAGTTTATAGCATGAAGTATTAGCAGCACAAAATGTTAATTAATTTCTAATTCTCTATTCTATTATTTAGATTTCATGAAGGTTGATTGGACTTGATCCATCATTTTACGGAAAATTAATTATTTCAAATACATGCACTACTTTATGCAACCTGCCTGATTTGCATTGAGGAAAATTCAGCAGAAGTAATTGAGGCACAAGCAAATACTGGCACTGACTGAACTCAATTTTCATTCCAAATTTCTGCAAAATCCCAAGGCACAACAATATCAGATGCAAGGGGGAAAACAAACAAAAGCCATGTGAAAAGGGAACATGAAGAGAGAATATTACAAGAATCAGAGAACAAAGGGATTGCAAAACTATTTCAGTGCATAGATGAGCAGTGAGGGCTTCATTCAGGCAAGGTGGGAAAAGATATCATATGGCATCCTGACAACTGATGTCTTCATTTAAATGTAAGAATTTACATTCTAATTAGAAAGAATTTACATCTTAATCAGAGCAGCTGTATTATCTTGTTACTGTTTTTTTCAAAGGTAATGAACTACAGTACTGCTGTGCCTTTTCAACCAGAAACTAAACAGACAGCATACAGTGTTATTTTATAGCTTACCTGCTGTAAGCTGTTATTAATATTTTCAAAGATTAAATTCTAACTAAAATTTTTTTTTAAAAAAATGTATCTGACATCACTAGAATACTACAAGCCCTGACTTAAAGTATTTAAACCCTATTCCATCTTGTATGTTAAGTGTACTTATTTATCAAGTTAATAGTAGCCTTTTCTGATTTATTAATACAATGTCATTTTCAATCAGGAAGATGTGGCAAGAAACTAAAGCAACTGCATCCCAGGCAAAACCTTTCCAGATTTACACTGGGCTGGAAGAGACGCTTCCTGAATGCCAGCTCTGCCTAATCCAAACCACTTCACCTCAAGCTCGCTCTCTCTCTCTCTCTCTCTCTCTCTCTCTCTCTAATGCTTAACAAGGAAAGGCAACAAGATAATATGTTGCTTGCACTTGAGATGGCTTTGTTGGTACTGCATTACTAACATGTCGGACTCTGCTGGCATCAGGGCTGCCACAGGTAGTGATAGTAAAGGGAAGAACACATTGTTTCACACTCCTCCACCCTAGGTTGTTCCTAATGACAGTAAGACTTAGGGATGGGTACTTGGTGACATCTTTGCAGAATGAAGCCCGTCAGTCACATGGGAATCAGCCTGAGCTCACTGACCCATGGTTTAGAAGAAATTGGGCTTGGCCTAAAAGAAATCAAGCAGGAGAAAATTACTAGTGTTAATAAAAATGTAAAATGCCACCTTTGTCCCCAGCACTATGCATCTTCAGGTTATGGATCCTTCCTTTCATCAACTGCATCATTAATATGAAGCTTTAGTATGAGCCAGCCAGATGACAATTTACAGGTTTACCATTTAACTAGTTATATAATACAATTGTTTTATAAAGTGAAAGCAAACAAAAGGCCTAAAGATGTACCTACCTGCTTATTAAATAACTGATTAACTTGTTAAGTCATTCAAAATATTTCAAAAAAAAAAAATCAGTGAGTCTAAAATAGCCCTGAGAGACAATTATCATCACAGAGACTTCATGTATCCACATACAAATATACATACATACAAACAAACAGATCACATACAACTTTACTTTATTTTTAAAAAGAATAATACCATAATTCCAGATAGATTAAAAGGACTGAATTAATCTTGAGGAGTTTTCCTAACTGAGGCCACTCTGATAACACAAAGGAGATGGGCATTAGCTCACTGCTGCTGTCGCTTGTATTTCCATTACATACAGTTTAAAGAGGAAATGATTCAGATGGGCCACCTGAATTACTGGCTCTGAAAGATGGCTTGATATGGCTGTCAGAAACCGTCAGCCCACTTTTGGAAGGTTATTTTGTCTATGGTTCTGTATTATTTGTTACAAGGATGTTTAACCCCACAAGTACAGAGTGCCTTCAGTCTCAAGGGTGTCCCAGAGACTCTTATGTGTTATGGAACACACCTTCCTTTTTATGATTCTCTAAAAAGGAATACATTTTATATTTCATACTTATATCTACGGAAAGCTTAATGTAACACACTTTTACTCAGCACGTACTGCAGTGCTATTCCACCACCACCACTCTCTGCTTGGCCTCATGTTTACATAATCATAAATGTTCATGTCCAGGGAATGGTTAGATGTGATACATCACAAGGGATGGATAGTTTTACTTCCTCATTTTCTTCATCACTTTTGATTTGGATTATCATAGTTACTTCCTAATTAGATTCCAGCTCAGCCTTGGGCCTTAGTTGGTAGAGGCATGGATCCCGGGTTTGTGCGCTGTGCTTCATATATCGGGCACAGCAGAGCATGTCTCTAATTCTAGTACCTGGGAGGTAGGTCTAGGAGGGTCAGAAGTTCAAGACAACTTTAGATATGTAGTGAGTGTGAGGCCAGCTTGGGATAGATATGATCCTGTCCCAAAGGAAACAAACAAACTAGAAAGTGGCTCACAGATGGTCTTGCCCTCTAATTCTTAGGTATTGGTAATTGTAACATTGGTTTTATGGAACTGACAGCCTAAAGTTGAGGGAAGTTAAAGGAAGGAAGGAATCATGATTTTCCCATCTACATCTCTAGAATGATGGTAACTAGACTTAGGTATTAGCAGTTGGTGATATTATTGAAAAGTCAAGGCCATTGTTCATAAGGGAATCAGCCTGGCTCAGTGATACATGGTTTACTCTAAATTCCTCCAGTCACATGATGAGAAATGATGTAGCCATGGAGTCTTGAATATATCACTCTTTGGGTCTTTTTTTTTCAGCTATGACGTGTAAAAAGTTTGTTAATGGTCCCTTTTTTCTTAAAATATAACTGACTCCAGTCTTAACCATCATTTCTATTTGTTGTGTCTTAGTTATTTTATAACCAATTAATATCCTACTCTTCTATCAACAACCCAAAATTCATTTTTCTTCTTTCTGTTCATCTAAGTCCTGCTCATTTGAAGATTTATTACCATTCTCATTTTGCACTCAGTAAATTAGAAACTATATGCTGGAATGCAACAAATGAATGGGAGGAACATGGCTTCCTAGCTCCAGGAGTGTCCAGTGTGGGGGCGGGAAGAGCTCCGAACAAAGACTGCTACAGCTGCAAGGAAGATAGCAGCTGGCTTGCCTCTGGGAGCGTACACATGCATTACTCTTTAAATAGTATCAGAGAATATTTAAGTCCTACTATACAATAATTACAGAACAATAATTACACCCATTATTATTTTGAGTTGGTTTTGAGGTTGAGTTAACTCTTGCAAAAGACTTAGGTGTGGGTCCAAGCATCGGGTGGCTTACAACTACCTATAACTCTAGTTCTAGTGACTCTAAAACTACCCTAGTCTCCACAGGCTTGTGTATGTAAGTGATGTGCAGCTATACACACATACACATAAAAAAACTTTAAAAAATATAAACAAAATAAAAAGTATACTAGATTTTAAAAAGGGACAAACAACGATTTAGTCCTTAAAGACTTCTTCCCCTTTAAGCCCTGGATATGGGCTACTGACATGCCAGGTTGGACAATGGGAGACACCTCAGCAATAATACGAAGATAAAGTCTATTTTGAAGCCCATCAATAGTTGCAGCTTACTCTATGTTCTGGTTTTCTTCTGCTCATGCTTATTAGTTTTAACTGACACCTTGATACAACCTAGAATCATTAAATCTGTTCAACATAGGACATAAATACAATTCATATGTCATTTATTTTTTTCCAAGTGGGGTCTTTCATGACCTCTTACTGTCCTGGAAGTTACTATATAGATTATGCTGGCCTTGAATTCACAGAGACATACATGCCTCTACCTCCTGAGTACTGAAATTAAAAGTGTGGACCACAGTGTTCAGCTGTCATTTATTTTACATGTGGTAAAATCAAGCCTTTGGCTAGTTAATATTTCTGGTATAATATTCAGGATATTAGTATTTCTACTGATAAGAATTGTAAGGTTCAATTAGTCATAGGACAAATTTCATATATTTATAGAACATATAATTCTAAAAGTCTGACATTGTTCCACTGCACAAAAAATTTAAAAGACAATATAACCATTATTCTAATTCATTAAGATTACCAGATAAAAGCTGTAGAGAAAATTTAATGTTTATAACATTTTAAAGAAATTATTGAAATGTCTAAATAGATTCTGATTTTGTAGTTCAAGTACAAACTTTTTAATGTTTTAATTATAATTTTAACAATTAAAAAAGATTTATTTATTTATTTAGAATTTTATGAGTATGACTGTTTTGGCTATAGTAATGTCTGTGAACCATATGCATTCAGTGCCCACAGAGGCCAGGAGAGAGCATTGGGTCCCCTGGAACTGGAGTAACAGATGATTGTAAGCTGCCGTGTGGGTGCTAAGAACCAAACCCAGGTCCTCTGTAGGGGCAGCAAGTGTTCTTAACCACTGAGTCATCTCTCTAGCTCTACAACAATGATTTTTAAGCCCAGATTAGTTTTAATACAAAATTGTTATGAATAAATCACTTAAATATAATTTATTTATATGATGACTGTGAAACTCTTACATCAGAATAATCTTTAGGTCTTATCCTATTTTATATAAGTGTTTTCTTTCACTTAAATTGGAATATGTTTCAAGAAGTTAAAACAGGAGTTTTGTATCTTCTGTTTGAATCAGCTACATTAAAATAAACAAAACAACCAACCGGGTTCTCAAGTGAGGAGATACTTTGCCTGATGCATTTGCAATAAACAGCTGCATGAAAGCTAAATGTATTGTTTTCAATTCTTGATCACCATTGAAGGTAGAGAAAATATACAGATGGCACAGGTCATAAAAATATAATTAAGCTTTACAACATTGTCTTTACCAGTCCTCAGAGTGCTGAGTGTGAGAGCAAACATTATCTTGAAGCAAAGTTTGCTTGTGCACATGAAAGACAGCATGGACAGTTGCCTCAGACAGTCAAAGAGAGGGTCCTCACTTGGACAGAATTAATGTAGGGGAGAGAATCTTAGCCTAAGAAACCCAACTGCACTAATTCTTTTTCAATCATATACTTTAGTTTCTTCAAAAATATAAACCAGGCAGTGGTGGCGCACGCCTTTAATCCCAGCACTTGGGAGGCAGAGGCAGGCGGATTTCTGAGTTCGAGGCCAGCCTGGTCTACAGAGTGAGTTCCAGGACAGCCAGGGCTACACAGAGAAACCCTGTCTCGAAAAACAAAAAACAAAAAACAAAACAAAAAAAACCCAAAAAATATAAACTGTGAGGTAGAGAGATGACTTAGCACTTAGGAGCATTTTTGCTTTTGCAGAGGACTGGAGTTCAGTTCCCAGCTTCCAAATCAGGGCTCACAACTGTAACTCTAGCTTTAGGAGGTCTAACACCCGCTCTGCCATCTGTACTCACACAGACAGATACACACACTTATAAATAAAACAAAATGAATATGACACAGCGGTATGGATTACTACAGAGACTGTAGGCTTACTCTAGGTAGACAATATTTTGAGTTTTTTCTTTCTTTTTCTTCTTCTGTTTAGTTATTTTCTGTTTCAGTAAGTGGAAACTGACAGAAATCAGGCAACTGCATCACATCCTATTGCAAAAATAACTTTTATTCTCTTGTAATAATTGTTGTCTTTGAGGCTTACTGCCTATGTCTGCTTCTAGCCTCCATATAATTGAATCTAGGCCTACAACGTTTCCAGTCCCTGAGACTTACTGCTGAATAAGCTCACTCCTTCCTAGTTCATTCTAAAGTCTGACTGGCTGGTTCAACTCAGGTGTTCTGGATCAAACTCCTCTCCAAAGTGACTGATTTTAATCTGGCTTCTCTCAGTTTCTCCTGAATTGCTCTGGTTGGCATCACATTAACTTGGACAATATGTTCTAATCCTCGGGCTCCTTTTCCCTTTCTGCCTTGTTCTGTCTTATCTGTGTCTAGCTTGTTCTCTCTTGAACCTGTCTCTGTACAACTTTCTTGGTAAAACTGCCTCCTCCTTGCACTGCTCTCTCCTAAGTAGTTCCCCTTTCCTCTCTCTTCTCATGAGAGTTGGGCATATCCTATCTGTCAAATCTTTCTCTGATTTGTCACTTTGTCTGCCACTCAGACATCACTTTCAAACCTGTGTGATTCCTTCGATAAAGTAACTTCAAACTCATTGTTTGAGATTAAAGGTATATGCTAAGGCTGAGCCACACCACAACTAGAAACAGGTTTTGTTTTTTTTTCAGTAAATAACACAATCTCAAGGTTCATGGTGTGATCAAATACTTCCAATACCCTTTTCCTGAATAAAGCAATGACTAAGTTAAATTAGATTAAAAATATATACACTTAATTCAGATTTTGAAAGGCAATGATTTAGTCATGCTTTGAAGAACATCATTTTGATTACTTGTAATTGCATAAAACTGTCAGGCTCATGTACATATCAAGGCATTAAATTTGAGAAGCTGCCATAGTTACCACCAGTCTCTGGGGAACAGCTAGTAATCATGGTTGTTTTCCAGAGAGCGGTCATGCTGCATCACTGAGTTAGTTTTCTGTGCTAGTTACATAGTGTGCTGTGGGACAAGACACTCAGGTAAATGGAGGCCAATAAGAGTCCCAAGAGACTAAACACAAAGTCACAGATTAGGTCTTCTTCATGTGCCATGCTTAGCAAGCCAACTAAGTACAACAATAATATACTAGTATGCACAATACAAAAACTGCAGGTGGCAACTTGAAGCTGTTCCGATGAAGATAGCTCCCAAAGGCAGGCACAAAATGAAAGGGGTACTGGTGTGTCAACTCATTGGCAATGTCTAAGAAAATGTGCTTAATCGATTCTTCCATGCTTTCTATGTATTTCACCAAATTGTGTTTAACATTCTCCTCAAAAATTTAAGCAGGAACTTTTATACACACACACACATACACACAGACACACACACACACGAAAGCTTTTATGGTATTTGTTTTTGTAAGCTGCTCCTGGGATGGACCCCAACATAAGAGAGATACCTGCACCAATAAAAGAAACTATTTGGAATAAGACTTCCATTTTGAGTAGTGGTTGAGTAAAATTTAAGTTCCCAAGACCTCCCTGAGAACTGACATCCTACTTGGCAGAAAGAGACATGTATGTGGGTAAATGATATCGTGGTTGGCAAGTTAGGGCATGAATGTTAAACAAGTCTTATCTTCGTAAACAAGTTAAGAAATGAATATTAGACAAGGCAAGTTCCCTGCCACAGTTGAATACCCCAACCAATGGGAACAGGATAAGAGTATAACAAAGATATGTTCCTAAGGAAATCCCCTAACCCTAAATCCTGATTGGTGGAATAACTTGGCACAGATGTTTACAGATCTCAGGCTTAAAAACCCTATAGAATCTTAACTCAGGGTCATGATTCAGTTCCTGAATCTAAACCATGGCCATGATCAGTCAGTCCTGCAGTGTATGCTCAACAAAATATGCCTGTCTGACTGAGATTGGTGTTCCTGGGGTTTGTGAGGCGATTCCTGGACCCAATACTAAGTAATGTCAATGACAAAAGTCATCTACACACAAAATCATGAGTCAGATGTAAAAGAATAAATATGTATTGCTGCAGTATGACACTTACCCTGTAAACACTTCTGGTCTATAGCTCAGTGGCGCAGGCACTTTCACACTCTGCTGCAACCACCGGCACTATTATTTTTTAGGCCTCTTTCACCTTTTGGTCCAAACCTTGCATTAAACCAGTGGTTCTCAACCTGTGGGTAGTGGTCCCTTTGTGGGTCACAACATCATATATGCTGCATATCAGATACTTATGTTGTGATGCATAATCATAGTAAAATTACAGTTATGAAGTAGTGACAAGATAATTTTATGGCTAAGGGTCAGCACAACATGAGGAACTGTATTTATTAAAGAGTTGCAGCACTAGAAAGGTTAAACCATTAAGCAACTTTTAGTACTCATTCATTGTCCTCTGTATATGCTACCGTATTAATATGTAAATTAACCCATTGTCATAATTATCAATAATTTTTGCAATTTCAAGGATTGAACTCAGTTACTTGCATATGCTAAGCAGGTGTTTAAACACCAAGTGACATATCTGGCTCCTTGTTTTATTTATTTTGGAGACAGGGACTAACCAACCTGTGCATACTGACCTTAAAATCACTATGTAGTTCAGGTAGGCCTTGAACTTGGGATTGCTCTACTTCATACTCCAGAGTGATAGGTTTACAGATACATACCACCACACCTGGGCAGTTCTCTACTCTGGCTTTGTTGAGAGCCAAAAACAGGAGCAAGTAAGCAAAACAGAAATTTTCTAGTGCTGCACTTCAATTCTCCAAGGGCATCAACGATTGCCTTGTTGGCAACCTGCTACCTCTAACAGCTCCACCATTTCTCCCACTGTCTTCTCAATCAGAGTCACTTCTGGCTATCCTTAATATTGTAGTTTATAGTCTGCCTATGCATGTACTTGATCACTGAGCTATACCTCTGGCTCCAAGATAAATTATATTGTAGATGTTATCTTACTCTATTATCAGTCTTGAGAACGTGAAAAGGATCTTCCTCCACCATTTTCAAATAATCCCATGAGTGTTCAATGCCAATGTCACTCTTTAAAATATTTGTCATTACCTTGTGAACTTAAGGATTTGCTCTCTTTGTTTCATTCTCAGCAATAATACTTACAAAACTCATAATGAAATACATGTGATATGTGGCTATGGTGGTACTTCTGTCTACAAATAAAACCATCTAAACTTAGTTAAGGACAAAATTAAGACTTTAATTACACCTAATCAGAGCCTCACAAAAGGCAGTAGAAATTGCTAGTGTCTGGCTGTATCTCATTATTATTTTTTCATGTAATATATTTTCTGGAAAATGTATATGAGTACTGCATTTACATTATGTTCATCTTGCATTCTCTCTCTTCAACTCCTTCTGTGTTCCTCTACTCCCTCTCAACTTCATGCCCTCTTCTTTGTTACCGTTAAACATACATGCATGCACACATACATGTAATGTATGTAAATATAACCTTCTGAGAACATACAGTATTGTGTGTAGGATTGACTACTTGGGATTGGATCGGGGGCTCATCCTTGGAGAAAAACTGATTCTCTACCTCTTAGCAGCCATCAGTTGGCTGTAGCTCTTCATTTAGGGATTGGACTTTGTGAGATTTTCCCCATCCACATTGGCTTGACAACTGGTATTGTCATTGTGCAGGTCTTATTTAGGTGACCATATTGTTAAGATTTCATGGGTTCAGTTCACTGTCAGATATAGAAAACACTATCTCACCGCAGATGTCTTGATTCTTGGACTCTTTTGTCCCCTTGTACTGTATATGTGTCAATTGGGGATGGGCTCTCCTTGGTCAGATGCTTCTGCATTATGACACATTGTGGGTTTCTGTGATATCTTTTGAAATCTTGTGGACTCTTTTGACCAGGGATCAAAGGGAGGTCTCCCAAGCCTGGCATTGGGGTTTTATTAGGTTGGCTCTTGCAGTGAATACTGTCACTCCAAGTGGCATAACTTCATTTAAATTATTTATATACGGATATAAACATATATTTATATGTGTTATTATGTACATTTGTACATAAACATAAAATAATGTTTCACTATGGCTTTCTTCATCGTCTTATTTTTGCATTGGCAAGAACTAACTAGGTAGATGGATTGTAAGAGATAAAGAGAACTGTCACACTTATTTTTTTCAGAAAGTTGAGTTAGTTCAGTTGAAAAAAAAAAGACCTATTGAACTTTAGTTAACAATTCTACTGCATGTAGGAAACTGCTTTGTTTTGAAGAAAATAATGCACATGGCCTCAATAACAGTTTATATTTAACAGAACTAAATGGTCACATTTTCAAGTAAAATACGCCTTGGCATTTGAACAGCTGTTATATCTAAGTCAGAACTGAATAGTGTTGTTTAACCTTCCCAGCTGTAGCGGGGGTGTTTTGTTAGTCTATTCCAGCATAAAATATGCATAGTATACTTAAATTTGAAACTTTAAACATATATTTGTATTAAACTGATAAATTTTAGTCATATAAGACTATTTTAGATAAAGGCTTTATCTTTCTGTGAGTTACTTATTATTCTCAACTATACTTCATGTTTCAGAAGAGTTTAGCTAATTAAAATTTCCAAACCCTTATACTTAGGTCATATATTTTAAACTTTATTTTTAATAATAAATAAAAATATATACATGTTCTCTCTATTTGGTTACAATAGTATTCTTGCAATTACAGGAAATTTTGAATCACATTTTTCCCATCTCATAATCTGGCTGCAAATTTTTGATACTACAACAGAATGGAATGAGAGGATGCGGTGAGAGGAAGAGTCAGGACTGTTCCATCCGACAAGATGAAAGCTATCAGGAGCTGAAAGCAACATGTCTACAGACCATGAGTCATGTGAATACATGGAATAAACATTTGTTCATCCAAATCAGATATATACTGCCATAGAGTATGCAATATTATAAAACACAGCATGAAGTTTGTAAGAAGCAATTTTAGAGCTAATAAATAGAAATATTCCTAGCTATATACCACGTATGTTCATGTACATGGAGCACATACTGCCACAGATATACATACATATAGTTATCAATGTATCTTTATTAATAATATATCATAAAGACTCCCTCCCTCCCCAGCCTTGTGTTTTGGGGAGCTCAGAGTAACAGTGACAGTGATCTAGAGAACATTTCTTGTACCTAGATACCATTGTTTCCTATCCCTTCTCCGACACACAGAAAAGTGTATGTGGAAGGCCTATTGGTAAGATAGTTAATTCTAGGGCAAGGTCATATGAAGGGTAAGATGAAAATAAAATTATTACAGAAAGTAAGGAGCTACCAAAAGAATGACTGAGACATGAGAAAAGACACAGAGCCAAACTGAAGAAGTACTCTCTAAATTTTGGTAATTTGAACATAAAAATAAATATTGGAATATAAACCATTAAATAATCTGTGCTGACATGGATGAATACACAGATGGGTAGACAGATTTCTTCTCTACAGACTCCTAACTAAAATACAGAAGGAATGGTGAAAACAGAAAATTATCACTTGACAGTCACAGATGTGTTCAATTCAGATGAAACTTTAGTTCAGTACAAGGAAGACAAAAGCGAGGTGCAGGAGCTGTCATTCTCCTGGGAAGGAAACAAAGACCAAAAGATCATTCTTCTAAAGTCATAGACAGTCACTGTTCATCAACAAGAGACCTACTTATGACCCACCCACCCAGTAGGTATGCGCTGTGACTGGAAAGTGTGGTGTGTGTCTCCCTTTTCCTAATAAATGCCTGACCTGCTCCTGGGTAAGAAGCTCTGCTAGGCTGTGGGAAATCAGTGAGGAGCAGGACACTGTGGTCACTTATGAATCTGAGGATGTGGAGGTGTGAGACATTAACTGAAATGCAGTGTTGCTATGACAGAAAGTACAGGATGCTGTGAAAACACACACTGGAGGCACTGACTGCAGTGTGGATAGACCAGAGAAGTCTGGACTGACATTAAGCCACAGCCTCAAGGATACCCCGAGGTTAGCCTGCTTGAATAAACAATGGGACAAGTGGAAAAGTTGTTAGAGGTGCCAGGTTCCCAGCAGAGGCAACTACTTGTGTGTGATGCCCTTGGGGAACTGAAGGAATTCAAATGCCCCCCACAGGAAAACTTCTGTTTTGCCTACCTACTCCTGTCCTTTATTTATTTATTTATTTATTTATTTATTTATTTATTTATTTATTTATTTATTTATTTATTTATTTGTTAATTTTTGATACTTTATTTATATTTCCAATGTTTCCCCTTTTCTAGGTCTCCTCTTTGGAAACACCCTATCTCCTCCCCCTTCCCACCTCTATGGGGGAATTCACCTCCCACCCACCCGACCACCCATTCCCATATTCCCACCTTGACATTCCCCTTTACTGGGGCCTCTAACGCCCTCAGGCCCATTGGCCTCTCCTCTCTCCCTGATGGCCAACGAGGCCATCCTCTGCCACATACGATGTCCGAACCATGGGACCATAGATGTGTATTCTTTGGTTGATGGTCCAAACTCCAAGAAGACTGGGGGGGGGGGG
>CM052701.1:67148035-67212133 GCA_028551405.1 Uromys caudimaculatus | reverse complement strand
ATTGTTGGTGGGATTGCAAGCTGGTACAACCTCTCTGGAAATTAGTTTGGCGGACCCTTAGAAAAATGGACATAATACTACCTGAGGACCCAGCTATACCACTCCTGGGCATATACCCAGAAGATGCTCCAACATGTACTAAAGACACATGCTCCACTATGTTCACAGCAGCCATATTTATAATAGCCAGAAGCTGGAAACAACCCAGATGTCCCTCATCAGAGGAATGGATACAGAAAATGTGGCAGAAAATGTGGTATATTCACACAATGGAATACTACTCAGCTATTAAAAACAATGACTTAATGAAATTTGCAGGCAAATGGATGGAACTTGAAAATATCATCCTGAGTGAGGTAACTCAGTCACAAAAGAACGAACATGGTATGTACTCACTGATAAGTGGATATTAGCTCAAAAGTCCGGAATATCCAAGTTTCACTTACCAGTAACCGCTGGACTGAGTGTGAGGTCCAGATGGAAGAGTTGGAGAAGGGACTGAAGTAGCTGAGGGAGTTTGTAGACCCATGGAGGGAGCAACAGTGTCAACTGGCCTGACCCCCTGGTGCTCCTGGAGGCTGGACCACCAACCAAAGAATACACATCGAGGGACCCATGGCTCGGACCACATATGTGGCAGAGGAGGACCTTGTTGGCCATCAGGGGGAGGAGTGGCCCTTGGACCTGAGGGTGTTAGAGGCCCCAGAACAGGGGAATGCCAAGGTGGGAAGATGGGAGTGCGTGGGCAGGTGGGTAGGAGGTGGAATACCCTCATAGAGGTGGGTAATGGGGAGGGGATAGGGGGTTTCCAAACCCCCTATAGTGGAGACCTGGAAAGGGGGAAACATTGGAAATGTAAATAAAGTATCAAAAAATTAAAAAAAAAAAAAAAAGTACAAGGCTTGGACCCAGTCCTTCTATAAATGCCGTTACAAACTGACCTAAGATTTTTAATCCTGTGAGTTAAGGGCCAGAGAGAAAATTCATGGCTTTGAGTTTATTGTTAGAGTGTTTTCAGATATTTTAATTAGAAATAGCTAAGAGTAGTTAATGGATAACAGTCCAGATTACTTTACATAGAGAGCTGGGTTTCAAAAACCTCAGAAATCCACAGAATGTGATAGTTAATGTTATTTATTCACTTGTTTTTGAGACAAATCTCTCCTAACAGCTTCCCATTCGTGGATTCAAAGAAGCAGCTGAGCATCTCTACCTCCAGGTGAGGCTGTACTTTGTGGCTAGGTGGCCACTGGGCAGAAATTGCTTTTTTCTCCTGCAGACCTATACCGTTCTTGAGAGGACACAAGTTACAGGTTAGGACAGCTTAGTTCTGCAGAGACAGAATAAGCTAGTCCTTAATGATTCCTGTTTTTCAAGGTTTGTCAGAATATCCTGGGCCAGAAGGCTGAAGACTATGCTCCAACTTCCTGACATCCTGGGGCTGTATAGGCAGGCAGCTGTCTCTTCAATTTGTCTCAGTTCTGGAAGCTGTGTTAGGCTTCTTATATTTTTCAGATAATGTTGGTCGTTCTCAGATTTCTGACAGAGTTAAAAGACTAATTATAGTCTCATAGCCAACTCAGGCTATTTAACATTGAGAAAATATATTTGAGAAGATAGTTTTCAGAGAGTGTACAAGCTAAACCAGATTATAACATGGATTTATAAGCCTCTTTTAAGTTAGGATAGATAACAGTGCTCTATTTAATTGACAAAAATGATGGACTGGGTGTTAGGTGTATTTTGTACTTTATAAATTATAGAATGGTGATAGTTGTGCTCAATTTATATCTGAGATAAGAGTCTTTTAATTGGACAGAAAGGGGGAAGTGTTGTGGAGAGCCCTGGTGCTGTTTATATTTTGATGCTAATTCAATTTCCCCAAGAGGGATTACCTGGGATGAGGAATGAATCAAGTACTCAGGACTTCATGTGATGCTTCTAATAAATAAAGAAACCAGTCACTGGGCGAGTAGGTGGGACTTATGGGTCAGAGAGAGGAAGAGAAGAGGAAAGAGCTCTGCTTTTGGTCGGGACAGTAGGAGGACAAGATGTAGCTACAAGTGGCCCCCGATTTAGATTTATATTTAATATGGCTTACAAGATTAGGATTCTAGTTGTTGCACCCAGCGATTAAGTTACTATTGATTCTTAAAAAAAAAAAAAAAAAAAAAAAAAGCCACCATGTAGGTAAACTGAAATGGATCTTCTTCTTCTTTTTTTTTTTTTTTAAGTGGGAGGATATATACTATTATTTTATTTGTAACATCTGAAGGGTAAAATTATTTTTTTCCCTTTTTTACTTATTTATTTTTGATACTTTATTTACATTTCCAATGTTTCCCCCTTTCTAGGTCTCCTCTTTGGAAACCACCTACCCCCTCCCCCTCCCTCACCTCTATGAGGGAATTATACCTCCCACCCACCCGCCCACCCACTCCCATATTCCCACCTTGACATTCCCCTTTACTGGGACCTCTCCTCCCCCTGATAGCCAACAAGGCCCTCCTCTGCCACATATGTGGTCCGAACCATGGGTCCCTCCATGTGTATTCTTTGGTTGGTGGTCCAGTCTCTGGGAGCACCGGGAGGTCAGGCCAGTTGACACTGTTGCTCACTCCATGGGGCTGCAGACTCCCTCAGCTCCTTCAGTCCCTTCTCCAACTCCTCCATCTGGGACTTCACTTTCAGTCCAGCAGTTACTGTAAAGTGAAACTTGGGTATTCCAGACTTTTGGGCTAATATCCACTTATCAGTGAGTACATACCATGTTTGTTCTTTTGTGACTAAGTTATTTTGCTCAGGATGATATTTTCAAGTTCCATCCATTTGCCTGCAAATTTCATTAAATCATTGTTTTTAATAGCTATAAGCGATAAATGTTCTTAACTGCTGAGCCATCTTCCTAGTCCCAGATTCTATTTTATACATGGTCTTATCTATACGTGATTTAAAAATGAATACTTTAATAGTTAAATACTTTTATTTAACCTCAATTTTCCACTCTCAAGATGTGTACATTGGACCCAGACTTCATTTACCAATAGTGGGGAAAAAAGGTAATTAAATCGACACATAGAATCATAAAATGTTGTTTTCTAGTATAGCATTTAATTTATTATTTTCAAAACTATTTTGAAATCTTTAATGATTTTGAAACATGTTTTGAAAAACACTTTTAAGTTAAAAATGAGACAAAATTTTCTGAGAAATTGTTTCCACAATATGAAAATACTGGAAACCAGTTATGGTCGTGCTTTTCTGTAATCCCAGCCTGTGGGGAGTTGGGGCAGAAGGAAACATAAATATTGTAAACAATGAATATAGCTTTCAAATTCACAGCAAAACTTCTACAACAGTACTTACATTGGCTGAAAGTATCACACACCCACTCCTGTATAAAATGCTGAGTAATACGGGAATAATGCTATTAAAACTTAGGAAAGCTAGATTTAGTAGAGCACTTCTACAGCATGTGTGAGGCCCTAGAGTTGATCCTGTGTCAGCAACAAAATCAACACATAAAAAACTGAAACAAAATACAGAGGGAGGGGAGAGGAGACTATAATTGCAGGGATAGCTGAAGTCCTAAACCACAAATAGAAGGACCTTCCCTAGCATATGGAGTAGTTGCCATGTTCTCCCAGGGACAGTCAGCAACTATGTTTACCTCAGGCTCATCCAGAAGAGGCAAACTGTCAAGTACGATTTCAGTCATTGGGAGGTTTGCTTGGGATACATCAGTATCATGATAGATAGCATGATAGATAGTTTATTGCAGCACCAAACTGCCACTTGGGAAATCTTGAACTCAAACAAAAGCTCAGTTATTATTACTGTCAAAAGGTACACAGAGACAAAATTTGATCGGCAGCAAAAAAGATGAATCAAAAAGAAAAGTAGTCTAATTTGTATAATCAAAATTAAAACTGAGAAGCATCTTGTAGTTGGTAATTGCTTTTAAGTTTCAACAAAGTTACATGCTATTATCTCTATTATCACTATATTTATAAATATTATCACTGATAATATTTAAAATGTTTCTATATAGCAATGTATTTGTAGACACAACTTAGAATCATACATACTTTCTTACTCAAAATCTTTATTTTCAACATGATTCAGAGTGAAGAATCTCCTTTTATATCTAGGAATAAGCAGTAACATTTAAAAAATTGGATCATTTTAGTGTTTTTCCTTTAGCTAAATAGTCCAAAAAAACCACTTTTTAAAAGAGAAGACTTAGTTTTCTGGAAATATTTAAACATGCTAAAATCTTGTGTAGTCTGATGATGTTCACACAAAATCAGGCTAAAAACATGAATGTAAAAATATAGACTGATGTAACGAATCTAAGGAATTTCTTAGATATCTTGTAAGCACTGGAATGATATATACTTATAAATGATACAACACATTATTCTATTAGCAAACACAAACTTTGCTATCTTTAAATCAGTGCCCACCCCATATTCTCAAAAGGAATGTCCTCGAGTGTCAGTGCCTGAAGTGATCCGCTCTGACAAATCTAGCAGCTCTCTCTGTGTCAGTCCTAATGCACTTGTCACTCAGCATTATCCATCCTCATTAATGACAATGGGAAAGTTTATCTTGGGAACACGTTTTAAATCATCTACTCTTTACAATGGGACCATGAAATCTCTTACAAAACATGAGGCGGGAACTACTCTGACAACAAAACCCCTTCCTGGCAGCTTTATTCTTAATTCCTGTTCAAGGAGTAATCTGTTTATTATAAAATCATACAAAACAATATATTAAACAGAATTTGAAACAAGAATAGCTAGTGTGATTTTCAAGCTTACAAGTATTTTTACAACATTTTTATTAAGCTGAAAACACTGTTGAGCCTTTTTGTGTGGTTTCATGCAATCATTTCTTTTTCTATTCTACATTACATCAACCTTTGAAAAGGGATTTTGCTTTGCTGAATTTTAAAATAAACTAATAACCAAGCTCTTATATATATTAAAATGCAATAATCTGCATTATCTTAAAAGCAATTTCTTTAGAAATAAAATATCCTATTTAAAAATGTCTAAAGTGCTAAAATACTCAAGTGTAATTAGTTATAGCATAAAAATAACCTAACTACCACCAATACTACTTTTAGCACAACAAATATTACATTTTAAGCCTGAATATGATATTTTAATGTTTTAAGAAATATCTACAGTAAAAAAAGACAGAAAGAAAGTTAAACTTCTGGATCCATAGTACCTGCTGTTTTAATTTGACTGTTAATTCCAGACAAATGTGACTTCTGTATTTCTGTCAATAAAATAAATGCTTCTGGGAAACATGTCCTTAAGCCTCGTAATATTCTGGCTTTGGAAGTTTAATGCTACATTTTGTTTCACTCACTGGGCAGTAAAGTCAGACTAAATACAGTATAATAAAAACTATTATATTCAATATTGACATTTATCATTTTCAATCATTTAAAGGTATCTACATAATGTATGCTAATAGCACTGGATACTAATAGCTCATATTAATATTTAAATTGCATTAGTCTATAACTTATAACAAAACATTTTAACTTTAGAATTTTAAAATGTTGGATATTTTAAGTTAATGCTTTAAAGAGTTTATTTAAGGAATGTGCTAACAGGCTTCATGGTTAAAATTATTGCTTACTGTATAATAAACACTATAAATACTACAAAATGTTTGTTTTGATATATGAGGATTAATAAAATAAATATAATCTAAGACCTTCTGAAAGTAATAGTTGTTATTCATATATTAGATATTTGTTGTGAGTCTATGACTAGTGTCTAGAAAACATCATTTTATGTACAGCTTTAGAGGGCAAGCTTAGCCAAATGGGTGGAAGTCTGCCCCAGTATCTGAGTGATCCTGGGAGAGGCCTCTAAGACAGTGAACACCAGAGACCACACAAAACACACACACACACACACACACACACACACACACACACACACATACACACACAGAGCAAGCTGGCTTTGGGCATTTCAACTCTCCTTCAGTTCCAACCTTTTATGAAATTTAACATTTTCACAAAATAGTAATGCAGCTTGAAAAAAGCTAGGTACGTTCAGAAAGATACTCTATTGATTTTACAAGTATGAATCACACATAGAAAGATTGTGCATTCACTGTTTTTCAAATAGAGATGAATTTAAAGACTATAAATCATGTCCTTCAATTGTTAATTCTTTCAGTGAAATTTGTTGAAAGCATTAACACCGGGATTCTTCACTGTAATAACTTTTCTGACAATAATCATAAAGTAAATGTTTTTGGCCTGGGAAAACACAATTTTTAATTTAGTTATGCAGGACACAGGAAGCATGGCAAAACTAATTGTCTTCAAAACATCCAGTACAGTTTACTTAGACAACAGCAGGGCTGGAATTGGACCATGGTTCATACCTGCAATAAGGACAAAAGTGGTTTTATACTGCCCCCTTACACTGTACACGGGCCAAACATAAGAAACCTTCAAGTAAATGGGAGGTGGGGAATGTTATATTCATGGTAAAGGAAAGCTGAGTAGAAATATGATATTATGAAGAAATATGTAGATTGTGTTTTCCAAATACCTTTATATAAGTTTTAGTTAAAAAAATAAAATGAGCTATTAAATCAAGTTGCTATGAATTATGTTATAATAACAATATAATTGGAAATAAATGTCCTCATTTAAATTTTTATGCAGATCAGGATGGCTTCCTAAAAGTGGACTCATAAGCAGTCAAACTAAAGCAGTGCTTTAAAATTGGGCTGTCCGGATGATTTGATAGATACAGATTTCAACATTATGGAAGTAATTACTTGATCATAAAAGCATAGGATAACTGTACAATATTTAAAGTATTGTATTCTAATACTATTTTATACAGTCATATCCAAATGTCTATATTTTTTCTTTTAAACACTAGAAAAACATAGACAAAATCAACCACATTTGCCACAGAAAACTAGGTATATCAACAGGGTACTAATGGGTCAAAAAGTAGGCTGGGAATTATAGGTCTTGAAAGGAATGAATTAGAAATGATTTCCATTTGGTTTTACAATGTAGACTAGACCCAGCAGCTCACAATAGGAATTAGATTGGAAATTCATAACTGACCTTTGTGAATTTGATAATTTTATTATTAAACCTCTCTTTCTCTTTTCCTTTTTCCCCCTTCTAGCTCTGGCTGGCTTAGAACTAACTATGTAGACCAGGCCGGCCTTGAACTCACAAGAGGTCTGCTTGCCTTTGCCTTCTGAGCGTTACGACTAATGGTGTGTACCACCATGCCGGACTATTATTAAATCTTTCAAGATTAAGCAACCCAATAAAAGTTCACAGGTAACAAGATAATGAAATGGTCATTCACATAAGTATATCAATTATGCATTGTTAATTAAAAACTTCCTCATCGGATACTGGTCTTTAAGGCACAGTTCTATTTCATTTCACTGACAACAACTCATTATATTACCTGCTAAGTGTTGAGGGTTGCTTTGCTTATGCGAAACCTTAGAGGTATATTAACTCTCCGGGGAAAGTGTTCTGGTACATTAAAGCGTTCCACAGAGTCTGTAAAGGTGAAATTGCTATAGTCAAAGTGTCAGGAGGGCATTTACTCACCCATCTATTCAGTCAGTATTTACTAAGCAGCAATACAATTAGTATTGAACCGGAAAGAGGTGGTGAAATGATGAGACAGACCTAAGTTTACAGCATTATTATACCCCTAAAGATTCATACGTTCTCAAAGGTTTAACACTATAAAAGGGACCATAGAGATACATGATGTTTCCACTACACTGAAGTGTGGCAGCAAAGAAACACTGCAGAGTGAAAACCAAGAGCCAGGTAACAAGCAGAGAAGATCAGTATAGACATGGTCACTTTATGAGCAGCCTTAGAATTTCTATAGATTAACAGGTCTACATGGATTTAAAGGGTATTTTGTTATTATATATTTGACTTTTAAGTCCAAAACTATGGGAAATTGCTTTTTTTTTCTGCTTGTTATGTTTCCCTATGTAGCTCAGGCCAGCCTCAAATACAATCCTCTTGTCTCAGCCTCCTGAGTTCCATGTGTATTAGAATTACATGTGTATACCACCATGTCTGGGTTGTAAAGTATTTTTTCTTAACCTAGAAGATTTTGTTTGGTGTGAATTAGAAATTTTAATCTTTTAAAAACATTTCAATTTTGTTTATTGTTATTATGCTATATGCATGGCTGCTTGCCTGTGTGTGCACCCGTGCACCACGTGCGTGCCTATGGAGGCCAGAAGGTGTCAGATCTCCTGGAGTTACAGACTCTCGTGAACTGCTATGCGGGTGCTGAGAATGGAACATGGGACCTCAGAAAGAGCAGCCAGAGCACTTAAACACTGAACCCTTTCTTCAGCCCCTTGGTGTTGGTTTTGATAGCACAGTCATCCCTTCCTGAGCCCCCCATTTCCTCAAATTAAGCATGGATGGTTGCCATTTATCTGAGTGTACAAATACAGAGGGAATAAGCTATGAGGCGCTGGGGAAATTTATTGGTATAGTTCTATAATTTTTTTTAAAATTGCTGTTCTGGGTACAGGTTTTATGTGAGCTAGGTAAGCACACTATCATTGAACTCAATTTCCATTCTCTGAAGTTTAATTTTATTGAAACAAAAAATGGCTTTACCTCATAAATATCTCTCATATGTAAAGTTTAAGTATGTTCAAATTGTTACAAAGAATAAAATATATCATTAGTTTTACTTTTATTCTTAAGTATTAATTTATTAAAATGTCAGGTTTTGGACTTCATTAATTATAGATATTACAATATATATACAACTGACTTTTACCTGTACCAGGAGTCTTCATTATACTTTGAGCTCACAGAGATGAGCTTGCCTCCTGAGTGCTAGAATTGAAGGTGTCCCCAGTACGCCTGGCTAATATCATGTGTTCTTAGTGAAGCAATATCTTTGTATTTTTCAGTGACCTAAGTTTCTTTTAGTAATATTAATTAATCACAGATTAATGTTTTGCTATCATAGAACTTATTGCTTAATTTTACTTAAAGATAGTAGTACTCAAATAACCTCAAGAAATATTTGTAAAAGAGTAGCTTTAAAGAAACAGTTAAATTTTCATTAGAACTTTGTTTCTAATCTTGAAAGGTGAGCTTAAAAATTGGTGATCTGGAAAACATAATTTGGTAAAACCTAATTAATTCACGAGTTACATATGTCTTAATTATCTCACAGGATAATGTTTGATGCTATGAATATAACATTTAAAAATAATTTATAAAAACATAAAATACAAAAACATTAACTAATTATGAGCAAATTACTATTTTAAAAGTAACTTGGAAACACCCCTTTAGAAGCATGTATTTGATCCATTTGTTGTAGGCATCGTTTATGTTTAACACACAGCACCATATTCCATTGCTGTCTTAGCTCACAGGGACCTTGCACATGCACTAGTGTACACATCTTGCTGTAAAAGATAAAAGACGTGGAGAGTTAGAGAGCCTTCTCTAAGTCAGTCTCCTGTGGTTATGTTAAATCTTGATCTTCTGGCCCCTTGTGCAGAACTCCACTGGAAAGCACACTATCATTGAACTAAATTTCCATTCTCTGAAGTTTAATTTTATTGAAACTAAAAATGACTTAACCTCATAAATATCTTTCATCTGTAAAATTTAAGTATAAGTTATATATTATATGTTAAGTATGATATAAGGTTTAGGAACTCTGTTAATCATTATTTATTAAAACAACAACCACCACCACCACCACCACAAAACAAGTCCTGTTAAGTGTTTTTTGGCTTCTGGGACAAATACAAGTGTTTCACAGTGTTTTTTAGTAGATCTGTAACCATCATGTTCCATTATTTTGCCAATGAGTAAATGTATAGTTCAGAGAGTTTAAGCAACTTACCTTGTCCAAAGTCAGAAAGGCCGTAAGTGGCAGCAGGGACAGATCAACCTTTTATTCCAAAGCCTGTGCCCTTAATTATGGTTTGCTGTGCCCCAACTGGTACAGTCTACATCTTTAGAAGAATGTATTTTTCAATGTAATAATCAATCACTCCATAGCTCTGGCACATAGTCAGAAAGCATGTAAAAGAATTTACAATATGAAATGTACTTTAAAAAACCCATCATGAGGACACACTTATGCTAACATTCAAGTTAAAATTTGATTCTCCATAGCAATTACTTCTAATGGTTTTATGAAGGACATTATGAAATTATGTTGCTTTGCTCTTGGCTGTTTTATATATAATGATATATAAAATTGGGGTGAAAATACTGTTACTTCCTCCCTTTTTATTTTTTTGTGGTATCAGATGCATATTTTATTATGGAAAAATATTCCATGAAGCACTATTTTTAAGCATGCTAATTTCTCAATTCTCCATTTTTGTATTCTATATATAATTCCCTACTTTAATCAACCAATTTAATGTAATTAAAACGTATTTCAAATTTAATTACATTGTATTCTATTTAAGTTCTGTATTTGATGCTCCAACACTGTATTATATTTAAGTTCTATAGTTGATACTGCAAAAATAACATAAAATAATTTAGAAAAACATAAAATATATGACATTTTAACTAATTAGGAGCAAATTAGTCCTAAGTAGCAGAATTCCTAAGCCTGATAGCTTTTCGGTATACTTCTGCACAAGGGGCCAGAAGATCAAGGACCCACAGGAGACTGACTTAGAGAAGGCTCTCTAACTCTCCACGTCTTTTATCTTTTACAGCAAGATGTGTACACTAGTGCATGTGCAAGGTCCCTGTGAGGCTAAGACAGCAATGGACTATGGTGCTGTGTGTTAAACATAAACGATGCCTACAACAAATGGATCAAGTACATGCTTCTACAGATAATTTAAAAAAATATCAGTTTAATATTTAACAAATATTTATGGAACCAATAAATATGTATGTTGAGGATTTAGTTGTGAACAAGAATGGTATGTCCATATTCCTGGGGACCTAACATTTTAGAGGTAAGCTAAAAGAAACAAAGGAGCTGATAAGCACATAAGCGTTATAGCAAAACACCTGTCACACTGCAAATTAAAATTGTGTATGTGCTTGCAAATAACACCACATTTCCGATGGTCCACTGAGTGCTTTCAAAGGAAGGGAACACAATGGAACATCATTATCCCCGCAGTCAAATGATGTGACAAGGCCTTGAAAGGACTGGAAGGTTGAATATTTTGGACATTTGCTGTGCAAAGGTACTGAGGGCAATGACTAATTTAGGAAAGTTTGGGGACAAAGTATCCACAAAGTTCCCTGTGCCACAAACAAGCTCATGGAAACCGTATTTATTAAGCATGATTACCTGAGACACACTGGAGGACACACTAGTAGAATATATGATCTTGTGTTCTAGAAATTTAAAAATACAACTTGGCAGGGAACAAGGCCAGGTGTGAATTGCCATCACTTGTTTTCTTTTTCTGTCTTTCTCTGACACATAAGTGACACATTGTGGGAGGAAGTTTTTCAGAGCCATTGTGTAAACGGGGGTAAATTCTGCTACAGTTCCCTGAAGGCTTCAAGAAATTCTTAAAGTACTGAAATATAATTTTTGTGGAGCCAAAGCACAGAATGCGCTTGCAGAAGTGTTCATGCCTACAAACTTTAGGAAGGAGGAGAAAAGCTCCTTGTCTCTTTGTAGCGTTCGACAGCACTCTTTGTTCCATTAGCATGGTCTCAAAGTTGAGATAGTTGAACCACAAGCACTGGGGGATCTTCATGAATTCATGACTGAAAAGTGTTAACAGCTTTGAATTATTTGAATTTGGCTTTGTGAAATCATTAACCAGTTCATGCTCAAATTTCTTGCATAAAATATAGTTATGAATAAACATAAGAAAAAGGTAAGGGTCTGGGGATGTAGCTCAGGGGCAGAGTGCTTGCCTAGCACGTGCAAGGCCTTGGGTTTGATTCCTAGGATTGCCAAAAACAAGGTACAATATAAAACAATAGATTCTGGACTGAATTTATAAAATAAAGAACTTTATACAAAGACATTACAATAAAGATATAGGATATTGAGACATTAAAAATAGGATTCATTTGCTGTAATTATAAACCCAATAGCCTCAGTATTGCTAACCACACAGAGACCTGCAGACATCTAATAGTCAAACATGAACTGACTTTGCCTTGCCCATGAAGCAATGATGTTCTGCCAGCCAGACTCACAGGAAGCACGTGAAATGAACACAAAAGCAAACAGGCTTCCTGCTGCCCGAGGGAGAGTCAGCAAGATGGCAGTTTCAATCATTTGGAATAATACTAAATTAGCCTTAGGCTTTTCTCAGAATGGAAACATGTCACTATTACTGCAATACTTTAACAAATCAGAATGCAGAGGAATGAACACTTACACAATCCTATCCTACAAAGGGCACTTTACTCAACATCTAAGTGGAAAACAATTAGAAGGAAATTTCAGAAAAATTGTCAGTGAACATAAATGACTAAGGGAAAATGTTTTTTTCCCCTTTCAACACACTTAATAGATTTTTTAAAAGCTTACCACTTAGAAACAATTTACTTTTCCAGTCTCCTTAAGGAACTATTAATGTAAAGAAACTTAGATGAAGTACTAAGTGAAAAGTTTGGTATTCGAGCTTCCAGGAAGAAATACCCATCATTCCTCAACATAGCATAGCTTAATGTAAGAGCAGATCAAAAGAAATAAAATTTTCACAACATTTATATAGGAAGTCAAAAAAATACTTCAAATATTTTGGGAAATTATCTAATCAGTGTACTTTTAGCATATGTCTGATCATGTAGCCATCTTTGGTCAATCATCAAAAAAATCAAAGGCAAATTGGCATGACTCAAGTCTAACTTTAATACCGCATGATTGTGTCGTGTAAGCTTGTTTTGTGTGAGAGCTGCTGTGGTTTTAGCAGAGAGATTAACTACCGGACCTAAGCTGGCCTCCAAACCTTGCCCTGCTGATGCCTCTGGCTCTTTGATGTCTGACCATCATACCTGGCAAAGCAACAGTGGGAACTAGGACAGTGTCAGATCTAATCAAATTGCTCGCTGCAGCATAGCTAACCACAGGCTTCACTAATTGGCCCAATTGAGGATTATACCTTTTGCTACAGATTCACGACAATAATTTAGTTAAATGATGTCCCCCTCTCTATCTCTTCTAATTAAGATTCCAAAGTTGGAAGAAATAGGATTAGACAGAGTCTCACAACTGTGTTCCCCTTAAAGTGGTATGCACTTCTGATAGGTTCACCATGGCAATGTAAAATATATGTAGCAAGAATTAAACCAACTTCTAGAGATTCTAAGAAACTTGACATTGCTGTATGCCTATATGACTAAGAAATTAAAGTGACAATATTGGTATAGTACGTTTAAAATGTGAGCATATAGAACTTACATTCTACTCTTATACAATGTTAACTTTTGTTTGTGTGTGTGAGAGTAGGCATGCACTTACACTTATATTCACCTTGACTGTACATATGGAGGCCAGATGGTAATACTAGGCATTCTCCTCTAGTGCTTTGCTGCCTTATGTTTTGAGACAGGGTCTCTCAATGAATTTGGAGCTCACTCTTTTGGCTATACTAGCCGGCCAGTGAGCCTCAGGGATCTGTCTGTCTCTGCCCTCCCAGTGTTGGGGTTACAGGCACGCATGGCCACATCTGGGTTTTATATGTGTCTGGGGATCATATTCAGGTCCTCATCCTTGTGCAGCAAGCATCCTATTTATTGGGCCATCACTTTTCTTAGGTTTACTTTTGAAAAGTGATTTCATTCAGATGAATAGAAACTTATATTCAATATTTTAGTTTTGTTACTGGCAGCATACTTATGAAAATAAGCTAACTTCTACAGCAACCAGTATTTGACAAGGACATTGTTGAAAATTTATATTAGATTATATGGCCCATGATACTACCACTTACTAGGATTTGGAATTATTTCAGTGACATCATTGTGAATTGATAGGTTAGTTTCCTTCTCTCTCTTCATCTTTGGGTATACTAAACATATTTCACCCTCCTACTTATCATTAAAAACTGGAAAGGCCATAGAAAATACAGAGAAGTAAATCTAGACTTGATGATACCATGCAAAAATCTGAATTGTTAATATTATCATAGTGACTATTAGCCTATGGGACTTTATACTTTGCAAAATGTAAACATTTTAGATAATTCTACAAATCAACATTAAGTTATATTGTCATATTATCATGAAGCTAATTTACAGCAATAACATATGGAATTTTGGTGTTAATAGTTAAGAATGAATCTTCAGTAAATACACCAAGAATAGCTAATTTATAATAACAGGTTGGCCAAGTATTTTGTGAGAAAAAAAGCCTTGGTGGCTGTAGAGTTATTGAGGTCTCATCTTCTTAAATGGAGGCAGGTATCACAAAGCAATCTTGAATAAGCTCAATTTGTTTTGACAGTCTATGGTCTCAATATTCAGTCTATAAGACCTAGATACACTAATTATTATGTTTGGACCAGTTCAAACCTTCATAATTGCTCTTCATCTACTTGCTAAACATTTGTAGTTATAGGATGTACTGTGTATTATCAGTGCATCATAGCTGTAAAACGTTTAATGATAATACCAAAAGTATTAAAGAAAAACAAGTTGCTACACTGAAAAATATCATAAGTTTAGAAAGTCAATTCAGATCAGTATTGAGGCCAGTACCAAGTTACAAAAACTAGAGAGTGGAGTTTATATTGGTACATACATATGTAGGGCTCCAGTGTCAGCACAGCATTCTGCTGTGTTTTTCATAAAGGATAATATACGCAGCTTTATAGTTACAGTAATTGTAATAATCTATTGTTAGAAATGTTTTCTTCTGAATCAGAAGTACTTGAATGAATGTCAATATGTACTCTAAGAGGGAGAAAACGCCATTCTGTCTTTGAGTCACTCCAAGTTGGCAAGTACTGGAGTTGCTTCACCTGTCATACACAAAGGCCAATGGCTAAATAGGCTTTGATAGCACCCCTCTCTCCAACCACTACTCATTTGTGACTCCTGTGACTTTAGGTACATCCTAATAAGTCTGCCTGTGTGGAGACAGGACTTATGCCTTACCATTGAGCCAGGCTTTGCTTCTGGGAACAACACACAGATTCAATGCCCAAGACACTAGCACTTCAGACTTTCCAGAGAACTGTAGCTTGCATTTATTTTTTTTAAAAGTCAGATTAATGTACTTCTATTACTTTTGTCATTTAAAATGGCTTTTACCCTGAATCTTTATTTTATAAACCCCCAAATCCTTACTGATTAGATCAGATGATAAAGGGTTTGATTGACTGTACTGAATATTACCTTCTTAAAAAGGTGATTTTGCTTTTGTTTTGTTTCCAAATACTGCTTCCAAACCACAAGGTGACAGTTATGATTCTTTTAGTTTGTGTAATAACAAGATGCCTGTGTGGCTAATTGGCATTATCTATTAGAACCTCCTGCTATTTAAGGGAGTGGTCTCACTTGACATTTATGCTCACCATAAGACACTGAGCAAGGTCATAAACAGGATTCACATGGTCATCCTACTTTGGGCACAATAACTTTTCCACTGAGAAATTCTTGCTTAATTTGAACATAATAGAAATGATACCAGAGACTTGGTTTTAAAAATATTGGGAATTCTGGAAGAATAACCATGTAGAGGGAAAAATTTATATTTGAAACATAAATTCAATTTAAACAATGGAAGCATACTTTTGCCAGACAATAAGCTAAAACCTAGTTCTCTAAATGTTTAAGAGGGTAAGTCACTCAGTTTTCCTTCATAAAAGCTGAGACAATGCTGGCACAGTTACAGTCTTGGGTTCCATTTCAATGGTATCTTTTGAGAAGTAAAGCAAATTAGCTCAAGAATCACTATTTCAACACACTCCTCTTTGGCCTTTAAGTGGCTTTTGAAGGAAGTATCCCCCAGATGAGGAACTTCTAACACTCCTGCAGAGATGACCTGCCTAAAGAACTGGCTGCCTGATTAACTATTAACTGCTCTCAATAGGATTAGATAATTAAGGACATTGATGACCATTAATTAGGAGGAGGGCACATTAATTTGTCACAGGATAGGACCCTTATGATGATTTATAGGTTAGTGCTACTTGTAAATGTGAAGGGACAGAGAAAGAGAGAGAGCCATTAAGTTACCTTATCAAGTGGCCAGCTTAAAGAGGGCAGAGGGTCAGAGAAGGGCCAAAGTGGTCACTTTAAGGGTGAAGTCCCAAACACCAAAGCAGTGCCAAGCCACATTGATGATCGTTTGGTGATGAAGTTAAAAATATGCTAATTTATTGGTGGTAATTCTCCCTTTTTATGGTTTCGAGCAGTTAAGACAAGTGGCCTGCTTAAGAGCTTTTCATTTGAAAAGAGATTAAACAAAATGGTTTGTCAAGGCAGTTTGGCTGTTTTATGTCTTTGTTTAAAAAAAAAAAATTGCACCAACTATACTGATAACTGTCACACTACCCAAAGCCATCTCCCTGAACATTTACTTCATTAATAAATATATCAACTCTAATTGCTTAATAGTTCCACACTCATTTGCTCTTTAGCAAGACTGAGCTGAAATAACTCTTTGGTATTGCTTTCTGTCATCCTGCTTGTAGAAAGGTCACAAAAATGCACATGTAGGAAGTTTACTTACAGCCACTAGTATAGTATAGCTCATACTTTGTTTAATTCAACATTTAAAAAAATTAAATGTAATCTCCCTGATATTAAAAACCAAACCAAACCAAATAAGACAAACAAAGCAAGCTCTCTGAGGTAGGGATAAAACTTGCTATCCACACACAGTTGTGGGTAGCATTCAGATTCCACACACCGTACGCACAGCTCATTAACATTTAATTAAATGCTTTTGAAAGCCTTGGAGATCCACGTCATATTTATCATTGAGTTTGAAGCTTATTTTTAATAGCTATTAAGGACTTTTTTTTTTCTGTACCTGAAAAAAAAAACCATGATTACAATGGGGGAAAATATAACAAAAATTAGTCTGTTATAACAAAAGTACTTAATTTGTAGCCTGAAATGTGTTTAGATGTTTTATTACAGTGAAAATCAGGCACGAGGTGGACCATTTACTTTAAGACAGTAAACTAAAACATAAAAAGTCTCTTACCTCAATGGTGAACAGCTTCCTTTTTAGCTTAAAAGCTAAGTCTTTGACATCTGATTCATCACAAGTCAAGTTATTAAGCCGAGGAATCTTCCGTATATGGATCAAACCTCATGGAAAGGAAATTAAAAGAGAAAGCCTTAAGTGCTGTCATCAGAGGCATAAATTAAGGAGTCTTACAGAAGAATCTGTAAATTTACACACAAGCATCCTCCCTTTAAAACTGGAGCTGACTACCAGGAGCAGTGAAGCAAATAGCGTGATTATACTCAAGTAATCAAGCAGAATAAGATAAACAGGAATCCTTGAGTGAGGAAAACTAATTGCACTTTGGTGCAGGAGTACAGATGTAAAGAGGGACCTTAATACTTGTCAAAACTACAGCCGGTCTGCGTGTGATTTTCTTTCGTATTTACAGTAAGCAAATATGGCTATCACCTTGCATGCTGCCCACAGCACCACTCAGCAATCTTTATTTCATTAAATGCACCAGTAGCAGCCAGCAAAACAAGGCTTTTGGGTTACTGATAAACTGCAAAACACCAATAAAAAGTATTTCATTTTGTGCACTGAACAAACTATTGAAGAAAACTACATTTCAGCATGGTCCAGGATCAAACATCAGTCTGTATGCCACCCGGAAACACAGATTTTTATGGCACGTTAGGCCCGTATGTGGCCATTAGAAGCTCTGCAGCAGTGCTAGGTAAACCGTGAGCTCCGGGCCTCATCAGCAGAAACACTTGCTAATCTTTACTGACAAGGCACTGGATGGCTTTTGTGTAGTTTCTGACTAAACTAGGGGTCAGTTCCCACAGATGAAGACATGGAAGGTTCTTCAGCACATCTTTTTGCCTGACTCAGCTCATATTTAAAAACACCATGTCAGGGATACTGATCCTCGAACATGGGATAAGAGACATCAAATGTCAGACTGGAGTAGACAGATCTTATTTACAGAACTGCTTGCCTCTGTGTGTGTGTGTGTGTGTGTGTGTGTGTGTGTGTGCGTGCATGCGCTCACTAATGTGTGCATGCATTCAGATTTAGAGTATGTCACAAACATTTTCTTCCAAGTAATTCATCAAAATAAATATGCTTACCTTTCAAATACAATATGATAATAAATTATTTGAAAATTCCATAGAATCAATTTTGTTCATATTTACCACCTACTTCTCATTAATAGCTCATAACAATTAAACGTCTCATACATACTTATTTAGTAAAATACACTTAATAGAAATAAGGACAGCACATTTCTCATTTTTCCCTTATGGTACACGTGCTTGTTAGGTAATTATTAAGTTAGGAGGCCTTATATAACTCATTAATTATTTTATTCTCAGGCCCTTCTTATTATAAGAAAGTTTACAAATATAATTACTCATTACACATGATGAATAATTTACTCATTCAGAGATTTCAGTGCAAAGAATGACAATTCAACCTTTGAAATGTTTTAAGCAAAATATATTCAGAATATAAAATGCAATTTCAGTAAGTTTATAAGTGAACACTTATAAGTGATAATGTAACTTATAATGCACAAGGCAGGAGGTTCAGTCTCCACCATGAAAACCAAACCAAACCAAACCAAACCAAACCAAACCAAACCAAACCAAACCAAACCAAACCAAACCAAACCAAACCAAACCAAACCAAACCAAACCAAACCAAACCAAACCAAACCAAACCAAACCAAACTAAACTGAAACTGTAAGGTAGTAAAATGTCCAATCAATTTTTCTGGGTTTATGTCAGGGTGACAAGGTAATATGTATCCCCCTTTTAACGTGCTAGTGCTGGGGACAGAACCTATGTCCTTGTGCACATTGGGGAAATGCTCTACCAATAAGCTACATCGCAGTCTAGGATGTACCTTATCACATAGCTTGCTCTATAAACTATAAACTTGTATATATCACAGAAGTGCTGGTACATTGTTACAGGTTGTGTATTTGTTCTTTAAAATGCTTGAGACCAGAGGTAGTTCATATTGTGCATTTTAAAATTAGGAACATTTGTAAATATACTTATTTCAAACATGGCTGATTTCATATAAACCTTAAACCACTGGCACAACAATACTTCAGATCCTGGGTTTGACTACTTTCAGTTATCATAATCTGCAATCTTAGTTTGACAAATAGCTGAAACAGAATATTAACCAAGATGGAAAAATATTTAACAGTGGAATAAAATAAACTTCATGCTATAGCAGATGTGCTAATTAGACCAGAAGAATGCTTTCAGGTATGTGAGAAGCACTCAGGATATGTTCGTTCTATGATAAAGATGATACTTACCATGATAATCCTTAAACAATGGGTTGGTCTCTCTCTCAGAACCAATAAAAGATTGCAGACCAACTACTGTATCTGATAAATTTCTCACACGAGTAGTAATTGATTTATTCTGAAAAACATGGAAATGGAATACTCATGTTATAATTAATTACAAAATAAAACATCTACAAAATGCCACTATACCATCTTGAATACAAATCTTAGTAGAGGTAAGAACATTAATAAATAAAAGTTAAATGTACTAGAGTCTGAAAAGCAGATGAAATAATCTCCTAGTTGAGTGATTTGATCTACATAGGTATTCTATATTAATTTGAAGAGTTGAAGGCAAGGCAAAACTTCATAGAAAACATTAAGTATTGTTCCTTTGGCCTAATTAAGGAGGCTACGCTTTGCTTTTCTCATTACTTTGCTCCCAGCACTGGGGAACCTGGCGACAAAGGGACTGAGAAGGAGAGATGGCACATGGCAAGCATGGCGAGAGGCTCACTGCTGTCCATCAGCTGGGACTGGGTCTCAGCCTTGTAACACCTCAGGCCTTGTGACATATTCAAAACATGGGAAGGTCCAGGTAAGGGGATGTAAAGTGGCTAGCTCTAGAGTGTCACGTGCCCCTTTCTAGATGCTGCCATCTGGCTTTAGAGTAAAAAAATGGCAAAGAAACTGTGACTAGCACTGACCAATGGCAGACACCTTCCTGAACACAGCTTGAGACGAATCCAATAGTGCTAAACAGAACAGTCTAGGAAATGTCCTGGTGCTGGATTAAAACAATACATAGACATGGTTCTAAGCATAGAATAACCAGTTGCAAAATAATAATGACCAAAAACCACCCAGAATTCATGGCCAGGAAAGTAAAAATCACTGACTAGCCAGTTGCTTTTGCAATTATTTTACTTCACAAAAAGTCAGTATTCCTTGTAGTATGATTCCTGATAGGCTGATAAGCCTAAGAAGTTTAATTCTATAACACAATATATCAGGACATTTATGCTCTACTGATATAGATTTGTTAAAATAAGTTATTCTCTGTGAAATTTTGGAATTCTGAAACTCTCATTTTATGTATTGGTAATATCCACGTTTGTAAACTAACTTTAGAAGAAAAGGATAGGAGATAGAAGGCAGTCAGGAGAACTGGTCTGTTTGCTGCTGTGTCTGCTCTTAGAGGCCAGACCACAGAGATGTTCATGTTATAAGTGCTTCATGATGACTACCAGGCTTAGTGCTGGTCTTGTTTCCTAAGCGCCTTTGTGACGAGTGATCAGAACGGAGAGTAAAACAGGGTACGCTGACACTATATGAGTCAAAGGGACAGCACAGTCATCTGGGTTCCAAACATTCTGCTGCAATGCTCAAACTCTAGGTAGTATTTGAAGCTCCTCCATAGGAGGAGTGCATATTGTGAGGAGAGCATTTCAGCCTCTCATCTGTGGTCTCAAAAGGAGACAGTGTAAACAAGTTTTCCTTAACTTTAAAAAAAAACTTTCAATTATGTGGACACACTATAAAATGCATATAATATTTGCAAATGGCTATTTTTCCTAAGGCAATTATTCAGTCAATGGTGAGAAAATAATCCAGATTGATTCCTTCCTTTCAGTGCTGTGCCACAGGGGATGGTACTCCTCCAGAAATGACAGGGGTTTCAAGGGCCAGAAACATACTCCTCTCAATGTTCCCTCGGCCAAAGACCATTATATCAAACTCATCCAGGTTGGGTCTCAGCCAGTTATTCTTCACCCAAACAAAAATGTCTGCCAGACATTCCAACAGCTGGGAGACAGTTCACAATGAGTCAACTTGAAAATGATTCATTGTGCTGAGTACTGAACAATGTTGGGATGGGGGTGGGGTGTGGCCGGGTTGTAGTAAAGGGTGAGAACAAGTGGGAGATGAAGAAAAGCCATGTGGTTCCCTATCAAGAAGACTCTTGGATAATAATCAGCAGGATCCTATCATTTCATTTTTAGTATAAATTCAACTAAGAAGAGTACTAATGTTATGGACCTTCAGATGAGCAAGCACTTATCAAGGCTACTGACAGTATTTCTTAATCTAAAAGGTCAGATTTACTTTTTATCTATAAATAAAAGACAGAATCTCTGTGTCTAAATATCTGAGTTTGTTAGAATTCGCCTATTCAAGATTTCAGACATATCAACTTGGGTCTTCTCAATTATCTGATTAACAGAACTGTAAGGTTTAAAGATGGACTGATTTCTCTTCTAATTCTGTTCTAACAGGAAAGAAGTGCTGTGTATTTAAAGGACTAATCCAACACTGTTATCTCCTTTTTTTTCATTTAACCCTAGAGTTAACTAATAAGATATTGAAAGGGATCAGTTTTTTAGGTCTTTTAAAAGACAGCTTATAAGCAATAAATTAATTATATTTACCAAAGAAAACTAATGAATTCTAAATATAAAGCAGCATGTATAGCCCGAATTCAAAGTTTCTCAGAAATGTGTTCATTTACTTATGTTTTATTTATGGGATTTCTAAGCTCTATATTTGTGTCACTGTTATTAATTATAAACTAAAATCTAAGTTAAAAGGTTTTATGAAGCTTTAGGCCAAGAAAAACATTTAACTTGTATTGTTACCATAAAAGAAGTTACATTTAACAGTGACCTTACTATTTTTTGCACAGCTATTCTGCAAAAGTTGCAGAACCAACAAAAGTTGCAGTGTAGCTAACCAGACTAACTGAAAATTATAAAGTATCTGAAAACATCTATAGAATAAGAATAATGGAAAATTATAAAAGAGTAACATCTACATTTCTGACTGAGATAACCCTTTATTTTTATAATATACACAATGAGTTTCTAGCTATTTATAATAACAAAAATATATTTGGGCATGATAATGCAGTTTTTTTAAGTTTAAAAAATATGTGATTGCTTGTGTATATTCAAGATTCTTTTAGAATATGACTCACTGATGTGATATTATCTTAGAGCCATGTTTATAAGAAGGTCCTTCAAGTCACTGCATTAATACTAAATGGTCTTTTAGACGAAGGTAGGTGAATTTATATGAGAACAAAAAATGCACGTAGAAAACCCCTTGGAAGCATAATAGTCATAGTTCAGTTTGTCAGGAACACACTGCATGTAAAATCATCATCACATGGCCAGCGGTGCTCTGAAATCTTTAGTATAGTGACTAGAATGTAGATCGTGACATAGGTCTTCTATATTCTTATCCTCCTGGACTCTAAACAGTTTTATTCTTTGGGAAAGATGTGAAACTTCCTGCTCTTTAGTTGAAAATTAAGTAACAGAATCTATGCATCAAGTCCTAATACACATATTTGAAAATCATTTCTACTTTAATATTGAAATTGCTAAATTAAAAGTGTCAAGTGAGAAATATTTAAACAAGGTTACCAGAACTTAGTCATTATGACTAAATTAATGGTTATAGTGCACATGTGCCATAATGACATCACCCAAGTATGTACAATGATATTGCCACCCCTCCTCCTTGCCCATCTGGATAGGAAATCTAGGATGACTCAAAAATCCTTCTTATACTAGACAAATCTCCCTTTGCTCCTGGGTGAAAGTTGTCAGCTCTGGATAGTAGCCAAGACATGACTAGGAGGGAAGCCAGAAGAGAAGAGAGCTGGTGTCTAGGAGTTTTAAGAGTTTGCTGGCAATCTCAGATGGCATTGTCATAAGTTGTAGAAAGGGCCCTTAACATTTTCTGTCTCAGTATAATTTCTTAATTCTAGAAACTTAACGCACATCAGATGCTGCTGCAAGTAAACAAGGCAAAGCTGTCTACCCAGCTGTCTGCCATTTTATTCTCACTTAGATTTATAAGAACCTGGTGAGTTTTGCTTTGACTATTTGCTTGCTTTGAAAGAACGGTAGCACATTTTAACTTAGGATATGTCAAATCCATTAAAAGGATTTTAAATTCTCAAAGATTAATTTAAGCCCTCATTCCAACTCAAAGCGCATAAACCTAAAGTAGCAGTTTTAAGATAAAAATTCAACGACTGCCATATAAAGCATCAGCAACTGTTCTAACACAAGAGCTTGACTATCCGCGCAGACTGAACAGTTCCTTACTTTGATGACGCCAATTACCGCAACAGTATAAAGGATACAATCTGTAGCAGCACAGAATAAATTTCTCATAAATATTTTAACTTGAGGATTAAAAAGTTAATTAATAAGCATTTTAATTTCCAAGAGACTTCGGAGAAATAAGCCAACTGGTATCCAAACACTGTGTCAAGAATAAACTCTTGGGCTCCTCCATTTAACTAAGGAAGATAGCAAAGAATAAGAGAGGAGACTCTCATCTGAGGACAGTGTGAACATTAGATCTGGACAAAGCACGGCTCCAGGTAGAGAGAAGTGGATATTTAAGCTCTTTTCTGTTTGACTACTACATGACAGGAGGTGTGCATGTGCATGTGGGTCTCCCACAGCTGAGCTTGGGATACGAAACCTCTTCTGAAAAGTGGACTTATTTCTTTGTTATGAAATCCATCACTAAAGTTAGATAAGGGATAAATCTAGTGATATTTGAGGAAGAACACACTTCATACTTCTTATATGCTCAATTCTATTAAAGCAAAGACTATAAAACAATGATTTTGTTCATTATTTTTGAGCAGTTTTTTTCTGACAAAATTATACTATCTGAATTACAATGTCTATTACATTAATTGTTGCAGATTTAATGCATTATTGAGGCTCACAGTTTATTTTAGAATATAAAGACAACTGTTTGTAATTTAAATGGAACCTATCTCTTGGTATCATCACAGAATAACATTCATACAAGGAAGTAATAAAACAAACATTTTCGCCCCTTAAGCTTAAAACATTTCACAGAGGACCTAAAGGCAAATCTATTTTAGCTTAAAGAAAAAAGAAATGGTTGATTTTTTTTCACGTTACTAGGACTAGGCAATGAAGCTATTATGTTTTTGTATGCTCTAGCTTTGTTATGAAAAGGGTGGGTCTTCATTTGTTTTAGAGCATGATTTTAGAAATACCATTTGTTTACACTGACAGAGTAGATATTTATGAGTTTTGCCTTTTTTCAGTCATCATTCTCTAAAAATATTAACAGAACATGTTCTGAAGGCTTTCAGAAGCAGGATGCAAAAAATACGATAAAAAGTAGGCTAGAATAATGGCATTTAGTACTCAAGAGCAATTCCAGGTTTTCCCCAAAACTTTACATGATCTAATTTTACATTATGGAAATTAATCAGATACTAGGTTCGTTATGTTTTGTTTCATGAGGGACTTTCAAGTGATATATTCTACTTTACTTCTTTATACTTAAACCCCTTAGAATGCAATCACAGACATTCCCCAAACAGTGTCCAGTTAGTGTCTGTGCTGCTGCGGCAGGTTAAAGATACTAAACTTTAAAATCAGCTTAGAATAATACCACATTGAGCACAAAATGATAGCCTGTCATCAGGAACAGGCAGCCAGAGCCAGGTCCAGATGGGAGACTGGCTGGGGAAGGCTGAGGCAGGTGGGGAAGTGACAGGAACCTGACAGAAGATAGGACTACTCCCTCTGCTGGCAAGGCCCTCACCTGCTTGGTTTTTCAACTCATAACTAGCTTTTCTTTCATTATTTAAGATATAACCAATAAATTATTTAAGCTGTCCCCCTTTCAGTCTTCTGCATCTACACATCTTCTAATACCCTACTTTCTGAATATGAATTTTCTAATATATAGGGATCCAATGTTTCACCAGGAGGTCTAATTATTTATCTTGAAATTTAATTACATCATAAGCAGATCTAGAAGTGCTTTATAATATAAGCTTTCTAAAATTAATTATGCCTTTAAATTATACTTCTTTATATAGCTATATCTACATATACCCATATATGATTCAAAGGAAAAGTCCTGGGTTACAGACTTCTCAGTCTCTTTCATGGCTCTGTGTAATTCTCTGTAATGAAATAATATAGAAATGAACCATATAAATCAACTATACAGGGAACAAGGAAACAGCATGTCACAGCAAAACAGCATAGATGTACAGCGCCAAACCTATCTGACAATCTAATGATCTGAACGTACAGATATTATGTACTAATATTAAGAACTAATGATTACACAAAAAACTAGTTAAATTTTACAGAAAAATTATTCGATATTTGGTTTTCAATGTAAGTTAATAGCTGCAGCAAAAACATTTAGTAAAAATCTGTTCTAAGATTTTGGCCTACAACCAGAAGCTCCCAGAACAGGAGGGATCAGCTTTCTCACCCACTGTTCTCATCTGAAGCCTGGCTTAAAAGCTATTCCAGCTCCCAGCTTTCCAGAAGGCTCCATCCCAGGAATCCTTGCCTGCCATTTGGTTTGCTGCTTTTAATCTCCCAGGACTTTCTTAGTGGCTCTACTCTGCTGAACTGGCACTTGCTTCTAGAAGTGAGTTATTATTAAACCTGTAGGTCAATTGTGGCACTAACAACTCTTGGGAAGCTTTCAGCCACAGTGTACAATTTGCTGGTCTAATTAAATATTAATTCTAAGTGTTACATTTTGTGGCTAAGAGCTTTTATTTTCCATCATCAGCCTGGAAGAGAAAGAGGTTACAAGGCTAATTTAATCTCTCCCTTTGTGCTCCCCAACATTAAAGATTAACTATGTAGGGTATGAAAACATTATTAAAAGAGCTAGAACTCTTTATATAATAATAATGTAATTAATAGCAAAGGGCTAAAACATAACATCAGGGCACACTATTTGACCTGGTATTTAAACAGCTGGAAAACAGCAATAGTAACAAGCATATCTTGTCTTAGCATTAAGAAATAACTATTTTTTCAAGGATACTAAGTGTTCTTTCAGGAAGGGTAAAAATCTGAGTAAGTTAAAAATAATTTAGAATTTTTCATTTTCTCACAGGGATTTTTCAGATAGCTTGTAGCACAAAGGATAAAAGATTTAATAATTTTATGAAATAAATACACAATTAAACTGTTAGTTCTTTTTTTAGTTAAAAAAATACTAGGTAAAAATATTGTAAAAGACCCTTCCCCCACTTTTCTTGTATCCAGTTCCCATATATTGAATATGCAGCTCCCTCCCCCAGGCTCTGCTTTCAGAACAGCTGTGTCTGTGCCTAGGCTCTGGTCATAGTGAAGAAGATGTGGTCCAGCAGCCTTAACAATGACTCACTCTCTATACCATGGCACACTCCACCGTTACATAAGTGATGGATGTGAGCTTGGCCCTAAATAGCCCTTTAGTTAAGAATCGCTAACACATCAACCACAATACAAAACATCATCCAAACTGTTTTAGGGAAAATGGAAAAAGCAAACCAACCCAAAATGATTACTTTCTTTATGTTGTACTGAATATACTTTAGTTAGATGAAACATAATAGAAGGGTTCTAAATGGTCCTTTTCCCTTTTCAGTATGAACACAAATCTGATTGGAAATTACTACATCTCGCTCCCATTTAATGTATGTAACTATATTAAGACAAAGTGCCCCACTTACTGCTATAGATGCTCTGTGTAGACAGGAAATCACAGATATTGTGAAGTGTAAAAGTTTCAGTCATTTTTTAACAAGAAAATCAGTCAAATATATAGTGCATGTATGATGTAGACAAGCTGTGCAGTGTCAGCGTCTAAGAGATGTGCTAATGTGCACGCGGAAGAGAAAGCAATGGGGTCCCAATTTAGAAAAAGAGAGTTGAAACAGTCCTATTACTTGCTATTTTAAAGAAAAATAAATTATATCTACAGCTTACTAAACTTACATAAAGTCACAAGAATTTGACACATGCAGCATACAATTTAAATGAGTTGAATATGATTCAGTTCATTTGAAAAAGTCTTCTTATAACCCTTGTAAATGTATCATTTTCCTACGATCACTTTTGGGCTAATTAAGATCTAAAGCAATTACAAGTTGATTGTAATTGATGAGTAAGAGAGTAATAATGAAAAAAAGATACCTAGAATATCTAGCTTTATTTATCTATTAGTAATGGGTAGTCATGCTCAATGGAAGTAATGTCCATAATTAATATCATACTTAAATTTTTCCTTATTAAAGTACAGTTTTAGATATCATTGTGTGTGGGCATGTGCACGTGTATGCAAGTGTGTGTGAACACCAGAGGTATCAGATGCCCCTGGAGCTGGAGTTATAGACAGTTGTGAGCTGCCTGACATGGGTGCTGGGAACCAAACTCAGGTCCTAAGAGCAATGTGTGCTCTTAACCAGTTAGCCATCCCTCCAATACTCACAATATCCCTTTAAAAAGCCATTTAAAATAGTTTAAGAAATGAGATAAAACAGTTTAAGATATATAAATCTGTTGTTATAATTAGATTATCACAAAAATTACAGGAAATTATTTCTGAAAATTTTATAGTTAAAAAAGATTCACCAAGCAATTATATTTAATTCTTTAAATTAGACTCTGTCTATCTATCTATCTATCTATCTATCTATCTATCTATCTATCTATCTATCCATCCATCCATCCATCCATCCATCCATCCATCCATCCATCTATCTGTATGTTACAATGGGCATGTGTGTGACATGCTATGCATATGGAGGTCAAAGATCACTTGGCAGGAGCTGGTTCTCACTTTCTATGTAGGTGGATTCTGGACACCAAATTCAAATTGTTAGACTTAGTAGAGACCTTTACCATGTTAATACTTCTTTAAGAATAAGAATATTTTCTTACTTATTTAAGGATAAAAGATAAATTTAGAAGTTCATTAGAGTACACTTGCAAGAGTCTTATAAATGATTTGTAAAGGCAGCCGTGGCTGTACTTGGTATATAGCTGGTGATATTCTGGCATTGAATAAATGCAGTGTCACAGACGGAAACATTTCTCTACAAACGAATGTTTTGCATTATTCACTTCAGTAGCCTCAAAGCTCCAGTACATTATCAATTAATCCTAAACGCTTTTAATGAAGATTACAATTTAAACCTCTTCAATTTTAAGAGAAAAGGTTCTTTCTTCCTTTTTTAAAATCAGGAAATACATTTTCTTTGGTATTTGTCTAATAGCACTGGTAAGTTTTACCCAATGAAAAGCTGGGGTAAAAACTGTTATTATTGGAAGACAGCAACTATGTGATAAAAATACTGAATACAGGTATCAAGTCACTAACTTCCAATGACAATAAAAACATGCTGCAGTCTAGTTTCCCATTTGCAATCTTGGTCTGAAAAAGAAAGTTTAACCAACCTAGGCACTGACTGATGTTTCTTAAACAAATGCAAGGGATTTTCATTCCTGCATTATCACAGGTAAAGGCACATTTTACGTTGTCTATGTTGAAAAGTCCCTTAGAGAGTATAGATTATGAAACACTGATAAAAAATTAGCAGTAAAAAATAGAGAGTAAATATTCTTTGAAAGGAAAGCTATGGAAAAGGTATAGGAGAATGACCTTCCATTTTAATACCAAGTGTTTATTTCCTGACAGTTTTAGGCAAAGGTGTTTTTAATCTATTTAAAAACACAAATCAAGGATAAGTTATCATGGGCTGTATGAGAAGTGGACAAGTGACAGAAAATCTATTTTCTTTTCATTTTGCTAACAAAACTGTACTTAGGTACAAAACTAAGCTTCTTTAATTTTTTGAAAGAAATATTACTGATTATCATTTTCCACAAGCACACACTGTCAGTGGGATTGAAAATAAAATAAAAGGTATAGAATGTTTACATAATTTTGAGATAGACAACAAATCTCACCAATAGTTAAGACAATTGCTACTTATAGATCAGAAAGAAATGATGGTGTCATATCTGATTAGATATGGAAATTAAAATGTCCCATTTTAAAGTACTTTATAGTCACTATGCCAAAAATAATGTTGCTAAATGGCATCCCAGGGGAAAGTCACTTTGTCCCCACTAGTGAGCAGGGGCCGGAGAGGCGTGCTCATGTACTCGGAGGGTAGTAACCACTCATGGAGAGATTTGTACAGAAGGATTCAAAGTCAAGATAGTCTTGTAATTTAACATGCAGAAGAATTGAAGAGGGCTTAGTTCTTAGTTCCTTTTCTTAGAGATAAGCTTTTTTTTTTTTTCAGTTCATGATAACATCTCCTCAACAAGAGTCGGGACAGTTAAGCTGTGAGAGCTTGAGCATCTGCTGTTATTATCACTGAGGCCTGTCTACTGCCCGAGTCTGTGAGACCACATGCTCGGCTGTCCTCTCAGCCTGCCATCCTCACCAATTAACTATTAACATGGAGGGCTGTACACATGCTCTCAGGGGCTCTTTAACAGGCTTCTTGGCGAGTGGAACAACTACTCAGCAGGGATGTGGGAACTGAGTAATGCTGGGATACAGGGCAGTACAGTGGCTCTTCCCCTAGTCACACTGCACCCCAAAGTTCAGTGTGTAAAAGAATCACAGTCAATGGAGCCATCTTCACATATATTTTAGTGCAGGATCTTTGGGCAGATACTAAACTATATTCTAAAACAAGAGTTATGATAAATAATACTACCATTTTATATGGAAAACTGCTTAAAACTACATGTCTGTCTGAAGACATTCATAATATGCCTCCTAAATAGTTTTAAACAGATATTTATAACTTATTTTTATACATTTACTTCAAAGGACACTTATCAGCTTCTGTTGTATTGTTATAGAAATACCCTTAAATCAAATCAAATCAAACATTTCAAGTTTAAAGTTGTAAGACTTTATGTAAGAACATAAATTACTTCAAATAAAATCTTTAAAATCACCTTTGTTCACTCCGCTTACAAGTATCATTACAACAATAAGTTAAAATCAGTTTTGAATCTATTATTTTCCCTATTTTAACTTCTCCCCCTCTTTTGCAATTTCCTTAACTATGTGTTCCTTCCCTACAATGACATTAAACACGGGAAGCATGCCAAAAGTACAATAAAGGGTAACTAATCATTACTGTACAAGTCTGTCAGAATGCTAATGACTAAGACAAGAACGCTGATTGGCTGTTTTACTACTCCAAGAGACGAAAATATTTTATATACCCATAGTCTTGTGCTAATTTATAGATGTTTAATTATATGACAAAATTTCCGAGGATATGGAATAACATTTCTTTTTCCTGAAAGAAACAATTATCAACATCAAAGCTCAAATATCCAACACAACACAACACACACACACAACACACACACACACACACACACACACATATACACCACACTCAGACCAAAAAAATCCTTCAAAACACCCAGTATAACAATAATCAAAAAAACCCCTACCACCACCACCAAAAAACAAAACAAACAAGCCCCAAACCCAAACCACCAGCTCTCACGCTGTTTTTGTTTTATCTTATCTTTAACATCCCCGAGACAGTGACTTTGTCATGTTTATCCTGTTTTATCCATGGATACCCATGATGCCTGCTGTATTTGAATGAATGAATGAATGAATGAATGAGTCAGTGAGTCAGCGAGCATGTGAAACTGCCCTTAGTCACACCACCACCATGTAAGCTCTGACTTAGAGACTCCAGAAATAGTACTAGTCATGGTGTGAAAACTGCTGTGAGTCTGTGTAGTCCATGCTGCTAAAACCCAAGCATGTATCCGTGCTTCCTGGTCTGTCTTAAACCCAATCCATGAGAGGGCACTGCTAGGTGTTTTTCATGAGAAGGGTCAGGTAACTGAAGAGCTCTATTCTCCTTCTGCTGTTAGGAGTGGCAGCCAGAGTGTGTAGCATTCCACACAGGTGTTTCCCTCTCATCTGCTCTCAGTTCTACTGCAGCGACACACCAAACATTTTCATTTTTGACAGATCTCTGTTCTGATTATCAGTTCTGAGGGTCTCTGAAGAGATACCCAGCAGTGATCATGACAGCTAACACATACTGAATGCCTACTGTGTGTCCAGCATTGATCATGACTGCTAACATATACTGAATGCCTACTGTGTGTCCAGTATTGATGATGACTGCTAACACATACTGAATGCCTACTGTGTTTATTTTTCATCATCTGAATTATTTTTTGCTTCATTTTAAAAGATGAAGAATCTAAGACTGAGAAAGCTAATTGAGACCAAGTAATTTATTAAGCATCACAGCTTCCAAAGGCACATTTTCTTTTTATCATCAGGTGCTACTTTGTTCTCATCTTTTCCCTACTTTGATTCTATGCTAGTATCTTTATGGAATAAGCAGCATACATAGCACAGTGGCTAAGAGAGCAGCAACTAGAGGCACTACTCAGGTCTAACATCCGCTGTGTATCTTGAGAGAAGATAACAGCATCAGCGCATAGTATAAGGATTACATGAGTTACTATCTAAAGAGAGCTTAGGACTATATCTGGCCCACATTAATCACTACACACATTTCTATGAAACAAACTCAATCCTTCCGTTTTGTATATTCATATTTCTAATTAGACTGTATGTGTCCACATGCACCTGTCTCCGTACATGTCTGTGTAGAGGCTAGAGGTCATCTTTGGGTGTTACTCTGTAAGCACCAATCACCTTCCCCAGTGTTTTTTGAGACAGGGTCTCTTGCTGAGACCTGCAGCTTGCAGCAAGTTCTGAGGATCCACTTGTCTCTTCCTCACCAGGGCTAGGATTACAAGTGGGCTTCACTACCCTATTAGAAGGCGGCTGGCGGTTTTACTAACAACAACTTTCCGTATTGAGAACATGATCATGCTGCTTAACTTTAAACACACCACCTGTCTGATTTAAATCTTGTTATTTTTATTTCAAAGTAGTCTCTCTTGATACATTAAAAAGCATAAGTTTAAACAATATTGTGTATAAAGGCTTAAAAATCTCTAAACCTTCCCTCCACATCCTTGTCATTGATTGTGCAGTAGAGGGGACGACTTAACAACATGTCAGAGCATCACTGCTGTCCCTTGAAATGTAAGCTAGAGGAGTCTGTCAGAGACACCACAGTGACTAGGACCGTATGAAACAGCAATCACAATGCAGCTTTGAGTGGTCTCTGTTTTGTTTTTCTTTACTTTTTTTTCAGTTTTTAAATAAATATAAAATTATATACACAACTTGCTATTTTACAACTGTTTTTCTTTACTTGGAATTTTACAGAAGGAAGCATACATCCATATATCTGTCCTTTGTCAAGAATGGAACATTTTGTCTAATCTTTCACATACTCTAATGTGTCAAGGACTTTGCAATGATAATTTTCTCCTTAAAAATACTAAATAATAGCAGTGTTAGCCGAGAGCTAAGTTGCAGAGGTCTGTGATGGCTGAGGAGCTGAGTGATGTAACTATAAAGACGGAAGTGGCTAGAATCTGAGGAGAAACATACACCTTGCCACTTATTAACTGGACCACCTTGGGAAGCAGAGATTAGAAATAATTGTCTCACAGGGTTGGTAAAGACCCCCTGACATAAAGGCTCTGAGATGCCAGGGCCTCAGAAGTAGATGCAGCCACAACGCAGCTGCAGGGCAAGTATGAAGAGCTGAACTTTCACCTGTAGTTTCAGCTCTATCATCAAATCATCAAACGCACCATGACTAACCAAGCTACTACTGAATTATTTAGTTTACAATAACATAATGAACAATGAAAACATTATAAGCATGTGTAGCATGTCTAACACTATTACAGAAAGAAGTTTCCCTATGATATTATACAGATTTAAGATCACTATGAGAATAACATAAAATGACATAATATTTTTGTTATTAACTAATAAAAGCATAACTTATGTTTAAGAACTACTTGTTACAGCCTGTAAAGAAAACCTGAGTTAACGTATCATGATTATTAAAAATAAATTCTACTGGCCAATGAGTAGAAATTCTCTTGCTATTTATGCCTCAATTTTCAGTCATAAGTTTGAGATACGTTGCATTATTGCATATACTAATGTAATTCAATAATATTTTAATATATTTATTATTTGCTAGGGTGGTTTAGGTATATTAGATCAAAAACAGATATGTAGTTTCAACAATTAGAGATTAGAAATAATTTTCAAAGTGAGAATTAATGTTCATTCAACTCACATTTACTGATCATCTATATAGAAAAGCCAGACATTGTGCAGAGAAGTTTTTGCTCACATTGATATTATCATAATGCTACGTGAAGTATAAAGGTCTGGCCTTGTCTTCATATAACACACTAATATAGAAGAGATATTTAAGCTTGCATGATATCACATCTTTGAGATGATAATGTCCTTTGGCAAAGAGTACTATCATCAGCTATACTATACAACTGCTGTTGCTCACGATGGCTGACATCTATAATCCAGTACATAGGATGACAGCCTCAAGGGCCAGGCTAGTCTGGGTGACATTGTGAAAAGAGAACCATAAAGTTTTATTACATGTTTACTTAATGAATAGTTAGAATGCTAGAAACCAGAAGGTGTTTACAAACACAAATTAAAATTGTGTAAAAAATTAAAGGAGGAGTATATTGACTCATTTATACAAGAAAAAAAGGGTACAAAATATTTAGAAGAAAATAGGAAAAAAATCTTAAGAGAGGCCAAGACCAATAAGAGCAAAGACTAAGGGGAATGGCCAATTAAAATGGATCATATTGGTGAAGATTAAAAACCTTGTATTTTTAAAAGACTAAGAAAAGGGATGTCACATGGTGGAAGAAAATTATTGCAAAACACATAGCTAAATATATACAAAGAACTTTACAAACAAATGATGAGATTAGCCAACAAAAATGGACAAAAACCACAGAAGATATCCAAACAGTGAATGAGCACATAAAATGGTGGTCCATATCACTAGCAATGAAGGAAATTAAAATTAGAGCCACATTGTTCTTCCATTTCCCCAGTGGTAAGGAAAACAATAGTTCTTACCTGGACAAGATGTGCTGGCATCGTGATGATGCAGGCAGACAGTGAGGATCTTAGAAGGCCACGTAGGACGTAGAGGAACTTAGTAAGCCCGTGACTGTTGTCACAGTTTTCTTTACAGCAAATGTCATCTCCCCATAATGGTGAGCCAAGGTTCTGAATTCCTATTCTTAAAATGTTTTTCTGTTTTTTCTAAAAGACAGAGGAGGAGGTAAATACATAGGTACTGCTTATCAATATAACACTTCTGTATTTACTAGTTCTAATCTAAACTCACAGTATCGGGAAGACAACAGATACAGTACAAACTGATGCGAGCTTGGTAAGAAGATAGTATATAGGGTATGCTTAAAGGACAAGAGTACGGAAGGAAATAGGACAAAGGCAGTCTGGTACAGCAACAGTGCAGGGTACTGGTGCAGGTAAACTGACTGAGTATAGGTGTTCAAGGGCAGCCCAGGAACACGGCAAAACACTGCCTGCCAAACGGAATGGGCTCTTTCTTTTTTTTTTTTTTAAATTTTTAGAAAATATGAAGGTCATGACAAGAATCAAGTTTGAATTTTGTCTACATTTGAGGTGACTAGTAAGATTCTGATTGAGACAGTAAAAGCAGCAGAGAGGCACTAGGTGTTGTGGTGTTTGCCTGTATTCCTAGCATTTGGGAGGTAGAGGCACAGGATCACCATAAATTCAAAGCCAATGAAGTTTATAAAACAAGGGCTAGGTCAACCAGGTGTATAGAGTTTCTGTTTCCAAAAAATAAGAAAAGCAAAACAACAGTAATAACAAAATCCCCAAATAATATGATGCCAGAAGCAACAGCAGAGAAAATTGTTAATTCAAAACCTCAAAAAATGCATTCTTAGAATTATAAGATTCTGTAATTCCAATAAACTATGAAATCAGTATTCCTTGTCTTTCTAGCACCTACTATGTGAGCTTTTTTTGGAAAGGTGTTTACAACTATATTTTATGTCTCTATTTTTTTTCATGAAGTTGTTTTTTATGACCCAATTTAGGTTCAACATTTTTAAAGTTAGCAGATGACATTTAGAAATTACTGACATTATAGTCAAAATAATGGTGCTCAATATGTTTTCTTTGGAAAAGAACATTTTAAAATCATTTTTTCAAAAGCAAGGATACTTGTCAGTAAGTATTTGACAGCATATGTGTTTACAAGCTCTGCTGTTTGGGTTATTCTATCTGAACAAATGTTTTGCAAATGCTTTCCTTAGCAATCTAGCAATATTTCTGGGCACATGAAAGAGGTGTTAACAAAACATGGAATATCCAAGTATTTGGAAGATCATACTTTCTTAAAGCTATGATTTCACATATGTGCCAGTTTAAATGAGTTCTCTGAGAAACAGGTCCCTAAAATGAATCATTCATTGTTACTATAAAATTGCTCTCAAAATTATTAAACAATTATTATTACCCAATCTAGCAAATCAATTTTACTAATTGAGAAGACCGGATCTGTGTATTCACTTTATAAAAAAAGTTATTGACAAAGAGTGATAGTGCAGATGAATGTAAACATTTGAAAGCCCAAGAGGACAAAAGGAGTTCTGGAGGGAATGAAATAGACGAAGGCTCCGGACTATGAAGTAGCTGTAGGATTCTGCATATGCAAAGTCACTTCTTGGTATCCCTAGGGGCACTTATTTTAGGGAGTTCTTTGTATTCCAAAATCTATGTATGTTCAAGTCCTTTATACACAACAATGATGTAATTGCATATAGCTTACATATATGTATGTATATACATTAAATCATCCCTAGGTTAATGAATTAGAGTATACAATATTATATAAATACAACATATAAATAGTAGTTATACTCAGTTATGTAGAGACCTAGGATGAGAAAAAGTATTTTGTATAGGTAAAAAGTTTTTAATCTTCTTTTACTATGTTATGATCTTGGCCCATTAAAAAGCATTTAATTTGTGTATTACCCAGGAAAATGAAGTAAAAACATGCATGGGACAGATATTGGAAACATGAATTAGAAAGGATTCAGTGGATTAGAATTTGTGCTGTACTGAAAGGGAGCCAACTTCTCTGCCCAGAACCAGCATATATAGCTCACAACCAGTTGCAATCTAGGAGATCTGATGCCCTCTTCTGGCTTCTGAGAGCACCAGACTCACACATGCACACACGCACGCATGTGCACACTCATGCACGCAGAGCCACCTTAATAGAAATCTTACTACAATTATTTTAAAAAAGAAATGCATGCATGTTCCTGGCAAATTTTTGTACAGTATCTGTGAAAAGTAAGGAGTTATTTCCTTTCTTTATTACTGAGAACTTAAAATAAAATGGTAAAAATGTAAGGTCTGTCTTGTTAAACTTGTTATCTCATGATAATAGGCTTAGGTCAGATTCTTAATAGAGAGAATGATAGGGAAATATAAATAGTGAGTAAAGCTGGAAACATGGCTCACCGGCACAGTATTTACCTAGTATGTGCAAGGTCCTGGGTTCAGGTCCTAGCACTGTCTTGATAAGACAAGCAAATAGATCCTTACTGAAATAAACAACTTAGAGACAGATAGGACAGAGCTATGAGAATGAAATGTGGAAGTAAAGGAGACAGCATTTCAAACCTAGAGCTACAACTACTGTAGCAGGGAGGACTGGCTAAATGCTTGCAGATGCTATTAACATGGAGTAAGGAGTAATAAATGCCGAGTGACTCTGACACGTATATACTGCCCTACATACACAGAAGGCATGAAAACTCTGAATCAAATCATGAAAGAATTATAAGACCTTTAAGTCCTTGTTACACAACACATCATAATAAGAATGAGCATAATACTTCAACACAAAGAATAGTTTCATAATTATAATGGTAACTGCAGAAACAAAACCAGAATCACTTCTGTTATCATAGATTTTAGTTTATAAAATACAAAATGCACCTGGTAGTTAGATAATAAATGCATTTATTCCCATAAGAATATCTAACATTTAATTAGTATGCTAAATTAAAAAAGAAATCAATGGTCAAACTTCATTTTTATAGTATATTTAATTTAATTTAAACAAGTGACATTTAAAAATTAATAACAAATGATATTATGAAGCAAGTTTTAAATGTTTCTACCCAAATATATTTGTAGATGAGCTACATAATTTAATTTACTACCAAGGTTAATATAGATTATAAAATGGATTATAATAGTCTGTTCCTTATAGCACATATTTTAACTTCTATCCAACTAGTTCAATTTATTTGAAAGTGCACAGTTGATAAAAATTTCCCTTTAAAAGCAGGATTACTTCAACGTCTAAATATTATTTTGACTCAAGAATACTACTTAAAGGACTGTTTGCTATTACTGAACTTGTCTGCAGTTGTTGAGACAATGCATAGACTAGGGAGTGTGACAAGTAATATACTTCATGATTTAATCCGGGCTAATGCATAGGGAAGGTACGTTTATAATGACTTACTGGTATAAGTTTAATTTGAAAATTTTAAGCATTTTGGTATTCACTATACAAATGTTTTATCTCAAATCTGTCCAGTCTTTATGAAAGTCAGCTGTTACAGAGCCTTGCATAATGAGTGAATTGAACGTGCTTCATTTTATTTTTTATCAATTTTAAAGAATATAAGTCAATTGTCTCTTGAAAGTGGTTTTTCCCCACACTCAAATAAACAAAGAAATAATCTTTAGTAAACAAGGTCACTTCCTAAGGACCCTCAGGCTTACTTCTAAGGTGCTTATGTACATATTCCTTGGCAAAAGAGTCAAGCGATTCCTGTTACTTTTTGCATTTTATAAATTTCTTGCTTTCAGAAGAGGTGTCATCATCCTGCAAAAGCAGCAGCTCTGCACACTGCACCATAGGAACTGTTAGGACATGCCTGTTTCCATAGCTACCACCGCAAGTGGGGAAAGGTGTCTGTCAGGGACCAATTTGCCTCTGCAGACACACACTGGCACCACAAGAAGACATGGCGCCCATAAATCCTAGCTAGCACCAAAAATTGCAGTAATAAAGAATGAATAATACCAGTGGCCACTGCAAAGACTATGGCAAATATTAAAGGTCATCTCTAAATACTTTCCAGATACGCATAAATATTTCAGTTTGCTATTAAACTGGCAATCAAAATCAATTTAAAAATTATTTATTTTGCCATGAAGAAATTATTAAATATAGCAAGTAAATTGATAAAAATAGGAATCTATGAATTAACAGCAATTGTAGATAAAGATGACAAAAAATTAGTTTCTAGCTTCTTTGTCTTCAATAAAAATAACTGTGCAGTGAAGATACATTTATTAAAATAACCTTAAATAATTCAATAATGATAAAACAATATACATCTTTTAGTGTCAAATATAAATAATATCTGAGAATCTTTGGAAGGCATAATGTTTAACAATAAAATTTTTTCATTTGTTTAAATTAAATTAAGTAAAACATCTTCAGTATTGATAATTTGGAGAAAGTATAAAATTAGAGGCACAGAGAACAGTTGTGCTGTAAAATATAACAAAAATATATCTTTTATTCAATGAAACAATTCAGAATGTAATGTAACAAGGCATGAAATACTGTGTTAATTCTTACACATAAGGCAATTTAGAATTAAGGTCTGAATGACAGAAATATGAACATTTGAAATAAAAAAATATGAACCTTCTAGTATGAGAAGTAAAAGTTTTATGTTTAAAAAACATAACGACTTTCTAATCTCAGAAGCTAAAAATAGATATTTAAGTACAATTAGCATTGAAAAGCATGTAATTATTTTGTGTGCATCCTGAGTATCTAGTAAAAACTCCAAATACATATGAATACTTTCTACTCATTTACACAGTCTATGAAAATAGGTTGCACATTATTGATTTTTCTCAGGCTCTTCAAGCCTACCCCAGAGATTTGAAAACAACACTCTATACATGACTAAAGAAGGCTGTGGAAATGCTCATACCTGGGGATTAGCGCCATCAAACCCTTCAGTACAAATGATGCTCTGAATGAACTGAAGCAGCTTCATGTAGCCACAGGACAAAAAGCTGTTGGTAAGAAGAGGTTCAAATATATAAATGGGCCTACTACACAGGAAGTAAAATATCTATTCTACATCAAGTAAACAAAAATACAAATTTATTAGAATATTTAAATATAAAAAAATATATCAACTTAATGTTAGACAATTGAAAATATGAAGTCATATGTAGAAAAGGGAGTAAGTTATATCACCTTATAGTAAATTGCTTAGTTTTTGACATTATGGGAGGATAAAAATCTGTGGAGACTGAGATGACTTAATTATGTCAGGCTTAGTTACCTCCAAGGAAATTAATGATTTAATGAAGTAACCTAAAAGATGAAGCCACCGTAGCTTTTCAGGAGTAATCATACATAATTAGCACATAGTTAATGACCTGCTATGCCCACACTCCCAAATCAATGTCCTGATCACCTGCGCACATCTTCCATCAAAGTTTGAATTTTCTTACAACAAACTGCTAAAATAACATTAACTTAATTATTTGGATTTTTTAGGACACATGTAGGCAAACATAGCATAATCCCTACTAAATTTAGCTACTTCCTTTGTTAATAATAGAAGACACAAAAACAAATGCATGGATTTAAGAAGACATCCTAATTATTTCTCGCTAGCATTGTTTTTTACTTTGAAAACAGTAAAGTGAATTTTTAAGGACACATGGGACTAAAGAGAACACTTGAGATATATCCCTTGTAAATTTCACAAGATGTTTCTACGAAAAGTTAGAAAGTCGGAAGCCTGCTTCATTAGTGAAGTTAAGAAGTGCAGCAGATCATCCGCTTAGTCTGCAACATCAATAGAAGCTGGTTCAGCAAAAATATGTGTACATCTCTTACATGTGTGCTCTCCTGAATGGCTGCCACTGACTCCAAAGCCTCATCTTGCAGAAACAGAGCTAACACAAGGAAAGATTTTCTGTAGAAAACAAACGTGACTCCAGGAGACAAAGGGCCTCACAGCATGGGTATGTTATGTATTACTGCTTCCTTTCAAGGACAACACGGCCACATGGGCATAGTTTTCTACTTTTACAGGAGGAACACATCCATAAATAACACTGTATAAGGGCAATTTTCTGAGAGTGTCCTGCCTTGGCACTTATTTGTCCTGGCTAGCTCCACTTTCAGCACACAGTATTACAGTGTGAATGCTGTCTATGTAATTCCCATGTGAGCCAGCCAGCTCTATACAGGAGGGTTGATCTGCTCCAAGATCCCAGATTATGGAATACATGGCAGCTACTAATATGATGAATCTCACTATGGGCTGAAAGAAAGTCTATGTATATCCGTTCCCTCCTAATGCATTAACAGTGCTCCTAAATGGTCTCTACTTTCATCTGTATTACAGAATACAGGATTCTTTTTCAAGGTAATGTAGTACTCTGCTACAAGTTTGTGTGTATACCATATTTTCTTCACTTATCTGTTTATAATACAGGTTGATTCTGTATCTTTGCTGTAATGAAAAGGAATACAGCTATTCCTTCAATAGACGAGTTCATGGCCTTAGATATAAGTGCATGGTAGCACGATTAGATACAATAGTGGTACTTTGAATTTTGTGATAACTGCCATACTATTTTTAACGTCTACCGACAGTGTACAAAGGCTTCTCTTCCTCTACATCTTCACCAATACTTACCCTTTACTATGTTGGTAACAGTCATTATAACAGTTGTAAGGCAACATGTCATAGGGGTTTTAATATATAGTTCTCTAGTGAATAATGGTATTTGAGGGTTTTTTTTTTTTCCTGCATAGATCTGTTGTCTACTTGTATGCCTTTTTTAGAATAACATCTACTCAGGTCCTTTGCCTGTTTTTTTTTTTTTTTTTAAAGATTTTACTTATTTCTTTTATATATATGACGAGTACACTGTAGCTATCTTCAGACACACCAGAAGAGGGCATCAGATCCCATGACAGATGGTTGTGAGCCACCATGTAGTTGCTGGGAATTGAACTCAGGACCTCTGGAAGAGCAATCACTGCTCTTAACTGCTGCCTGTTTGTTTTTTTTTAAAAAATAGAATTTAATTTATTTTTATTTATGCAAATTGGTAGGTTTTTTTTTTTTGATATTTACTTTATTAACATTTAAAATGTTTTCCCCTTTCCAGGTCTCCCCTTCAGAAACCTCCTCCCAATCCCCCTCCCCCTGCGACTATGAGGGGGCTCCCCCACCCACCCACTCCTGTCCTCCTGCCCTAGCATTCCCCTACACTGGGGCATCGAATACCCTCAGGTCCCAGGGGCCTCTCCTCTCACTGATGGCCAACAAGGCCCATCTCTGCCACATATGCGGCCAGCACCATGGGTCCCTCCATGTGTATTCTTTGGTTGGTGGTCTAGTCTCTGGGAGCTGTGGGGGGTCAGGCCAGTTGACTCTGTTGCTCCCTCCATGGGGCTGGAAACCCCCTCAGCTCCTTCAGTCCCTTCTCCAACTCCTCCATCTGGGACCCCACACTCAGTCCAATGGTTGGCTGTGAGCATCCGCCTCTGTATTTGTCAGGCCTTCTTTGCCACTGAATCGTTTGTGTCCATACAAATTTAAGTATTAAGCTCTCTCTTTCATGCTCTCCTCTCCCCCTCCCCCCATTTCTCATTTTCTCCTTATTCTTTAATTTTTTTCTTTATTTTATTCAGTGTTTCATTTTGGAGAATACATCTTCATCACTTCCTTATTTAGCATCAACATAAAATAATTCACTAGCCAATACACTTAGAATTCTTTAAGTAATAAGATAAATTTCTTGAATTACTTAGAAACTAAAGATTTTGCAAACATAAAACAAGTAAATGTTTGTGCATAGTAATAACGAGTATTAACTTCTGAATGAATAAGATAAAATCATTTAAAATGGGATTTGTGCTTTAAAAATACTAAGCAGTATTAGTTACCATACATTGTTCAATATTTATAAAAACATATATAAATGTTGATACAAGTAAGTATCTTCTATTTACATAGGAAATTTTGGTTTTATTATTGATTCTTCAATGTGAGAAATCTTATGCTGTTTGTTTATGTTTGTGTGTGTGTGTGCGCACACACGCGCATGTATATGTGCTCATGTATCTAGTAATAGAAACTGAGAAGAAAATTCATCTACAAATGTGACCTTGGCTTTGTTATTCCTGCTTCCAAACATTTTGTTTGTCTATTTATTTTGAAATCCATGTGTAGGTGGTTATGTTTGAGTGGTTCAGATGCGTGTGTCACATGAGTGTGTGAAGCCCAACCTTAACCCTGTTTCCAAACATTTAACTAAGCTTTGACTATTTCAAAAATTTAAAGGCTGCTCTAAAGGTAGCTCATTTTGAATCCCACATATTATTCTGCTTTACTCTTGTACCTTTCAACAATATTTATATTAAAATGAGCTACGCTTTGTTCTGTGCCTAAAGCTATTACAATATTTAGAAATATAAAATATACAAAGTTATTTAGACTAATTTCTAATATTTAAGGAAACTTTCATAGCAAACAGTGTGGGTTTACAAACTGATAACTGAGTACCACTATTGTGTAGCAGGAGGATGCCAAGGCCTGAGAACTAGCTCTGGCTTTACCTGTGCCAACAATTCAGCTCAAAGTGTGACACAGACAACTTCTTTAAGTTTTCTCCTATCTCTCTTGTCTACCATGACTTTAAAATTATATAGTTCAAGAATGACTTTTCTCTTTAAAGTAATTTGCTTGGATTTTAAAAATAAGAAACTCTGGCTCTTACTGTCCTACTCTCTGTCCCTTCCCCTCCCCCTCTCTCTCCACTGGTTCCTGGCCAGCCTTAGCTCACCTTACCTCTCCTCCCCTTCCTCTTTCTTCCCCTCCCCTCCCTCTCTCTCCCTCTCCTTTCTCTATCTCAGCTCCCTCCTCAGCTCCCCTACCCATGCCCTAAATAAACCCTATTCCATACTTACAAAAAAACCCAAAAGACCTCTGGTCACTTAAATATTTGTTTAACAACCTGATAGAATATTTGAGAAAAAACCACAAAGTCTTGAAGCACTTTTTGACATTATTTTGAAAGCCAATGGGAAAATAAAATTTATCTTATCAAAGTTCTATTTGCATGTATATTATAAAGATTCAACTATGACAACTAGTAAGAAACACTTTTATAAGGCCATAGGCACAATACATGTCTCAACTAATTGTGTAAAATACTTTGCTGAGCTAAAGGTCTATTAGCATATAATTTGCATTAGATTCCAGAGATTGTGAAGTCTTTTCACAAGTAATTTTCAAGTTAAAATTTTCATTAGGATTACCCTGAAGGCTGTCATTTAATAATTTTTCTTCTCTGATGCTCTCACCTAATACTGATTTTGAGTGGATTATGGAAGCCCAACTAAGAGAAAGACACAGAGACTAAGAATGTATTTCAAGAGTGTGAAGGAGATCCATGACCAGCACAGACCTCTGGACTACAGCTCGGAAGGTGTAAGAACATGGAGATGTACAGACTTCCCTCTATGGCATGGACATTGTTAAGTGAAGATAGGTTCTTAATGAAAGACAGTGAGACTGACAGTACACTGCCTTCTGTCAGGAGCTGACATAAATAAATGGTTAGAGCACGGCTCCTACGGCCTCCCAGTTGTGTGGGGTATCCCAGCCTGGGCTGTCACATACTGCCTAATGGCCCCTCTTGCATTTCTTGATCTGTTCTCCTCCCTTATTCGTCCTACCTAAGCTGCTTGCTTTCACCAGCAGTGTCATTATCACCTACCCCTAAGACTTCAGGTCCACGTACTCACTTCCCAGCTACGGTCAGGCTTCCTAGGCCATCATGGACTGTGGGCACCTTTATCTCATTGTGTTAGACTTGGCAGAATCTTTTTTTTTTAAATTAATTTTATTTTATTTATTTTTACATTCCAGAGGTTGCCCCCCTTTCCATTCCCCCCTCCCAAAGTTCTTCATCCCATTCCCCTCCCATTTGCCTCTGAGAGGGTGCCTCCCCCCCTTCCCTGGGCCTCTACAAGATTAGGTGCATTCTCTCCAACTGAGGTCAGACAAGGCAGTCCTCCGCTACATATATGGAGGGGGTGGGGTGGGGTGTCTCGTACTAGCCCATGTATGCTCTTTGGTTGGTAGCTTAGTCTCTAGGAGCACCCAGGGGTTAGTTGAAACTGTTGGTCTTCCTATGGGGTTGCCGCCTCCTTCAGCTCCTTCAGTCCTTCCCCTAACTCTTCCACAGGGGTCCCCGACATCAGTCTAATGGTTGGCTGTGAGTATCTGCATCTGTCTCAATCAGCTGTTGGTAGAACCTCTCAGAGGACAGTCATGCTAGACTCCTGTCAGTTAGCACAACTTAAATAGCTATCTTGTTTCATGATCATCCCATATTTTCATTTAAACTAGCAAAGTTTCTTAGCAAAACTATTCTGGTTGATCCAACTTTCTATGGACTCTCCATCTGCCCCAATGCACCTGAAAATGGGCAGAGAAAGGTCCACTCACAAGACTAGTCTGACTTTAAATTTATAACTATAAATCCCAAGAGGATATTAGTGTTGCCTGGCAATCCCACTAAATACCCTCACTCTCCTAGTTGACAGTTTCACTTCGTCCCCATTTTTATTCAAACTGAAAAGCCATCCCTTTTTTCATTATACTCATGACCTGAAAACAGAAACAATCAAAAAGTACACCTAGTGCTATATGTATCCAGAAGACATGCTCGTTACCCTACTTATACATTTGCCTGCTGTAGTTTGAATATTCCTATCCTTCCATATATATATGTGTGGTGGGAGTTTTAGGAGGTGACTAGATCATGAGGGTTGAGGCCTCATGAATGGGATTAGTAACCTTATAAAACAGACCTAAAAGAGTCTGTGTGCCCCTTTTGCCATGTGAACTGATTAAAATCCTGGCAACTGTCTATGTAGAAAGTCTTCACAAAACTCAATCTTTCCAGAACCTGAGTTTGGACTTCCAGATCCTCAGCATGATGAGCAGAAGACCTCTTGGCTCAGAGGACCTGGTATGTGATTTTTGTTGTAAAAGACCCATAGGGAATAGGTCCCACCCCTCAGCATCTGCATCCCATAGCTCAGCATGCTGCCACAGGAGCTATCTCCAATCCCTCTCCTGAGCTGTGCACACACCTTTTTCTCTCAGGCTCTATTCTAACAGTGCTCTCTTCTCCTGTACATCTTTAACTTCTCCCTTCTACCTGTTCTATGTAAATAAATGGATCATTTCTCCTCCCAATAACAACACCTCTAATTTACCTCTTATGCCAGATAGTGCTCTATTTGTATCTAAATCAAAGCAACTTGAATTTTCTCATTTAATGTTCTTAGTCAATTCTTTCCTTACATTTGTCCCTAAATCCAATAAAGCTTCAACACCATCATCCAATTAAGACTTCTTTTATCATGGTTGGTTGCTAATGATCTCAGTAGGTTCTTTTTTCTTTTTGTAGCAATTTTAAGATGTAATTCATACATACATACACATACATATCTTTGAAAACATGTCATTATTTGTGATACATTCACAGAAATGGAATAATAGTAAAAAGACAGTAGATAGTCTTACTTTTGATACCTTTTCCTAAGACTGTTTCAATAACTTTTACCCTCACAATTAATATGATTGGCTGTTTTTCCATATCATAACTAACATAGGGTGGTATTTTAAATACTTGACAGTTGAAAAGTGTTATCACTGATGTGAGCTCATGTATTTCTGAAGCAGCGAGGCTTTCTGACTGTGCTTGTATTGTCTATTTTTGCTTTTATTATCTATGCATTTGAGCATATACAAAAGCCAAGGCTTAGAATCTTTCCTCAACATTTTGGAGAACTGGATGGCTCCCACCTTTCCTCTTTCTTCTCATGTGTTGATAGCAGTTCTTGTCAGCTTTTTCTTCGGCTCACAGTTTATAGACTATTTCTTTGTTCACTAGTTTTCATTTTGTAAGATTTGCTGCTGTGTGTTTTGTTTGTTTGCTTGTTTTGTTTTTGTTTTTTGACTCTATCTTCCAAATCTTCAACCTTGCTTGCAAATACCCAGGAATCTTAGTATAGGCATAAGAGAGACTCAGTACCCGGTAGCATTCACTACACAACAAAACTGTCAGTACTTTGATTTTGAAGCTTTTGGCCAATTTTGGGTAGGATCTGTGAGAAAATAAACTCTGATTTCTATCTGTCAGACCTCAGGTATTTTGTTATAGAAGCACAAATCTAGCACAGTTTCAGAGCGATTTCAGTCTATTGTAGTGGGAAGGTATGTGAAGTTCACGGTGACAGGAATGTATGGCAAAAATCATACCATGGGACTAGAACCAGGGCTCTGACCTCTGAGGCTTTCTCCTAGTAACTTACCTCCACCAGCCAGACCTTGCTTCATAAAGGCTCCATAGCCTTCAGAATAGTGCCATGAGCTGGGGTTCGATTAAAGAAAGGCTATTCTAGATTCAAACCACAACAAAGACCCCATCTCTAAATAATAAGATATTGGGGCGTGAGCCTAAACATGGAAGTTTGGGTAGGACGCTAAGAGTCAGCAGTGCAGGGCTGAGCGGAAGCGCGCAGCCGCGGACTCTGCAGGATCCACGGCTCTGAGCATCTGAGCGGTGAACTCTTCAAGTCTCCAATTACATTTTAAAAATGGCCTCCAATAAAACTACACTACAAAAAATGGGAAAGAAACAGAATGGGAAGAGTAAGAAAGTTGAAGAGGCAGAGCCTGAAGGATCTGTGGTAGAAAACGCACTGGACCGCCGTGTAGTGAACGGGAAGGTGGGGTGTATCCTCAAGTGAAAGGGTTCACAGAGGTTGATAATACTTGGGAACCAGAAGAAAATGTAGATTGTCCAGAATTAATGGAAGCATTTCTTAATTCTCAAATAGCTGGTAAAGAAAAAGATGGTACAAAAAGGAAATCTTTATCTGACAGTGAATCTGATGATAGCAAATCGAAGAAGAGAGATGCTGCTGACAAACCAGGGGCTTGGCCAGAGGTCTTGATCGTGAAGGAATAATTGGTGCCACAGACAGCAGCGGAAAATTAATGTTTCTCATGAAATGGACTCAGATGAGGCTGACTCGGTGCTGGCAAAGGAGGTAAATACGAAGTGTCCTCAGATTCCCATTGCCTTCTGCGAGGAGAGGCTGATTTGGCATTCTTGTCCGGAAGATGAAGCACAATAATTGTCTGCATGCATATATATATATAAAATCTGGACCTTGGGTTTTAAATTACTAGTGTGGAAAAAAATAGCATTCTAATGAAAACCAAGTTTGATATGCTGGGTTTTGAAAGTATTGACAGCAGTTGGGATATTTTTGGTTTTGTTCTGCATCAAAAGGCACTGATTCCTTTGAGCAAGTAAGAGCTTTCTGTAGCTGCTTTCTTTAACAATAGAGTATTTGATACCATGTTGTATTTCCTCAGCTTTGAAGAACAGCTTTTGTTAAACGCTGGGGAGATATTCCAGTCATTACTCAGTCAGGACTTAGTTTTAACTGGGACACAGAAGAACCATTCTGGGTTTTTTTTTTGTTTGTTTGTATGTGGTATATGCCTAAAACACTTACATAACTTGTTTGTTTTGTCTTGTTTCTAATACTCAAAAGAACTCAAGATGAAAATACAAGTTGATGAGATTCCCTCATTGTGAACATTTTCCTGAAACCATAACCTTTCAGATTAAGCAGATTCTGTAATTTACTAGATAGTTTAAAATCAACCACATCAGAGCTGATGTATTATCACGTAAATACAGTACTTTATTTACAGAATGTTGTCCATACCAACTCCCCCTTCAGAAAATGGAATTAGACAAAGTAGTAGTGTGATTTAATAACAAGACTTGGGCTGAGTGTGGTGGTGCACGCCTTTAATCCCAGCACTCTAGAGGCAGATGGAGTTCTGATTTAAGAGGCCAGCCGCTCTACAGAGGCAGGTCCAGGTCAGCCAGTCCGTGTAAAGGTTCCTCTGGTGAACCATTCCTTTGTAGAAAGTTAAAATCTGTACTAAAAGGTTATGATTCATGGAATCTTTTGATGTGGAAATAGAATCATGATTGGAGCTGATGTTGCAATTTAAGACCTGCTGACTAAGTGAGTGAACAGAATTTGTTAATATCAATTAATGACCTACATGCGTTTTCTTTACCCTGACTCATTCCTTACTTGTAAGATCAATCTTTCCAGTATTTGGGTTCTTGTTCAATGGGCCAGAAAAGTAACTTTGTAGTATCAGAATGTCATCCAACTGTATATTTATTTTATTGTAAATAATGGTGAACAGTGGTCAATAAATAGTTTTATATTCCTTAAAAAAAAAAAAAAAAAGAATCAGCAGTGCAGTGATTTGAATGGAAACTGTACCCATATTGCTGGCATTTGAATACTTGGGTCCCTGTTGGTGGCACTGTTTGGGGAACTTAGGGGTACAGTCATGCTGGAAGATTTGTGTCACTGGGGAGCAGGCCTGTGGATTAAAAGCTCAGGACACTTCCAGTTGACTCTCTGCTTTGTGCTTCCAGTTGAAGATATGAGCTCTTAGCTTTTTGCTTCAGGCATCAGACCTGTTAATTGCTGCCATTCTTCCTGCCATGATGGACTCTAAACCCTCTGGAGCTATAGTCAAACTAGATGCCTTCTTCCATAAGTTGCTTTGGTCATGATATTTGATCACAGGAACAGAAAAGCAATGAGAGTAGCAAGTTAGGTCTGTTGTTCAATTGTCTGCTGTGGAATGGCAGTGTATTTCAGTAGGGGAAAAAAAATCACTTGTGTTTGAATACACCTGTTGGCAAATGTTAACTCAAAACACTGCCCGTCAATTACATAACTATCTAAAATGAGCGTTGCTGTCCTTATCTTACCACTTTGTGACCCCTGGACTCTCAGAGCTGGGTTTTGGTTTTAAGACAGTACTCTGTTTCTTAGGCTAGGCTCGCTCCTCCGCTCCCAACTGCCCCGTGCTGAGCTTGCAGGCACTAGCTCTCTAAAGGGATCTTAACAATACTGTCATACATGTCAAATTTTTATGCCTAGGTTCTGATTTGAAAGTTTAGAGTGTATGTATGAACATTTTCTATAGACAAACTTACCAGTAATTTTAAATTACTGCAAATTTCAAATGACCTTCAGTTTTTCTTGCTATAGAAAATCTTTGCATGTTATCAATAGTGCCTTTAGAAATTATGAAATGATATATTGTATCTCACATACGGCAGTGAGCCACAAGTATAGACCCTCTAGTCTTAATTATAAGAAAAGCATAGGTAGCTGTAAGGCTTGGCTTTATTGTTTTATAAATGAACCAGTAAAGTTCATGTCAGTGAAATGAGCATACACTTTTCATAAATTAAAATAAATCTCACATGGTAAAGTACTCATATTCAAAATTAATTTAATTACATGTTTAAAGTTTAATTACATTTAATTAAGCATTTAAGTTTAATATGAAATAAATGAATTATCAGTTAACTACTATGAAATGAAATACTGCCTCGGTAATTAAAATCTATAAATTTTCCTAGTCTGTGTAAAACTGCTAGCTTTCAAAAAACATTCCAGCAATTACATGTTTTAAAGATCATTTGACTACATCCTCACAGTTCATCAAAGTATAGATTTTTTGGCCCCTCAGCTTGGTGAGCTGCACATTTCCTGCAGCATGGAGGTTTTACAAACATGGTTTTGGGAGTTCCCTTAGCGCAGTGGTTGCTGCGACCCTTTAATACAGATCTTCATGCTGTGCTGACCTCCAACCATAAGACTATTTTTGTTGCTACTTCGTGACTATCATTTTGGTACTGTTGTGAGTCTTAATGTAAATATACAATGTGCAGAATATCTGATATGAGACCTCTGTGAAAAGGTTGCTTGACCCACAAAGGATTCACAGCCCATTGAGAACCACTGCCTTAGTAACTTATAATTTGCAACAGTAAATTTGCCTAGCATCTCTGACCGCAAAGTTCCATAAACTGTGACATTACTCAGCTCAGAGGGCTGTCGGTAGGACTGAATGAATAGGCTATGGTTAAATACACGAACAGTCCCCCTCCTGAAAGAAGCATTCAACTAAAATTAACTTCCTCCCTTTACCTGAATGAATGAATGAATCAAAAACTTCATATTTTCTGTCATAAAAATGTTTATTCCTGGGGGCTGGAGAGATGGCTTAGTGGTTAAAAGCACTGACTGCACTCTTCCAGAGGTCCTGAGTTCAATTCCCAGCAACCACATGGTAGCTCATAACCACCAGTAATGGGATCTGATGCCCTCTTCTAGTGTGTGTCTGAAGTCAGCTGCAGTATACTCATATAAAATAAATAAATCTTTTAAAAAATGTTTATTCCTTGAAATAAACATATGTTTTAAATTATAAAAGTATTTTTTTGTTAAATTATACTAAATGCTTAATAAATGCTTTATTTTATTTTGTAATGATAGGGATTGAATTTATGCTAAGCAAGCACTCTACAACTGGGTTACAGCCCCAGCTCATATTTCACACTGACACTGCTGAGCATTCCAAGAATGAAACAGTACAGAATTACAGCCAGCACATAATTCTGATTCACAAGAAATATCTTTGAAAGTAGATATTATTACTTTTTGTGCACATGCTTGTGTGTGTGTGTGTGTGTGTGTGTGTGTGTGTGTGTGTGTGTGTGTGTGTGTTTAGTTCAATTGGCAGTCAGAGTTGGGAATTCTGACATAATGATTTAAAATTAACAATAACCAAAGTAAATATGGGTAAATATGTAGTTCAGTTCCTTAGCTCCCAATTTTAGCAGGAGGGTATTGGCTTCACTGAATTCAAGGGAAGATCCCAAAAAGCATAGCAGGATGAAGCCAGAATCAGAACAATGTTTTCATTTCTGCATTTAGCATTCTTTTGTCTGCAACAAAACAATGAAAATGGCAAACACCAAAGTCTTCAAAAGGAATGAAGCACAAAGAAAGAGATATGACATGTTATTCCAGATTCCATTACTCAATCTACCCTGCTAGATCTGTGCATGCCAGTGTCTGATACAGAATAACAGGAGGTATAAGTGCACAGCATGTAGTAGTGTAGCCGACACACAGTAGCCCGTCTTTAGCACAGCCACTAGAACTACAGTAGGACCCATGTGCCACTTTACGTCTCTAACCATAAACTAGGGAACTCATTAACAAAGTAAAAAAATCCTGAAAAAGATTTAAGGTGAATAGTGTTGACTAAATTCTTAGGTTTTGTTTCTAGAATAGAGACTGAATGCATTTAAGTCATTTAATTTCATAAATTCCCATCTATAAACTCTCTTAATAATTTACTTTGAAAATGATTTGATAGTGCTTAAGAAAATACAGGATGTAGCTTACTGCTTACTCTGTTCAGTAGCATAGTGTGGTAAGAACTGAAAGTAAGTTTTCTTAATGTCTTAGACATTACTTAATATCAAGCCGGTAACTTTCAGAATTCTGCTTTAATAAAATTTTTGGCACTATAAACATGTTAGGTTGTTTTAATACTAAAGACTCTTCAATGTAAAATTCTAACTCCAAATCCTCTTTTTACTTAAAATTATAGACTTTTATTTACAGTATCACTAAAAGTACAATGTCTTAATATAAATGGAGTATTAAAAAATATAAAGTGAGAAATGTAGTTTGGTTGTCAAGAGTGCTTGCCTTGCACCCATGTACCCACAAAGCCCTGAACTTCCAGCTCCAGTATCACATAAACCAGACGGAGGGTTGCATATACCAGCAACCCTAGCATATCGGAATCCTAGTTCAGCTTGGAATCAATATTTTAAAAAAATGAAACAAAGAAAAAGAAAAAGAAAGAAAGAAAAAAAAAGTAAGAACATATACTTGTTTGCCCTTTAAAAGATCATTCACTAAAAGGTATTAGCAAGCAGCAGTGCTTTACACATTTCCCTGGAATTATGTCAAAAAATTTATGATATTTATTTACATTATGGGCTGAAGTCCTGATTTAGAATTGTTTCACATTTCCTGGAAAGTAAAATCAAATGGAATTGAAACTAGCTTGGTATCCAGGTCTATCACACAATGAACTACAGCAATAGGTAGTTTATAGACCCAGAAAAAAAAAAAAAAGGACATATAATAAGATATTACAAAATACTTCTATAATTGTTATATACTTGTGGAAAACTAGCATTATTGGGCTATACCTTTGCATGTACACTCTTCAAAACTGAGATAAAAATGCAATCTACTGATATCTGAAGTCAGAATTTGCTGTTACACAACACTGACTTACCAGGATTCTCTTTTAAGACCCAGAGGTATGTGTTCTGGAAGGAAGAATCCATGCCATTTTGAACTCTCTAGTAGCTCCTGAGGAATTCTTTTTGATACATCATAATAGTGACCAAATCGTGACGATGAGACCGGTCCAACCTGCTGAAAAATTGTGCAGGTTATTAAAGTAACATTATTTTACATTATAATTTCTTTGTCGTACATCAAGCAATGTAATGTCATATCTATGTACATTAATGCTAATGATGAAAAGGTGATATAAATATATTTACTAAACTTAAAGACTCATATAATAGTCGTTATTAGCCAAACTAAGTAGTTAAGAATTAGACTTTCTACTTTCAAGTTTTTTTCTGTTAATGATTCCTAAGTGTATAATAATTCATATATCTCTTTCATGTTAAAAACTATTCTGTACATCTCTTTTTCTGTTAGAAATTTAATATACATAATTCTTAATTCATGGACAGCAGCTCAATTTTCAATGACAAGTCAAATAAGGAGATAATAAGAACTAAATGAAGTTAAGCCAAATTAATTCACTGGTTGGCAGCCCCAAAAGACATCAAGTATTTAAATATGTTTAAGTGAGCATCATATTAAAACTAAATGCTCACAGGATGTGTACACATATACAGTATTTCTTACAAATTTAAATGAAGCTGATTATGTAAGTGCCCCAGAGTCCTGACAGCGTCAAGGCATGTGAGCGAGAGGACGGACGGACACTGTGTGAGAACTGGATGTTCACCACAACTAGAGTCTCTGCAGAAACATGAGAACTCACAGTAGGCTCTTACCTTACAGAGTGACAATTTTTTAATTTAGTTAAACATGTTTGCTTGAAACTAGCTATTTGCATTTAAGATTTCAATGGTTCATATTCATAAATGATTCAATGATTCATAAATTAAATGCCTATAAACACCAAATTATACAGTCACATGAAATAAAACATTCTGAAGTCTAACAGAAGCATTTTTTCCTAGATTGAGTCTGTGGGTGTGACATTTATTTTCTAAATAAAATGAATGTGCATCTCTCCATAAGGTACTATTTATTTTCATTAATGAAAGACATCTATTAGTTGGCTTCAATCTAATCTTTTCAATGCAATAATAGTATGTGCAGAATTACGGTTCCTAAGGCACAAATTCTCCATTTATTATGAAAAGTATTGACAAATAAATTATATGACATTAAAATAAGTTTCTTAAAAATATGGTGTAAAGGTTTTTAAATGTAAAGTTATTAGTCTAAAGCAATTTAAACAAGGTCTGTTCTTTGGCCTATAATTGATTCTTTATCCGGATTATAGTTCAGAATGTTTTTACTGCAATCTCTGCGAGAGCTCATCTTTTTATTGTGTAAGTCCAAGTCCTCTTAATGTTTCAGAAAGGCCTTGACTAACTGAACTTTGATCTGATGTCTTCATTGAGAAAAACACCAGGTTGCCCATTTCAGATGCAAATCCCCCTAAGGCCCAATAGAATTTAGTAAAGACAGCAAAAAAGAAGAAACCAGAAGCTTCCAGGATCCTCTTTGAGAATCCTGGGGCACACTGGTGTCCTTAATCCATGCAGTAGCATGGATTAAGGTAGGTGATAACCTTTCCTGATTCAAAAGAATAAGCTGAGTGCCTACAAACTGGGTGGAGACTAGGATTTGGCTATAATAAAACACCATGCAATAAAAGCTTGGTCTATGTCAGAAGCCTCTGAAAAGGCCTCAATGTACCACATTCCCAGGCCTGGTAGGGAAGCTTGCAAAAGCCTACCTGAATCAAATAAGCATGAATAATCTATTTTAGCAGACTGACCATGGGGAGAGAGAAAGAAAGAGAGACTTTTCACTTCTTTTAAGTTTGAGTTAATAAATTTATTAGTGGATTGAAGGTTCTTGAGGTCCCATGCACTCACAGAAATACTCCAAATTATCAAAAAGCAAGGTATGCTTTTTAAGTTGCCGTCACTATTAATGTTTTTAATTATAATATTAGTGTGACAGAAGTCCAAGATTTTGGATGAATCAAGGCAGAAAATTGATTTCATGCTGTGACAGTTTACATACAGAACACAAACAATTCATTAAAATGTACAAATAAAACTAGAAATTTTTCTTGCTATAATTGTTATTAACTTATTTAGATGTTAAGATCAGATATGATAGTATAACTATTGATAAGGTAGACAAAAAGTTTTCATTACTGATCAAAAAGACTTCAATATTTCAGTAAAAGGAAAACAAAAGTATTCTTATAGGGTAAAAGGTTTTGCAAATTTTTCTATCTAAGATCCATAGTATTAGCATATAGTCAGATTTCTAAAACACTGAAACCTTTTGAGACCTAGCAATTTCCTCTGAAAATGGAAACTAAATGCTGTGACTATAACAGTGTTTATCTATAAAAAATCATTGTCATAAAATTAAATTGTATTTTTATATTAACCTATCATGAAAAAGCAGCTCATTTATTTCACATGCTAAGAACATGTTGCTTTAATTGTACACATGACAACTTTTTTTTTTTTTTTCCTAGACAGGGTTTCTCTGTGTAGCCCTGGCTGTCCTGGAACTCACTCTGTAGACTAGGTTGGCCTTGAACTCAGAAATCCACCTGCCTCTGCCTCCCAAGTTCTGGGATTAAAGGCGTGCGCCACCACTGCCCGGCTCACATGACAACTTTTAATGCCCTTTCATAAACTTCCTTCAACTTTACCATCTGTGGAATAGAAAGAAGTTTTAGAATAGAAAGAAAAATAGAAGTTTTTACTATGATAAAAAATGAAATCTGATGGAAGTCGAGGAGGAAAACAGAGCAAAAAAACAACAACTTGGTCCAACACCACCACCATCTCTAGAGTGTCAGAACACAACCAGTGGCAGTGGAAGCAGCTGCACCACAGACATCTACATAAGATATGTTGGTCACTGCTAGCAAGTCTTGTTTCTGAGCATCGGTATAAGAGACAGCAAGAATCCAATCACACAGAGCCTCAGCTCATTCACTAGAACTGGGATAATCATGATTTTATTATGCTCTCAAAATAATCTATGAAGTATTGGCAATTAGTGTTTTATGAATTTGAATATAATATAGATATCATTATTACCGAGTTACTATTCATTTGAGAATCAGAAAATTTATCTTTTGTTTTTTTGGTTTTTTGGTTTTTGCTTGGTTTGTGTGTGTCTGTCATTGTCCTTTGTATTTACATTGTCTTGCTGAAACATTTATTGCACATTGACACATTCACATATCTACCACAACTGTTGTGGCTAAACGACTAATTTTAACAAGAAATTATGATATGCTGCTGTGAATTGCTGGAGACTGGTACCGGAGTCCTACAATTCTGAAGTGAAATCCAGGAGACATTGCAGGCTAACGGGTGAGCATGTGCTGACAAGCACGGAGACGGCAAGTCCACCATAACAGAGAATCTAACTCATTAGTGAGACAGGGAGGACTCTACATATTCTAAACTTCAAGGGCACATTCTTGGGCCCAAGTAAAGCACTTAAGCATTACTAAGTACCTAACTCCTGTGTTCACATCCTTGTCACTTTTCACATTCCCTGAGTAGATTAGGACTAGACTTGTAAGGCTTGGTAACAACTTATATTAAAGGGCATCTCTGATAATTGATATGAATCAATTTGGACTACTTCTACTTCTTTACTCTTAAATTATAATAGTGAAACTGCATTTTCTTCAAGGAAATATAGAAAGCTCAATGTTTTTGTTTGTTTTATTTTCAAACAGGGAATTACAAAACAATGCCTAGACTTATAAAAACAATAAAGACAAGTGCTGGCCAAAGATCACTGGGTAGGTTAATCACTGAACATAAAATTACTGTAATGGCTAAAGAAATGCAAACCAGACATGATTCTTATTTCTAAAACTGGAAACATAGTCTTGTAAATAGAAGTAAATAAATTTAATCATTGATTATAAAGTAAAAAGAAGTGTAGTATCAATGATTACAATTTAATTTACTTACTAATCAATTTTATGGAACACATACCACATGCCAATAAAGCAAAGAATTCTTTCTCTTCCTGAGCTCATATACTAAAATAGACACAAATAAGCAGTGAAATGGATAAGTGATTTCCTACTTTAAATCATGTCTTCAAGAAAAGAAAGCAGTAAAAGAAATAACATTTCATGCAGAGTGAAATTGGAAGTCACTGTAGATAAAACAGTATTTCAGCAAACCCCTGGTAAAAAATAGGATAAAGAATAAATGGAAGAATGGAAGTCCTACGTAAGATGGTGGTTTTGCTTTTGGGAGATCTCTTGAAGTATAAGTTAGGATAAAAGAGAGGCTGAGAAGATGGCTCAGTAATGCTACACAAGCATGAGACTCTGAGGGAAGATTCCTAATATCTATCTAAAAACTTAGAAAGGGCAGCATGCGTCTGCAAGCCAACCCTGGAGGACAGAGACTGCATGTCAGTGATGCTCACTGGCCAGCCAGCCAGTCAGCAAGTTCCAGTTCAGGAACAGACACTGTCTCAAAAATTAAAATGGGAATAACTAAAGCAGAACACTGGCTGGACGCTCAGTGATAGATATTTGCCTAGCAAGTATGAGGTCTTAAATTAAATTCTCAGCTTGGTAAACAACAACAACGGTAGCAACAGATACTTGACATCAATCTAGGCCTCCACATGTATACACACATAGAAAAGTCAGGGTAGGAAAGAATAGATTCCATCCTTAACAAGAGAAAGTCAAAGAACATCATAAATACATAAAGGGATTATGAAGTCAAATGAGAAGTATGGAGGAAACACACACACAAGTATGATGAAATTAGCAAAATTATCAGGGTGGTGTAGCCTTTAATCCTAGCACTTGGGAGGCAGAGGCAGGTGCATCTCTGTGAATCCTAGGCCAGCCTGGTCTACAGAGTGAGTTCCAGAACAGCTAGAGGTTCACGAAATAATCCTGCCTTGAAAATCAAATCAAATCAAAACAAAACAAACAAGAAAAGAAATCAGCAAAATTCTCTCAGAAAAGAAACCTAGAAGGGAAGCAGCCATGGGCATCTAGCCACATCCACTGGGTCCATAGTGGGTATGGGGAAAGTGGTAGCTAACAAGTAAGGACTGTCCTTCCTTCCGACAGAGTGCTGTAAGAAACTGGTAGCAGGAGAAAGGCTGAGTGGTGAGTGACCACAGCTGTGCACACCTGAGCAGACAGACAGGTAGGATGGTACAGGCCACAGACACTGGTGGAAGTGCTGTACGGCAGCCCAATGTAGAGAATCTCAAGTACCCTGGGGTGAATGGAACCGAAGAAGACATGGAAGACAGCAGCTCCACCATAACATCATGAAGCACAAGAAGTATGATATACCCAGCAAAGTAGGCAGAGGCGTTTTGTCAGGCAAGGACTGTGTAGCACATGGAAGGGAACAACTAGGATCCAGTTGGGAGAACACTCAGACATGAACGTGAACACACACGCATAGTAGCATCCTTCATAGCCCATGAGAGCTCAGGCCCAGAAAACTCTGCTCCTCAGCAAAACAGATAAGGCTTCAGTGGGCAGGCATGGATCCCAGGCAGGAACCACTAAAGAAACCCGAGTGTGACTCTGAACATCCTCTGAGGAGTGAATACACACTAAGCCAATTCTTGAGACTATATGCCTTCTTTCCAGGTAACTATGCGTACATACGTGTGTGTGTGTGTGTGTGTGTGTGTGTGTGTGTGTGTGTGTGTGTGTGTGTATGTGTCTATAAGAAATATTGGCAGATACTATATTTTCTATTTAATTAATTTTTAAAAATTTGTATTTCAGTTGTTCAGTCATTTGGTTTTAGCTCGGATCTTGACTAACGAGCATTTGTGACTGTGCAGTGTGTGCACCTGGCCTGTAATTAATGCTTCCCTTCTTAATTTGTATTTTCTCTCCTTTCCTCTTCCCCATCTCATTTCACTTCTTAATATCCTCAAATCTAATGACCTATAATAAACTATGCTTTCCCCATACTACCTGCAGTGTCTCTGTCTGAACTTTAGCAAGGACATAACTGAAGTACCTAGTATTTGTTACTATAGACTAACATCAAATAATTCTAGGTTACTATAGTCAGATTTTGTTCTAAATAGTAGTCAGAACATAAACCCAGATCAATGCACCAAGAAGATGCACATAAAACTGAAAAAAAAAAAAAACCCCCAAAACCTGGAGGATATGATCTTTCCAAAAGATGTACAAAACACACCAGTAAAACACACAGTGAGAAAACAGTCAATAAACTTCTATAAGCTCCCATTTCGTCAGCATATGAAATGAAAGACATGAAATGGCTCAAGTATCAGAAAAGGATTTCAGAATTCCACTTTCAAAAAGAATCAAAGATCCATAGAGGAGTCAAATGAGAAGATGAATAGAGCAGAGAAAGGAAATAAGTTGAGAATTTGGGTAACAGTATTAGTAAAGCAATAAAAAGATCAGCAATAGCAAAGAGAATTTTAAATAAAAAACATGAAAACATTAGAAAGAAAATGTAGACTCTGAAATCAACCAAATGGAAATGCTAGAAACACATGGTAAAAAAACCAACTTAAAAATGCAGTGAAGGCCACAAGATCAGCCCCAACACCAGGAGTAACTGGGACCAGCGAGATCCAAGGACACAGGATTCTGCCCAGCCAGTGGCATGGGTTCCTTGCAGTATAAGCAGGTGCCCTGAGCAGACCTTGGGCAGGAACTCCTCAGCCAGGCCCAAACCACCCAGAGGAAGCTCGATTCCCAGACACTCTTAAATGCCTAGGATGATAGGATCCCAGGATTCGAGGATCCCAGGATCACAAGAGCTTGGTCACACAAGGACCTCAAGGTCCCAGAGGCAGCTTGACTTCCAGGAGCTCTGACACACCTAGGATCTCAGGACCACAGGATTCCAGAATCACAGGATCACAGAGACAGCTGGACTAAGAGAAGTTCTGACACAAACAGGATCACAGGAAGTACAGGCTCCAGTCAGATACAGCCAGGGCAGGTAGTTCCAGAGTTAACCAGATGGCGAGAGGCAAGCATAAGAACATAAGCAACAGAAACAAAAGTTAATTGGCACCATCAGAACCCAGTTCTCCTACCATAGCAAGTCCTGGATACACCATCATATCAGAAAAGCATGATTCGGATCTAAAATCAATTCTCCAGTTGATGATAGAGGACTCTAAGAAGGAAATAAATAACTTCCTTGAAAAAATACAGGAGAACACACATAAATAGGTAGAAGCCCTTAAAGAGGAAACACAAAAATCCCTTAAAGAATTACAGGAAAACACAATCAAATAGGCGAAGGAAATGAACAAAAACATTCATGATCTAAAAACGGAAATAGAAACAATAAAGAAATCACAAAGGGAGACAACCCTAGAGTTAGAAAACCTAGGAAAGAGATCAGGAGTCATAAATGCAAGTATCACCAACAGAATACAAGAGATAGAAGAGAGAATCTCAAGTGCTGAAAATACCATAGAAAACACTGACACAACAGTCAAAGAAAAAGCAAAATGCAAAAAGATCCTCACACAAAACATCCAGAAAATCAAGAACACAATGAGAAGAGGAAACCTAAGGATAATAGGTATAGAAGAGAGTGAAGGTTCCCAACTTAAAGGGCCAGTAAATATCTTCAACAAAATTATAGAAGAAAATTTCCCTAACATAAAGAGAGAGATGCATGTTAACATTCAAGAAGCCTACAGAAATCCAAATAGATTGGACCAGAAAAGAAATTCCTCCTGTCACATAATAATCAAAACACCAAATGCACTAAACAATGAAAGAATATTAAAAGCAGTAAGGAAAAAAGGTCAAGTAACTTATGAAGGCAGACCTATCAGAATTACACCAGACGTCACACCAGAGATTATGAAAGACAGAAGATCCTGGGCAGATGTCATACAGACCCTAAGAGAACATAAATGCAAGCCCAGGCTGCTAGGCCTAGCAAAACTCTCAATTACCACAGACAGAGAAAACAAGATATTCCATGACAAAACCAAATTTACACAATATCTTTCTACAAATCCAGCCCTACAAAGGGTAATCGATGGAAAACACCAACACAAGGGGGGAAACTATACCCTAGAAAAGGCAAGAAAGTAATCTTTCAACAAACCCAAAAGAAGATATCGACACAAACATAATTCACCTCTAAAAACAAAAATAATAGGAAATAACAATCACTTTTCCTTAATATCTCTTAACATCAATGGACTCAATTCCCCAATAAAAAGACATAAAATAACAGACTGGATACATAAACAGGACCCAGCATTTTGCTGCATACAGGAAACCCACTTCAGTGATAAACACAGACACTACCTCAGAGTAAAAGGCTGGAAAACAATTTTCCAAGGAAATGGTCCCAAGAAACAAACTGGAGTTGCCATTCTAAAATAGAATAAAATAGATTTTCACAGGGCTCCAAAGCCAATTAGCACCAGGAGAAAGCTAGCCTCCCAGGTCCTCAGGAGACAGAGACTGAGGAGGAAAAGTCAGGGACAGGAACCTTCCGGTTTCCATCTGTGGCAGGAGACCTCTGCCTGGGCCACCAGGCTTCCATAGCCAAGTAGCGCCAGGAGAAAGCTACCCTCCCAGGAGCATGGAAAAGCCGTGAGTGGGGTTAAGACGAGCACCACTGCTCACCGGGACCCGCCCGGAACCCGCGGGACACAGGGACTAAGGTAAAGTCAGGCATAGGAACCTTCTGGTTTCCATCTGTGGCAGGAGACCTTTGCCTGGACCACCAGGGTTCCATAGCCAAATAGCGCCAGCAGAAAGTTACCCTCCCAGGAGCGTGGAAAAGCTGTGAGTGGGGATAAGACAAGCACAGCTGCTTACCGGGACAAACCTGGAACCAAAGGGACACAGGGACTGAGGAAAAGTGGTGGACAGGAAACTTCTGGTTTCTATCTGTGGCTGGGAACCTCAGTTTGTGCCACAGGGCTCCATAGCCAATTAGCTCCTGGAGAAAGCTAGCCTCCCAGGCCCTCAGGACACAGAGACTGAGGAGGAAAAGTCATGGTCAGGAACTTTCCAGCTTCAATCTGTGGTGGGAAACCTCTGCCTGAACCACCAGGGTTCCATAGCCAAATACTGCCAGGAGAAAGCTACCCTCCCAGGAGCATGGAAAAGCCATGAGTGGGGTTAAGATGAGCACTGCTGCTCACCGGGACCTGGGGACCTCAGCCTGGGCCACAGGGCTCCATGAGAGAGATGGTATCCCAGGAGTGCTGACATACCTTTGAGCACAGGCAAAACCACCACTTCTGTTCAAACTCACTGGATCAAGAGGGACCCTTGCAGAGCCATCAGGACAGAGGAACCAAGGGACAGCTGGGGAAAAGATCCTTCTGGTTTCTGTCTGCACCCCAGAGCTGACCCTGTGTCACAGCTCTCCAAACCCAAACGCCTCTCAGAGAGAGCTAGTCTTCAAGGAGTATTGACACAGAGGCCTGCAGGAGGGGCAAGCCACAACCAGACAGAGTAAGACCAGCTAACATCAGAGTTAACAAGATGGCAAAAGGCAAGGGTAAGAACATAAGGAACAGAAACCAAGGCTACTTGGCATCATCAGAAACCAGCTCTCCCACCACAGGAAGCCCTGGATACCCCAACACACCAGAAAAGCAAGACCCAGACTTAAAATCATTTCTCATAATGATGATAGGAGATTTTAAGAAATAAATACATAACACCCTTAAAGAACTACAAGACAACAGAGCTAAACAAGTAGAAGCCCTTAAAGAGGAAACACAAAAATCCATTAAAGAATTACAAGAAAATACAATCAAACAGGCAGAATTACAGGAACACATAATCAAACAGATGAGAAAAGGAACAAAACTACCCAGGAGCAAAAAATAGAAATAGAAACAATAAAGAAATCACAAAGGGAGACAACCCTGGAATTAGAAAACCTAGGAAAGAGATCAGGAGCCATTGATGCAAGCATCATGAACAGAATACAAGAGATAGAACATTTCATCCTAAATAAAAAGAATATACCTTCTTCTCAGCACCGCATGGTACCTTCTCCAAAAGTGATCATATAATTGGTCACAAAACAAACCTCCACAGATACAAGAAGATTGAAATAATCCCATGCCTCCTAGCAGATCACTACGGATTAAGGCTGGTCTTCCATGGCAACAATAACAACAGAAAGCACACATACACGTGGAAGCTGAACAATGCTCTACTCTATGATAACTTGGTCAAGGAAGAAATAAAGAAAGAAATTAAAGACTTCCTAGAATTTAATGAAAATGAAAATACAACATACCCAAACTTATGGGACACAATGAAAGCAGTGTTAAGAGGAAAACTCATAGCTTTGAGGGCCTCCAGAAAGAAACTGGAGAGAGTATACACTAGCAGCTTAACAGCACACCTGAAAGCTCTATAACAAAAGGAAGCTAATGCACCCAAGAGGAGTAGAAGGCAGGAAATAATCAAACTCAGGGCTGAAATCAATCAAGTAGAAACAAAAAGAACTACACAAAGAATCAACCAAACCAGGAGTTGGTTCTTGGAGAAAATCAACAAGATAGATAAACCGCTAGCCAGACTAACCAGAGGGCACAGAGACAGGATGCAAATTAACAAAATAAGAAATGAACAGGGAGACATAACAACAGATTCTGAGGAAATTCAAAAAAAATCATCAGATCCTACTACAAAAGTCTATGCTCAACAAAACTGCAAAATCTGGATGAAATGGACAATTTTCTACAGTGATACCAAATACCAAAGTTAAGTCAGGTTCAGATAAACCATCTAAACAGTCCCATAATGCCTAAAGAAATAGAAGCAGTCATTAAAAGTCTCCCAAAGAAAAAAAGCCCAGGACCAGATGGGTTCACTGCAGAATTCTATGAGACCTTCAAAGAAGAAATAATACCAACACTCTTGAATCTATTCCACAGATTAGAAACAGAAGGAACACTATCCAATTCCTTCTATGAGGCTACAGTTACACTGATACCAAAACCTCACAAAGACCCAAGAAAGAAAGAAAACCAGACCAATTTCCCTTATGAATATCGATGCAAAAATACTCAATAAAATTCTCGCAAACCGAATCCAAGAACACATCAAAACGATCATTCATCATGATCAAGTAGGCTTCATCCCAGGGATGCAGGGATGGTTCAATACCCGGAAATCCATCAATGTAATTCACTACATAAACAAACTCAAAGAAAAAAACCACATGGTTTTCAATAGATGCTGAAAAAGCATTTGACAAAATTCAACATCCCTTCATGATAAAAGTCCTGGAAAGATCAGGAATTCAAGGCCCATACCTAAACATAGTAAAAGCAATATACAGCAAACCAGTAGCCAACATCAAACTAAATGGAGAGAAACTCAAAG
>CM052701.1:67132433-67147935 GCA_028551405.1 Uromys caudimaculatus | reverse complement strand
CTTCATAGACTTGGAAAGAGCAATTCTCAAATTCATTTGGAACAACAAAATACCCAGGATAGCAAAAGCTGTTCTCAACAACAAAAGAACTTCTGGGGGAATCAGCATCCCTGACCTTAAGCTGTACTACAGAGCAGTAGTGATAAAAACTGCATGGTATTGGTACAGTGACAAGCAGGTAGATCAATGGAATAGAACTGAAGACCCAGAAATGAACCTACATACCTACAATCACTTGATTTCGATAAAGGAGCTAAAACCACTCAGTGGAAAAAAGACTGCATTTTCAAAAAATGGTGCCGGTTCAACTGGCAGTCTACATGTAGAAGAAGAATGAGAATTGATCCATTCCTATCTCCCTGTACAAAGCTCATGTCCAAGTGGATCAATGACCTCCACATAAACCCAGATACACTGAATCTAATAGAAGAGAAAGTGGGGAAAAGTCTCGAACATGGGTACAGGGGAAAAGTTCCTGAACAGACCACCAATGGCGTACGCTCTAATCAAGAATTGACAAATGGGACCTCATGAAATTGCAAAGCTTCTGTAAGGCAAAGGAGACTGTCAATAGGACCAAACGGCAGCCAACAGATTGGGAAAAGATCTTTACTAATCCTACATCCAATAGAGGGCTAATATCTAATATATACAAAGAACTTAAGAAGTTAAGACTCCAGATAACCGAATAACCCTATTAAAAAATGGGGAACAGAGCTAAAGAGAGAATTCTCAACTGAGGAAACTTGAAGGGCTGAGAAGCACCTAAAGAAATGTTCAACATCCTTAGTCATCAGGGAAATGCAAATCAAAACAACCCTGAGATTCCATCACACACCAGTCAGAATGGCTAAGATCAAAAACTCAGGTGACAGCAGATGTTGGCTAGGATGTGGAGAAAGAGGAACACTCCTCCATTGTTGGTGGGATAGCAAGCTGATATAACCACTCTGTAAATCAGACTGGCAGTTCCTCAGAAAATTGGACATAGTACTACCTGAGGACCCAGCTATACTACTCCTGGGCACATACCCAGAAGATGCTCCAACATGTAATAAAGACACATGCTCCACTATGTTCATAGCAGCCATATTTATAATAGCCAGAACCTGGAAACAACCCAGATGTCCCTCAACAGAAGAATGGATACAGAAAATGTGGTACATTTACACAATGGAATACTACTCAGCTATTAAAAACAATGACTTTATGAAATTCGCAGACAAATGGATGGAACTTGAAAATATCATCTTGAGTTAGGTAAGTCAGTCACAAAACAACAAACACAGTATGTACTCACTGATAAGTAAGTATTAGCCCAAAAGTTTGGAGTACCGAACATTCAATTCACAGACCATATGAAGTCTAAGAAGAAGCACTAAAATTTGGATGCTTCAGTGCTTCTTAGAAGGGTGAATAAAATACTTACAGGAGGAAATATGGAGACAAAGTGTGGAGCAGAAACTGAAGGAAAAGTCATCCACATACTGCCCCACCTGGGGATACAACCCATGTACATCCACCAAACCCAGATGTTCTTGTGGATGTGGGAAGTGCTTGCTAATGGAAGCCTGATATGGCTGTCTCCTGAGAGGCTCAGGCAGAGCCTGACAAATATAGAGCTGGAAGCTCGCCGCCAACCATTGGACTCAGCTTAGGGGTCCCTGATAGAAGAGTTGGAGAAAGGACTGAAGGAGCTAAGGGGGTTTGCAGTCCCATGGAGGGAGCAACAGTGTCAATAGGCCAGACCCCATGGAGCTACAGGGGACTGGACCACCAACAAAGAATACACATGGAGGGACACATGGTGTTGGCCACATATGTGGCAGAGGAGGGCCTTGTTGGACAGAAAGGAAAGGCCCTTGGGCCTGAGGGTGTTTGATGCCCCAGTGTAGGGGAATGCCAGGGTGGGAGGACAGGATTGGGTGGGTGGGGGAGCCCCCTCACAGAGGCAGGGAGAGGAGGGATGGGATAGGGGGTTTCTGAAGGGGAGACCTGGAAAGGGGAAAACATTTGAAATGTACATAAAGAAAATATCCAATCCAAAAAAAAAGTTTGTGAAGTGGGTTCTCTCATTTTACCTTTAAGTGGGTTCTGGCTATGCAAGCCCAGGTTGTCAGGCCAAGACAGTAAGTGCCTTTACGTGATGACCCAGCTTGCCACCTTTCTACCACTTGTGCTTTTATCAGCAAAGGCCGAGAGTCCTCCTTTCCCTCTATTGGAAATAAAGTACTTTGACAAGCATTTTAGAACGCCATGATGCCCCTCACTGACCAGTGACAGTACAGTATCATGTTCTAAACTACATCTCTGTCATTTCTAACTAAAAGCAAACTTCTGTTTTATATGTTTAGGAGTCACAAAATTTTTCTTTTCATATTTTGATGACATAAAAATTGAGATTCTTGTTAATTTTATAAAGTCAACATAAAAAGTAAAATTAGTCCTTATTTTATATATAAGTACAATATATACTCTTTTATTGTGCATTATATACTCTTTAATTTGTAGTTGTTCATAGTTGTCTAAATCAAAGTTTTAAATCATGTTTTTCAAATAAAATATATGTGTAAAAAAACAAGTTGCCATTACTTTAATATGCCTGTTTTGGTACACAGCTGATGGATGATTACTTGATGTTTGCTGACTGAATAAATAAATAATTTATTATCAACAATAACTACATTGATTATTATTTACTTTGTAGCCATTAATATAGGTGATGGACATACACAAGAAAACAAAAGAAGCTCTCTATCTTCAAGGAAGTCTCATCTGATCTAGGAGGTATCTTAACAGTCAATTATAAAATACTGAGAACATATGAAGTATGAAGTAGTGTATTACTTTTCTCATTGCTGTGATCACCTATCTGATAAGATATGAAATAAGGGAAGAAAGGTTTATTATTGCTCAGAGTTTCTTCAAGCACTTAGATATGGTAGGGAAGGGATGGCAGCAGAATTATGCAGCTAGTCACATTTGCTTCCATAGTCAGAAAGGAGCAAGAAGAATGCCCATGTTCTATACATGTACTTTCTCTTTTTTATAAGTCGAGACCCCAGCACATGGAATGATACAGCCAGCCATATTTAGATAGCTTTTCTCTCCTCAGTTAAATCCCTTTGGAAGCTCAGGTGTGTCTCCTAGATGATTTCTAAATCCAGTCACATTGACACTGAATGTAACCACTGTAAGTCCATCTGTAATGGCTAGTTTTATATCAGTGTGATACAAGCTAGAGTCATCAGAGAGGAGGATGCTCAATCCAGAAAATGCCTGCATAAGACCCAGCTGTAGAGCATTTTCTTAATTAGTGATTGGCATGGGAGGGCCTGGTCCATTGAGGGTGGTGCCATCTCTGGGCTGTTGGTCCTGAGCTCTATAAGAAAGCAGGCGGAGGAAGCCATGGGGAGCAAGCCCGTAAGCAGCACCTCTCCATAGCCTCTGCATCGGTTCCTGCCTCTAAGGTCCTACTCTGCTTTAGTTCCTGCCCTTTACTGCTTTTAATGATGAACTGTTATATAGAACTATGAGTGAAAGAAACCCTATCCTCATCAAGTTGCTTTGGTCATGTTCTTTCATTGTAGCAACAGTAACTCTAAGACACCATCTCTTATGAGCCCAACATGCAAGCACATCGTTTCAAACTATAATATCTCACCTCTGGCTCTACAGGCTCATAATGCAAAATACATTTAGCCCATCTCTAAGAGTTCAAAATATGAAGGTTCTAATATTACTCAGAACTCCAATGCCCTAAAGTCTCTTATAAAACTCTAGGGCAATCTTTTCAGAATTATTCCAAGGGCTTGCTACACAGTCATCCTTGGCTACATAGCAAGTTCAAGTATGCCCTGGACTTCATAGTACACCTGTCAGAAAAAAAATCAATGGAAGGAAGGAGAGAAAAAAAGGAGAAAATGTCTAAATTCCTCTGTGCTTGCTGAATCAACAAACTTCATATTTGGTGAAAGATATCTCAAGAAGTAAGGTGGAGAGAGCTGGAAGACACTTAACCTTGCCCTCTATGAACACACACACACACACACACACACACACACACACACACACACACGTTACATACTTCTAATGTATAATAGCAGAGATTCTATAAAGTGAAAAGGCATGCATCTGTGAACTTTCGAGGTAGTTTGCATGCTGACTTGCCTCCATCTTGGGTTGTAACTGGTACCGCCAGGCTATCTTCATGTTAACGTCAGGCTCTGGGCTTTTAGCACTACATACATCTTCATGCCCCTTTTTACCATTATCATCAAGTAGTGGTGCAGGGAGTTCCTAAGAAAACAGAATGACACATTATATGGCATCAATGTTAGATATCACAATTTCTTGAACACTAATGACAGCAACATTAGAATTTTACAATGAATTTAGACATGGGTGCCTTGTCAAATTAACTTAAGCACAAAAAGAATAATTTAGACATTTCCTTTTTTCCCTCCCTCCCTCTTTCCTTTCTGACAGGTATCCTATGTAGTCCAGGGCATACTTGAACTTGCTCTGTAACCAAGGATGACTAAGAACTTATCATCCTGCTTTCATCTCCTAAGTACTCGGATGAGTGATGTGACCCATCCCGTTCAGTTTATATGGGGCTGAGGATTGAACCTAGGGTTTTGTGCTGGAAAGCATCCTACCAACTGAGCTATAACCCTGGGCCTTAATATAGACAATTCTAAAACAGAAAAGGGATATAATGTCAGATATAAAGTTTAATGTTTTTGCCATGAACTAGGATACAAAAATATATGAATTTCTATATTCACAAAATTAGCTGCTGATATTCTAGCAAGAAGCAAAGTATATACAAATATATATATATATATATTTGTATATTTATATAATATACAATATTGTATATTTAGCACGCTCCCCTGAAGACACCACAGCCTGAGGCACAGGAGATTGGATTCACACAAGGTGGTTGGTAAGAACCCCGAAGTCTGGCAGCTGCCACTGGGAGTCCAGTGGACTTGAGACCTATCACTCCCCAAAACCCCTGTCCCTGAATTCCACTCCCCTTCTGGCTGGCATCTTCTGCCTGGGTAGACTGCCAGCTAGTCCACTTCCCACACCACTTCTCCCCTGAAGACACCACAGACTGAAGGCATCCCAGGAATTTCTCTGCACACAAGGCAATTGGGCAACCAACACCACAGTCTGAAGACCTCACAGGGACTCTGGCATGCAGGGCAACTGACCCAACAGACTGAAAGCCTCTCTGGAGTTCTGCTGCACAGGGAAACAGAAACCACAGTCTATAGCCCCTCCCCTCCTTGGAGAACATCGTCACACAGAACAACAGCTTGGCTGCTCCTCTGAAAACCCAACAGTCTGAAGGCCTCCCAGGAGATCTGCTGCAGCCAGGGCAACAGATCAGCAGCTTCTCTGCTCCTCTGAAGACCCCACAGGTGGAAGGCCTCACAGGAGATCTGCTAGAGCCAGGGCTGCAGGCCTACCAGGAGACCTGAAGCAACCCAGGGACAAAAGAAGCAGGTTCCAGACAGAGGAAACGCAGACCAGCAAACACCAGGGATAACAAGATGGTGAGAGACAAGTGCAAAACCATACCAATATGGTTGGGCATACCCAAACCAGCCAATATATGTGGGCATCATCAGAACCCAGTTCTCCCATCACAGCAAGCCCTGAATACACCAACACACCTGAAAATTAGGAAGTTGACCTAAAATTCTATCTCATGAAGATAATAGAGTCCTTTAAGGAGGAATGAAATACTCACTGAAAGAAATACAGGAAAACACAGGTAAACAGGTAGAAGCCCTTAAAGAGGAAACAAATAAATCCCTTAAAGAAATACAGGAAAACACAATCAAACAGATGAAGGAATTGAATAAAGCGGTTTAAGACCTAAAAGTGGAAGTAGAAACAGTAACACACACACACACACACACACACACACACACACACACACACACACATGGAGACATGGAGGCAGCCCTGGAAATGGAAACCTAGAAAAGAGGTCAGGAATTACAGATGTAAGCATCGCCAAGAGAATACAAGAGACTGAAGAGAGAATCTCAGGTGTAGATGACACCATAGAAGAGATTGACACAACTGTCAAAGAAAATTTAAAACATAAAAAATTCCTAACCCAAAACATCCAGGAAATCCAGGACACAATGAAAAGATCAAATCTAAGAATAATTAGAATAGAGGAGAATGAAGATTCCCAGCCCCAAAGACCTGAAAACATCTTCAACAAAATCACAGAAGAAAACTTCCCCAATCTAAAGAAAGAGATGGCCATAAAGGTATAAGAAGCCTATAGAACACCAAATAAATGGGACCAGAAAAGAAAATCCTCTTGTCACATAATAATCAAAAAAACTAAATGCACAGAACAAAGAGAGAATATTTAAAAATGCAAGAGAAAAGGGCCATGTAACATATAAAGGCAGACCAATCAGAATTACATCAGACTTCTCAACAAAGACATTAAAGCCAGAAGAGCCTGGTCGGAGGTCATGCAGACTCTAAGAGAACACAAAAGTCAGCCCAGGCTACCATATCCAGCAAAATTCTCAATCAACATAGATGGAGAAACCAAAATGTTTCAGGACAAAACCAAATTCAAACAGTATGTATCTATCAATCCATCCCTACAGAGGATTCTAGAAGGAAAACTTTAACATAAGGAGGGTACCTACATCAAAGAAAAGACAAAATATTGATCATCTCACAACAAAGCCAAAAGGAGAGAACCACAGGCACATAAAACCAAGCATAACAGGAACTAATAATCATCTGTCTTTAGTATCTCTCAATATTATTGGACTTAAATCATCTATAAAAACACACAAACCAACAGACTGGATATGCAATCAGGATCCAAGATTTTGCTGCATACAAGAAACACACCTCAATAACAAAGACAGACACTACCTCAGAGTAAAAGGCTGGGAAAAGGTCTTCCAAGCAAATGGTTCCAAAAAACAAGCTGGAGTTGCCATCCTAATATCCAATAAAATATATTTTCAGCCAAAAGTTATCAAGGGAGATGAGGAAGGACACTTCATATTCATCAAAGGAAAAATCCACCAAGAGAAAGTCTTAGTTCTGAACATCTATGCCCCAAATTCAAGAGCACCTACATTAATGAAAGAAACTTTACTAAAGCTCAAAACACACATTGAACCCCACACAATAATAGTGGGAGACTTCAACACCCCATTCTCACTAATGGACAGGCCATTGAAACAGAAACTAAACAGAGACACAGTGAAACTAATAGAGGTTATGAATCAAATGGATTTAACAGATATCTACATAACATTTCACTCTAAAACAAAAGAATATACCTTCTTCTCAGCACCTTCTCCAAAACTGACCATATAATTGGGCACAAAAGAAGCCTGAACCAATACAAGAAGACTGGAATAATCTCATGCACCCTATCACGTCACCATGGCCTAAGGCTGGTCTTCAATAACAACAAAAACAACAAATAGCCAAATATATCTGTTTTCCAACTTAAAAAAAATTATAAATAAATGAGCCTATCCAGTCCTGTAGCTAGGCATCATATCATTGGTATTCAAAACAATGAATACATTATTTGTTGATTTAAGCCATTGTCATATCAAACTGTACCTTACTTCTTATTAAGACCAAAAATGTTGGATAGGCTCTTAATCCAGATGTACTCTGGGAAAATATAGTCAGAGTCAACAAAAAACACAATACACATCACTGAAATCTGGACAAATATCCTAAACAGAAGCCAGAACCTGAGATTATCTCTCATGCAGTCAAAGACAAAAAGTCCATGACTGAATGTTTTGTTGCCACACCCACTGGATGGAACTAGAAAATATCATCCTGAGTGAGGTAACCCAATCACAAAAGAACACACACATGGTATGCACTCACTGATAAGTGGATATTAGCTCAAAAGCTTGGAATACCTAAGATACAATTCACAGACCATATGATGCTCAAGAAGAAGATCAAAGTGTGGGTGCTTCGGTCCTTCTTAGGGGGGGGGGAACAAAATATTCACGGGAGCAAATACGAAGACATAGTGTAGAGCAGAGACTGAAGGAGAGACAATCCAGAGGCTGCCCCACCTGGGGATTCATCCCATATAGAGTCACCAAATGAAGACACTATTGTGGATGCCAAGAAGTGCATACTGGTAGGAGCCTGATATAGCTGTCTCCTGAGAGGCTCTGCCAGGTCCTGACAAATACAGAGGCGGATGCTTACAGCCAACCATTGGACTGAGCACAGGGTCCCCAATGGAAGAGTTAGAGAAAGGACTAAAGGAGCTGAAGGGGTTTGCAACCCCATAGGAAGAACAACAATATCAACCAACAAGACCCCCCAGTGCTCCTAGGGACTAAACCACCAACCACATATGTAGCAGCGGATGGCCTTGTTGGGCATCAGTGGGAGGAGGGGCCCTTGGTCTTATGAAGGCTCGATGTCCCAATGTAGGGGAATTCGAGGGTGGGAGTGGGTGAGTGGGGGCACACCCTTATAGAAGCAGGGGGAGGGAGGAGGAAATAGCTGGTTTCAAGGGGAGGGGGACCTGGAAAGGGGATAATATTTGAAATGTAAATAAAGAAAATATCCAATTGAGAGAGAGAGAGAGAGAGAGAGAGAGAGAGAGAGAGAGAGAGAGAGAGAGAGAGAGACACCTGAGTCCTTGGGCACGTGGGGACACTCATACTTGAAGGAACACTTTTCTTGTCATACAAGACCCCTAACTCCTGACACCATGAGTTACTACAGAAGCTCACATGGAGAACTTTGGAAATGGCTCAGGCTTTCTGGGGTTGCAATGAGTACTGAAGAAAGACGCTGTGGCCCTGGCTCTGATACTGTCTCATCTCTAGACGATACTGAAGTGGCTGCAGGTATCCATCACACTCTAGAGGAAATGAATTCATTGGTTTACAAGAATTTTTTTTGTATGAATTGCTAGGTCATAGGATAACACTATAACTTTTTGAAGTAATAGTAGAATTTTTTTTGAACTATACAATAATCTATGAGAATTCAGTTTTCCAACATCATCAACAACACTTCCTTTTCTAAGAAAGCCATACTAGAAGGAATAAAATGGTATTCAATATGGTTTGAGTTTGAATTCATCCTGTGCTGGTTTGTGCATCTGCATGACTTTCTTTGAATGTTTGCCTTCTCTCTTTGTTGATGCTGTGGTTCAAGATATAAGTTTGCAGTATCCCACTCTGATGCCTTCCCTGCCATTACATACACTAATCCTTTGGGACCATAAGCAAAATAAACTCTCTCTTCTCTAAGTTACCTTGGTCATGGTGTTTTATCATAGCAACAGAAAAGTGCATGACAGGGATACTAGACAGTCTGTTGCTCTGAAGAACCTGACCATCTTCCCTTTTTTGTTTCTTTTGATGAGAATGTGTAAGACTTTGAACCTCTAGACTAGAAAGGTAATTAAATACTGTAAGGGAAGCTTAACAGGCCATCTTAGTGGGAGTTTGGAAGACTAGTGCTGAAAACAATGTAGAGACACAGCTTGAGACACTTCATAGAAGAACAGTATCTAAAAGAAAGGTAGAGGCCATTCCTGTACTATTTAGGCAAGAATCTGGGCTCATTCTGCCCTTTTCCTAATAATTTGCCTAAGGCTAAATAAAAAGCGATGGTCTGATTTTTTCAATGGAGGCAATTTCATGGCAGCATAATATTGATTCAGCGGTGTAGTTATTATTGATTAGTATTTGGTCTCCAAAGAAAAAAGAGCAAGTGGGGCACAAAGTAGAACAGAATGTACAACTTAAAGAACAAAGAACACCACTAAACAATGAGCCAAGGCTACTACTGAAATAGATAAGATTAACACCATTAAGGAGAGGCCTCAGGTTTAGCACTGGACAGAAGGGAAGGGAGCCTGGGACAAGAACCCACCCAGCTAAACCTCCAACTTGTAAGAGAAAAAGGCCTAAAGGATCTTTGCTGAGTAGACCCTAAGATGTTGGAAATACCGGTGCTGTGGGATATCTGACAAGGAGAGCTGCATACAGGGAGTGGATATTTATACGCAGCAAAGATGAAAGGGTGGAGTCATCTAAGCCCTTTGACACTGAACAAGGAGCTAGAGGATCAGATTGATCTTCTGAGATTTAGTATTGCTTTGGTCCAGTATTTCCTCACTATGTCCCCATGTCCCCCTTTAGGAATGGTAATGTATATTCTTTACCACTGTATGTTGGAAGTGTATAATTTTATTTTTAACAGGGATTACAGTTAAGAGACTGTCTTGAGTCTCATGAGAGACTTTGTACTTTTAAGCAGTGTTGAGATTGTTAAATATGGTAACTTTTAAAGTTGGACTAAAAGCATTTTGCCTTATACTAGGGCCTTGGCACTATGGGGACCAGGAAGTGGAATGTGGAGGTCAGAATGAGACATGTTCCCCCTAAGCTCATGTATTTGAACATATGGTTCTCAGTTGGTAGCTTTGTTTGAAGAAGAGGTGAAATAAGGGTTTTGAGGCTAAAATACCAGTATGTGAATGTTCATACTCTTTATCCTTTTGTGCTTGTGGTTCAAGATACGAGCTTTCAACATCTTGCTCTAGCCACCATGCCTGCCTGCTATCTCTACCATGGTATTATGACCTCTAACCCTCTGGAAACATAAGCCAAAACAAACTGTTCTACAAAAGTTTCCTTGGTTGTAGTGTTTTATTATCACAGCAACAGAAAAGTAACTAATATGCTTTTTTGTATAATGGGGCATTGCAACATAAAAAGAAAACAGTTACTTGTCAAAGACTATAAGTTCCTAAGAAAAGGAATCAAGAAAAAGGAGGTAGTATAATCCCAGCTATACTGAAATTATCACAAATCTTCATTGCAATTGAAAAAGTAAAATAATGCACAAATAAATAATAGGTCACATGATAATAAATACAAGAAGTGGAGTAAGGTAATAACACAGAAGCTCTTGTTTAGTAATACTAGTTAAGCGTGCTCTGATTAAGGATCACACTGATACAAATAAGACAATTCTGTACACAATTCTACATGCAATTATTCTAGATTGTATACAAGATACAACTATAAACATGATTCATATATATGTGAGTAATAGAATATTACATATACTATACATACGTTCCATAGACATAGATATAATATATAATATGTAAATAATAAATATGTGAAATATGCAATTAGGACAAATTACTCTATTGAGGTGAGCAGAATGAGCACCAATACTCAGAGATTCAGGATGTGAAGCATCAAGGATCTTTAATTTGATCTTACTTTATTTTTAATGTCTAAAATTATATATTTTATTTCTTGAGTGTGGAAGTAAAAAAAGTGTTTAATTAAATAATATAAAAACTAAAATTTTAAGGATTTATATTTAGCTTGCAAAATCAATTTTTCTCCAGGTATAATATTTTAAACTTTCTATTTTTTTCAACTGATACATTCTGTGTTCAATGAAAAATCCTATATACCAATTAGAATATAATGTTGATGAAGTTATATATAGTAGCATATCAGAACTATTCATACCATCATCTAGAATTATGCTATGAAGTATGATTACTTCCAGCTACATCTCACTATTAAATTTTAGTGAACAAAAATATCAGTGCCTCAGTTGCACTATCCACATTTTAAGTGCGAGGCTGCAAATGACTATTCTGCTAGCCAGCAGAGGGGACAAACTTTTCCAGCTCATAAAAAGTGCTATTTCCCAGGGCAGGTCTAGAAACTGAAGGATAGATTTATTAATATTTAAGTGTTTCCTCTGTAAACTATGAAGGATGGATTTCATCACTCCATCCCAGTCAATAAGTACCACTAAATAGCTGTATAAAACAAAGACAAGATAATTTTACTTTCAATCTTTTAAAGTACATGTTTTCTAGTCACCTCCCACTGATCTTAAAAACAACTGATAAGGTAACCGCTGAGGGCCTTCTGTATTCCTTATAACTCTGTGTTTCCCCTCATCTTTCCAATTGTTTCATGGACAATGTATACAATGTACATTTTATAAGCTGTTTGACTCTCACAAAATGAAACAAATTAGAAACTTTATTCTCTTTCTTAGCCTTTCCCTCCTCTCCTTCTTTACAGACATTCTACAACATATTCATATAGATATATTTATCACTAAGTTGTCTATGCTGCTCAGAATTGGTGAGCCTCCTGACTCAGTCTCCTAGATGCTAGAATTACAGGTATGTACTACTAATGTTTGGCTTTAAATTACTTTCACAACCCAATTTCATAGTATTTTTCTATAGCATGGATATTTTAAAGTTCTAAACAAATATCACCAACAAAAACCAGTTGTAAAATATTTTTATCATTTTTTTAATTTTTATGAATAGTACTCAATTATTCTTGTAAAAATTACAACCTATTGAGTAGTTATCATAGAAAGAATAAGAAATGGAATCACTGAAAACAAACCAGTTATTTATTTACTAACCAAGAATAAATAATTTGAATATATTGAGTATTCCCCTCTTAGCTTCTTTTATATGTATGCATGTATGTCTGTATATGTACTCACATACATTAAAAAATTATAAAAATATACATATTGACTACTATGTATATTAAACATATATTAGTATGTTCCATATGTTAACTTATGACATGATTTTTCTCATATTATTTATCAAGCATAAGATTTTCAATGGCTTTAAAAATTATAACACATTACTTAATCAAAATTCAATTCATTACTGTAGAGAGAATATCTTGTGTGTTGTATGGAAGCATCATCTGTCAATTAAAAAACATATGCTCTATGGTTTAGGCAGGAAATAGAGGTGGGACATTAGAGAGAGAAAGAGAGGAGAGAGAGAGAGAGACAGACAGACAGAAAGAGAAAGAGAGAGAAGGGGGGAATGAGAATATTCTGGGGTAGAGTCAGATAGGAGAGCTGCCTGGGAAAAAGGACACACAGTACCTAAGCACAGGTAACCAGCCATGTGGCAGAATGTAGAATAAAATAAATGATAAAAGGTTATCTTTAGATATGATCTAGTCAGAGAAGAGTCTAGCTATGTGGCCAGATATATTTGTAAATATATTTTGAGTCTAAGTCTTATTTCTGGGAGCATGAAGAACCGGGACCTAACTTCTACACATTACTCCTGTGTTGTGGACCTTTCTGATTCTTGTGCCACAATAAACATAGTTTTTCATACCATGCATCCATGTCTTAAGTAAACATCTCTATGAAATCTGTGAACAAAACTAATATAACAGTCCAGACTCTAGCCCTTGATATTTCACTGATCTCAGTGATTGGCTTACTGACAAAAGAAACCAGTAATCTCAGCAAGATAGGAGCAGTGTGTGTGTGTGTGTGTGTGTGTGTGTGTGTGTGTGTGTGTGTGTGTGTGTGTGTGTGTGTGTGTGAAAACACAAAGATTGCAGAAAATCTTTAAAAGGAACTGGCAAGACACCTGCTCCTCCTATATGTTCCACTGCCAGGATGCTACTCCTCCCTATTGTGCATGAGAAATGGAGGGCAAAGAGACAAACTCTGAAGTAGAAGCAAAACAAAGAAATGAGATGAAATATTGAAGACCTTCAAGGAAAGGGTGATCTAACTTCCACTCCAGCATGTACAAGCACACAAACATGCGTGTGCACACGCGCGCGCACACACACACACACACACACACACACACACTCACCTGCTAGGCTAACAGAAGTCATTCTTACATAGAACAGGCAAGAGGTCTGGAGACTGGAAGGCTGTTAGAGATACCACTAATGTGAGCTTATAATAAGCCTTAAACAGACTAGCTCACAGGTTGTGTGCTCAGATACCTCCAGTTAGTTTTTCAATCCTTTAACACTGAATGTGATTAGAGATAAATCATTAGATACTTAAGCAAAACATCTGACATAAAATTCAAATACTAAGATAATGAGAAAGAAATGGAAATAATGCCAGGGGAAAATTTAAAACTTCAAAAGTTGCAAAAAGTTATATAACACTCTGTAAAATAAAAGCATTATAATAATTCAATGAAAAACATCAGAAAAAACAGCACTTATAGAGGTTATATAAATCACACACACACACACTGACCAGAGCTAAAAGATCAACTTGAGCAAATCTCTTCAAATATTCAAAAATGAAATAATGAACAGCAGGGGAATTAAAACAACAACAACAACAATAACAACAAAAAACAAACAAAAGCAAACAAACAAGCCTCAGTAGTTAGCATGTTTCAAAATGCCAGTATGGTTGTGAGTACTCTAAATCATCAACATTTCAAATCCTAAGAAACAAGCAATGATAATTCATCTCATTTTTCAGATGAAGATTAGAGCACAGAGGCTCTAATAAACTTCTACAAGGTCATAAAACAATAAACAGTTAGGATTTGATTTTGGGAAATCTTGCTCTATGGTTAAATTCCTTTTTTGTTTTTTTCTTTCTCCCCCATGTCAGCACTATAGATTTATTATTGTTCATGAGTGCTCAAAACATTGATTATTACAACCTCATGACAGGTATGGTTCATTTCTTAACCATTAAACTATACTGCTTCTTGAAGTTTTCCTACCAATGTATCCATTAAAGAAAATTTACATGATGCTAGGTTTACAGAGATATGAAATAGGTTGAGAAGATTAAATACTTATTGATAATTAAGATAAAAGTTAATTCAAAACAATTCTTTGGTATATATATTTTACCATTTTTTTTTTTCAAGTTAAAAACCATTTTAATGGGTATTTGTCTACCACCCCTGACTCCAACCCCATGGAATGCATGGCTAATCAATTGCCACATTCATTGATTTTCTAAGTAAGACATTAGACTTTGATGTAGGAATACTGTAAGACACCATCACCAACAGTGTAATGTTGCCCAATGTGCTATCTCAAACCTAAGACTTAACAAAGACTGTGTTCTCTTTCATTCAAATTTTATTGATTACACACTGCAGACATTTAGGATGAGTCTTCTGTTCCTGAGGTCTTCAAAATTGGCAATAAGTTAAGAAGCTAAAGGACTTAGCCTGCTGTTACAATTAACTCTCATTTTCCTTTCTTAGGGCAATCATCTCTTCTCTCATAGGGCATTGCTCCTTGTCCAGTACAATTGATACTCAAAGTATCAACTTCATGGAATCAGCAAGTATGTATTTCCTTATTCCCACAATTCGACTACTAAGTGCTAGACTTTTATGCTTGTTCTGCTGCAATCATGTACTCACCTACTCTCAAGGCATAGATCAGTATGACGAGATACAGCACTAGATAAAACCGATACATACCCTTTATCAAGGGCTTCTGTGACTTAATGTCCCATTATTAATAATAGTTTGCCCCACTAAACAATTTGTTCGGAATGACACCATGATTCTTTTTTTTTTTTTTTTTTTTTTTTTTTGATATTTTATTTACATTTCCGATGATTCCCCTTTTCTTTAGAAACCCCGTGTCCCCTCCCCCTCCCC
>CM052701.1:67111768-67131933 GCA_028551405.1 Uromys caudimaculatus | reverse complement strand
GCTATGAGCTTTTCTGCGTTCCTGGGAGAGAGAGGATTGTCTCCCGGAGCTGCCTGTCTATGGAATCGTAGTGTCCCAGGCAGAAGTTTCCTGCCACAGGCGCCCGCTTTTGGGATCCAGGGGGGTTTTTAGGCCCGCCTACCTATTTTACCATTTATTAAAGGGAGCAAATATGCATGCTGGATGTGCTTGTAATACAATGAGTTAAATATCAACCAAATATTTGATACTGCAGGACAAAGAACAGGTTTTACCATCAGAGTTGACCAACAGTTTGATTATATAATTGTCAATACTGAGAAAGCTACTTCACATAAGTACTTAGTGCAAAATTCCATATACATATGGAATATGGAGTTGGGAAATAGGATGACAATATGTGTATACACTCTTCCAATGCATCGCTTTACGTACGGGCTGCGTGTCTTTCTTTGCATGTTGCTTGCTGCCATTAGGATGAATGTCACAACCATCACTCCGGATGCATTCTACAACCGCCGGGCAGCATCTCTGAACTTACCATTATTTGCACATGTGAAACTCCAGCTTCTGATTCTTGCTATGCAAATATAATTCTTCAACATTTCAGATGAGAGTCCATAAAAACAGCACTCAGGAAAAACTACCAATATCAGATTTTTTTTTTTTCTTTTCTCTGAAACAGTGTTTTTCTCTGTGTGGCCCTCCCTGGCTGTCCTAGACTCGATCTGTAGACCAGAGTGGTCTTGAACTTAGAGATCTGCCTGCTTCTCTCTCCCAAGTGCTGGGATTTTTTTTTTTTTTTTTTTTTTAAGAAAGGTTCTACTGATAGTTTTCTTGAGGAAATCAACAAAGTATCTGGAATAACACTTCAAAGATCTATGCTTTGGATTAAAATTTGGGCACAAAAGTGGAGCACGTTTTAAGAAGTCAGGTATTTCCCAGACCTTGAGTGTTAAATGCTGGCCAAAGATCTATTCTTTTCTTTTGGGCATGACCAGCATTTGGATTTAGGTCTCCTACCTCCTGCCGTCCTTTTCTGTAATATACTACCCTCCTGAGAAACTTCCCAAGTGAGTCTGTGACTGCCATCCCTATATGTTTAAGTTACTAGTGACTAATATTTATAAATCAAATTAGTTTAGCTAAATTTAAACGTATGTTTCCTAAAATAAAGTATGATATCACCAGGGGATGATAGAAAGAAAAGTACTGCGGAAAATTTATGGTAGAAAAAAATCCTAGATATCACTGACTCTGAGTCAGAGAGATGAAGCCAGTAGAATTCTGGGTAAGAAGCTTGCTGGGATGTTAATCTTTTCTCTTCTGACATGCAAATGCACTTAAAACAAGACTGGGAAATTTTTTAATACAAATTAAACAGAAACTGTAAATAAAGAGATAGGTTCTAGCCTAGTTTACTGGTACTGTTTTCTCTCAGATTAACTGCATCTGTGATCAAAGTATCTGAGTAGTGGGTGAGCCAAGTACCAGGAACATCTCTTAGCACTGTATCAATCTGTAACATGTTATCCCACTCGGTCTGTCTGAAGGTACAGTATTACTAACGTGTGTTGCAGGACATTTGATCACAATGTGAATTCTGAGATTGTGTTGTTTATTAGAAAAAGGTATTTCTAGTTGTAGTGTGTGGCTCAGCCTTAGCACACACCTTTAATCACTCTGGATGGAATACAGACGTGCCCTTAGTACACACCTTTAATCCTAAACAAGAAAGATAAAGTTAGTTTGTAAAAGGAAGCACCCATGTTTGAAAGTGATGTGGCAGGCAATTTGACTTAATCAGAGAAATATCTGACAGAATAGGATCTTCTCAACTCTCACAAGAACAGAGAGAATAAAGAGGTTACTTAAGAGAAAGCATTGCAGAGAGAGAAGAGGAGAGAGGGTAATTTTACAGGGACAGTTGTAAGGAGTGAGGTTTCCGAGAGAGCAAGCTAGACATAGGAGAAGACAGAATGAGGCAGAGTATGAGAAGGAGCCAGAAGATTAGAACACATTGCCAAAGTTAGTTTGAAGCCAAGCAGAGCAATTCAGTCAGAAGCTGAAAGATGCCAGATTGAATCAGTCAGCATGGAGAGAAGTTTGAGCCAGAACACCTGAGTTGAATCAGCCAAGCAAAGATCAAAAAGAACTAGGAAGGGGTGAGCTTATTCAGTAGCAAGTCTCAGAGGCTAGAAACATTCTAGGCCTAGATTAGATTGAATGGAGGCTAGAAGCTTACAGGATCTGGTTTAAGTTATCAAAGGCAGTAAGTCTCTGAATGAAGAATTATATCAGCTTAATAAAAATTACTTTTAAAAACTTGCCTAGTTGAAAGCTCCTCTAAGTCCACATACTCTAGTGTTGTTACTATGCTTTTAGGAAAAACATGAAACAAAATAAAAAATAAATAAAGAAATTAATTTAATGAAAATTAAAATTAAGAATAACCAGTATTATAGTTTTTAAGACTTGTGAAACACATCCCTAAACTATAAATTGAATTCTAAACCATCACATTATGTTATACATCCAAAGAAAGGAAAGTCATTGTATCTTATTGCTTGTTTTCAATATTAGTATTCATAAATTGAGTGAAATAAATCTCTTACTAAATTGATGAACTGATGGTTGGGGGGAATAAAGAAATATTCTTGTATTTTTGTCTTCTCATATTTAAAAATTTGTCAAGGAAACATTTGTATTTAACATGTATTTCTGGAAGCTAAAAAAAATCTGTGGAGTATGTGAACAGTCTGTCCAGTTATTACTACAGCTGTTGATCACAGATCAGATCTTCTTCCACAACTTTGAAAACTCACAAATTTAAACATGTAACTCAGAGTAGCAATGGAACCTACTGAATGGTTTGTTTTTATACTCTCCTTTCCTGTAAGAAAGAACATTTTTTTTTTTTTTTTTGCTTACTGTTGTGCTTACAGGTCTCCTGGTAGTATCAAGTGTCAGGAATGAGTAAAGAAGAAGTAGACTTCATCAGTTTTATAGAACAGTTAGGGTGAAAAGAATACAACCTTCTCCTAGTCAAACGAGCCAGGTAGTATGCTGAAAACACCACCATCTTCTAAAGAAAACAACTGTTTCCTATTTTTAAAAAAATCTTAATATGAAACCAAATTTTTATATACTTTAATGTCAAAATACTTGAGTATTGGAGACTATTAATTGGGGCTAGAGAGATGGCTAAGTGGTTAAGAGTACATACTGCTTGTGCCAGGGCAAGATCTAGGTTCCAAGCACCTATAACAAGTAGCTTAACTTCCTAGAACACCAGCTCCAAGGGACTCTGTGCTCTCTTCTGGTCTCCAAGGTCACTATACTCACAATTAAAAATTCACATACAAATACATCCACATATACATATAACTAAAAAGGGTTTCCACATGATTTTGTAAACATAATTGTTACATTTGTAACTCACGATTTTCTGAGCTTACTGATGTGTACTTTGTGAACTTGGTTTCACAGGAGTACTAGGAGAATCTGACTCCAACAGTATGACCCCTTTCACTTTTATGTTCTCTATAGAATAATAAATCCTAATAGACAATATTTCAGTATTTAATGAAGCTTAACCTCATATCCTCTTGATTACCAAAGTGTTACACCATGGATATTATAGTCCTTTCTAAGCTACTTACAATTCACTAAAAGTACTACTGAGCATAATCCATACAGCAAGAGAAATCCTTCTTAAAAATAAAATCCTCCTATAGGTTTGAAAGCCCTATCCATATGTCAGTATATATAGTATATTGTATTAATAATTTTGTTTCTCCAGAGATCTAAGGAGTTTATTCTGGAATCATTTTTTGAAAGTTGAAAAGGAGAAAAAATTTCAAAGATAATACTGGTTACTGTAACTTGAATATGAAAGCACTGAAGATCTTATTTATATATCACAGAAATACTATTTACATGTTTTAATCTCAAAGATAAAACATGTGTGAGGTATTTGTTAAACAAATTTTAAAAAGTCACATAATTACATGCACTCACAAGGCCAGTTCCAGGAGGCTGGGAGTGCCCCTTTTGGACTGAGCTTGGAACTCAATGTGGGAACTCTGGAAGAGCAGCAGGTTCCCTCGACTGCTTAGCCATTACTCCAGCCACAGAAAAATCTTGATTAGTAATAAAATCTATTATCAGAGGAAAAAAAATAACCTTCAGACTAAAGAAAAGACTTTTACAACTACAACCTGAGAGAAGATTAACAGAGAATCTATTAAGAACTCTAAAATTAAATATCAAACCACTTAAAATCATCCAATCTATGAATAGTCTAATGTTCTCAAGTGAAGACATAGAAATGGCTAATGATATTTGAAGAAGTGTTCAGTATCCACAATAAACAGGAACGAAAACTTCCTGGAGATTCCGTTTCACCCAGTTAGAATTGCTCTCACTAAGAAAACAAGGGGCAACAAACAGATGAGGCTGAGGAGCCCTTCTACATTGCCCAGTGAAATGTAAATGGATGCAGTCAACATACAAATCCGAATGGTGGCTCCTCACAACCTAAGGTTACTGAATCCCAGCTGTGCTGGCTGGTTTGATATCAAGATGATATGAGCAGAAGTCATCAGAGAGGAAGAAGTCTAAACTGAGAAAATGGGTGTTTGTGGCAGGGTAAGCGGGAAGGGGGATATCATTTGAAATGTATATAAATAAAATTAATAATAATAATAATAATAATAATAATAATAATAATAATAATCACAGCATTGTAGGCAAGCCTATAGGGCATTTTCTTAGTTAGTGATTGATTTGGAAGGGCCCAGGAAGTTTAATTCACCAACATGGTAGGCCTGGCATGGGATGACATCCAAAGACCTAGGTCTGTGTGATCCAGTTGAAATGATACACCTTTAATCCCTCTGGCTGGAATACAGACACCATCCTTAGTACATGCCTTTAATCCAAAACAATGAAGGTAAAGGTAGTTTGTAGAAGGAAGTAGCCATATTAGAAAGTAGTATCTTGTTGAGGGGCAGACAAGGTGTCAAATCAGAGAAAGATTTGGACAGAGTGAGTCAGAGAAAAGGTACACCCATGTTCTCTCATGAGAACAGACAGGAAAGAGAAACTACTTAAGAGCAGTCAGTCAGTTACTAAGAGTGACTCGGTCAGTTGGGAGTCAGTGCAGCAGAGTTGAGTTCTTTCCTGAGTTCATGCAGCTCAGTGCAGGTCAGTGCAGCAGAGGCAGTTGAAGCCAGAGAATAGGGAGAGCCAGAAGTTTAGAATAAACTGACAGAGTTAGTATGTGGCCAAGCAGAGCAATTCAGGAGAAACAGAGATGCCAAATTGAATCAGTCATGTTGGAGAGGAGTCTCAGCCAGACAGTTGAACTGAACCAGCCAGCTGAAGTTCAGAAAGAACTAGAAAGGGTTAACCTCCTAGCAGTAAGCTTCTGAGACCACAGTGCCATCTGGCAAATAAAAGTTACTTTTACATAACCCATTGTGGGCCTGGTAACCTCTAGACTGGTAATCCTGGGTCCTAAAAGAACACAGGCAGAATGGAGCACGAGGAGCAAGCTAGTAAGCAGCACCCCTCCATGGTCTCTGTGTCAGCTCCTGCCTCCAGGTTCCTGCTGTGTTTGAGATCCTGTCCCAATTTCTTTTGATGATAAACAGTGTTGAGGAAGTGTAAATGAAAAAACCCTTTCCTCCTCGCCTTGCTTTGGTCATGATATTTTCTCACAGTAATAGTAACACTACGACACCAGCTATTCCACTTCTGAGCAAAAAGCCCAAGGAATCTAAACCAACTCAGAGAACTGTACACCCTTGTTTACTTTTACACCCTTCTCAATAGTCAAAGTATGGAACCCCCTAGCTGCCTATCAACAGATGAATAAAGAAGGATAATGCTGTTCAAGGACACAACGGAAGCTAATTCTACTGTAAAGAAGGATGAAATCATGACTTTCAGTCTGTTTTTAATCTAGCCGTCTATCAGACAAACTATGGAATAAATATCTCATTATAAAGGCACCTAATTTCCTCAATATACCATAATTTGAAAAGATAGATGTGGTAAAGTAAGGCTACCTTCTGTAGCTGTTAATTTACAATGACAGAAGGTAAAATTTCGAGAAGCTGGCCACTGAAACCCTCCAGCCCTGGCTGAAGAAAGCACCCTCTTTTCTTTGAGTTAAAGTTTAAGCATTACAAACCATCCCAGCCTAAGTATTTACTCTATGGCCCTGGACAGTGTTCTACTTTCTCCTTTCATAGCATCTTGTACTGGTTCAAGTAAGTGGGACAATGAATAGTATATTTTACTTTAAATGGCTTAAGGTTTTGGAATTTCAAGTTACCAAGTGTTTTCAAAGTAAGAACTGATCACCTATTTATTTCTTCTGAAAAAAGCAAACAAACAAATAAACCTATTTTTAATATTCCTAATTGTATACTGCATGGTTTCAAGAATGATAAAATCCTATCTAACAGTTTCCATAATTAAACTACTTTTTCTCTGTATAACAATATCTAAGGAGTTATAACCATTCTTGCTTTTGGGTTCAAAATATCATTTTTAATAGGCTGAGAATGTAGTTCAGTTGGTGGGCGCTTGCTTAGCAAACCTGAAGCCCTGGCTTCTGTCTCCAGTATTACAATGAAAGTAGATACGGAGAAATATGCCTGTAATCCCAGTGTTCTGAGGTGAGCAGGAAGAAAAACAGGTGAAGAAAATCATTCTCAGGGATAATTTGGAGGCCAGACTGAGCTACATGAGCTCTTGTCTCAAAAATGAAATAAAATGAAATATTTGAATATAAACTTAGGACTTGGATAAATGCTTTAGACTTGAGAAAACAATCCCCAGATTGTTCATGTTAAATTAGACATCTAGAACACCATCTTAAAAGCCTAAATGACTTGCAGATCTCTTATCAGACTAAGAAATAAAGTAGAAATGAAAATCTAAGCTAAGGTTCTAAATAAATTTCGGCCTCTGGATAATAAATATCACAGGCAACTAACTCCGCTGCTGACAACATGCTTATGTGCAGGTGGAACCATGAACTTTCGTGTATGCTCCTGTCAAAGCAGCATGTCTCCCAAAAGCCTGAAGGGCAGGCTTCCTCTCCTCCACAATTCTGCTTTCCGCTTGCCCTTTCACTTCCTTACTGGAAAGCCAATTTCATGCCATTTTTAAAAGCTGGCTACAAATGTAGGTCACTGGCAGCAGCACTGCACTTTTCCACAGTTTCTTAGTCTTTAGTTTGCTAGGAGAGCTCCAAGATTGGCTGCCAGGGGAGGGCCTGGCATTCTAAACAAGTTCTCACAGTAGCCAGAGGCTGGGGCAGAGTCACACCAGGGGTCAAACAACACAAGTCTAGCTCAGCAGAATCAGAGTGTTAAACACTAAGAGGAATATAGATAGATGATGTGTGGGGAGAAACAACATGCTGACCAGGATGTGGAAGAAACCTTGTGGTTTTGTGCTCTGCCTGCAAAACAGTGTCTAGTTTCTGTAAAGTTGACATGCTCACATTATATAATAGTTTTAAGCAAATACAATAAATAATATAAAGTATGTAAAATGCATGGAGAAGTAGTATTAATAAAGTATAGAGCATATGATACAAAGGCTGAATATAATTTAAAATTATTTGGATGGTATTTTGCTTTCATTCTGAATCACTGCGATAAAAGTTCCTGATAAGATAAAATTGTACAAAGGTATATTGGACTCATTTGTTTTTAATTCTTTTTGCCATTTTTTCGCAGAATAATGATGCCTGGGTCTGAGATATTTTGTAGGTTTTCCATTCAGTCCTGCAGTGTAATGAACAGAGCACTGACCCTTCTGTGTTGTCACACTTTCACAGTGTCTTCTCAGTCAGAGAACAAACAGGTGGTACACGGAGACCTAAACATCTGAACACCAAATTGTCAGAAGGAAAAGAAAACTGTAACAATTCAAATGCTGCATACATGTTTGGCAAAAACACTGCTCTCATTAATTTTTAAATAACTAGTATATTTCATTTCAATTTAAACCAAAGAATCAAATAAAGTAGATTTATGCTAAAATGAAGCAGATTTAAATAAATTACCTCAATATCTGGGTAATATTTTTAGTATAGAGTATAATATTTTCAATTTACTAAGATAGTAGAGATTTTACTTGTTAGCCTTAAATTCATGACAAAGAATTATAAAGATTTTAATATATTTAATATTTTATTATATTCCTTCATTATTAAATATTCTGCTGCTATATTAATTTATCAAACATGGCTTATTTTAAATAAAGTATTACTTATTCTGTGATAAGTCATAGTAATGTTATTTCTTTTAAAATTGGAAAGATTAATATATTAAATATGAAAAACCTAACCTTAATTTTAAATTGAACAGCAAATTTAATGGTGAAATGATGTTAAATATACAGAATGCTACAAGCCTTCCTAAAACATCAAATTAGGATGTTCCAGACAGTAGTCACATAGTAGTCCTGATTACATATTTAAAACTTCACCATTCAATCTCACCTGAAGCAATTCTGGCTGATGTTAGAGAGGGCATATTGCATTAAAAAAAAAAGTCAAAAATTTATTGCAACAAAGTAAAGGAAGTCACCCTTTCCTCCAGATATTACAAGCTTTCTGCTGCATGAACATTACTTATCTGGCATGCCACTATGAAGAAGTATGCAACTGAAGTTTTAACACTGAACTTGCTATAAAATGAATCAGCATTTACTTTTGAATATTTTCTTGAATTCCACAGATATATCAGCAAATGACATTAAACTTTTAAAATGAATGTAATAGAAAATACAAGTATCTTTAACTTTCAAGGAGATGGTTATATGCAAATATTATTTTTATTAAATGAAAAACCATACTGCTAAATGTTTAAATATATTTATATAAAAATGGATTTTTTTTACTATTTTAGAAAACTTTCCTTAGGAAGTAAATTTTCTTGGCCAGTACTCATCCATTAGGTTTGAGATTACCAAGAAAATTCTTTAAGATAAAAAAGTTAACTACAAAATACTTTCACTGTGTGTTTTTTAAAGATTTCACAACATCACATATACTGTTCTATAGGATTCACTAAGGGGTATAATTTCTCAAAGCTACATCTTAATGTCTACTTCCTGAAGGAGCTGTGACTACAATAGGCAAGAATATGTTCTCGAAGGATGATGGATAAATTGCTGGGTGGTTATATAATATATCTTCGGCAGCTGATGAGGCTTTTTATCTCTTGTCTTTCAGTTATACAGTTTTAAGATAATTATGGTCTATTAAGATTATCTTTCCTCTCTTCTTTGATCAGAAATATTTGCCTTGGTTATAGGTTTAAGAAATTAGAACTAAGCAATTACATTATTTTTCTTGTACTGTATTTCTAAATACTGCTAATACCTTGATTTTGGTCACTCATTATTGAACCTTTAGATAAAAATGAAGATTTAAGTATAATGATAATTGCGTTGGACAAACTGAAATTGTAAAAAATACTATTTAGAAAACCTACTTACCTGTATCAATATTTAACATCTCAATTTATACTACAAAATATTTGTTTATTCTTTATAGAGAGATTCTAAAATATTTCTGTATTGGTATTATAAAGTATATGAATAATTTAAATGTTTGGCACTCATGCTTTTACAACCCATTATATTTTAAACACATATAAATACTAAGTGGACCACATTAAATATGCATACATTAAAACAACACTTCTGCAGTTTTCATAGGAGAGGAGAATGGTGTTTGTTTAAAACCACAGCCTGTTTCTTTTCCATATCAAACAAAAGAAATAAAAATGAGAAGCCTGGAAGTTTAGGAAGTTACTGAGAATAAGAATCTATGTTAAATTGAAATATAAGGACACAAATTAAAGTATTTTAAAATGAATCATTAAATTATTCTATTTACCTAGAACAGAGTTAAATATACATACAACACAGTCACTGAATACACACACACGGTTATTGTTAAAAGCAAATAATGCTATTACAATAAAATTAATTTTATCTTATTTATTGTTATTGTGTGCATGTGCGTATGCGTATGATGTAAGTGTGGGATGTGTGTCATGGAATCCACATGACAGTCCGAGGACAGCTTTGTGAGGTAGGCTTTCCCCTCTGTCTTTACGTCAGTTCCAGGATTAAACTCAGGGCACCAGGCTCATGCAAGCACCTATCCCTGCTGAACTGTCTGCTACTTTAAAAAAAAATAAATGTATGATTAAAAGAGATAGGCAAGTGGTCACATGAGTCAGGAAAGAGTACTTACAGCTAATTTTATTCTAGGTTCAATTCTAGCAGCCTTTTCTGCGGTGGATAGATGTATAAAACTGTAATTGACATTGGAGTTTAAAACACTTAGTAAAGATCCACGGCTTTAGAATGGAAATCCAAATCATAAAAATTCAGTGGCAAGCACAGTTCAGACCTGGGCAAGTGCTGCTGACTACTACACTTTAGCTGTGTGATGTCTTTATTTGTGTTTCTTACAATAAATTGATTTTATGGTTTTTTTATTTTGTTTAAGTAAATAGTTTCTTCTCTAAAAACCATAATACCATACAGTAAATTTAATTGTCCATTGAATATATTCTTGATAAATATTCAATTATAAAAAAAATTGGCATTTAAATAAAAATTACTTGTTCTGGGCTACTTAAAGAAATGAATTTCAAAACAAAGTACCAAATCTTCATGTTGTAAAAGTGTAACTACTGTTTACAAGCATTAGGGTTTGTATCAATAATCTGAATATCTTTGATAAAAAAAAGTGGGAAAGAATATGTTATCATTAGAGCACACTCCTAAATTCAAAATACCTACAATGGTAGAAAGTAACACAGTGATTTCCTGGGGTTAGACAGTGGGAGAAATAGGGAGATGCTGGTTAAAACACACAGAACTTTTGGCTCTGAGTAAATTCTGGATGGACAGAGATTAAAACTGAAAATACTACAATGTTTACTTAAGGTAAAAGTGGTCTAAACCATTTTCACTACACCAACAATGACAACTAAGGTAGGTCATACATGTGGGAATCATTTCACAGTGGACACACTGCTGTGAGTCTGAAGCCAGCCAGGGTCTCTAGAGTGAGATCTGACTAGAAAAAAACAAAACCTCCTCGTAATGTGTCTAAATATAATTTTTAAAAACATGTTTTGTTTGTATGTACATTTTTTTATGAGGCATTCAAAATATATGTTGACTTACTATATTCTATACCTGTAAAATGTTGGCAGGATTTTCTTTGGCAGATGCAACCAACAGAGTATGGCCATTGATGATTCCTTCTGCCAGGAAATACTTGAAGAGCAAAGGCGAATAGATATTATATTTATCCTCTTCTGTAAAAAATTGAAAAGATACATTAGAATCTTGGTGTAATTATACAGGTCTTTTACATTTCTTCCTCTTTAAAACAAGTATGTGATGTGAGAGAATAGATTATGTTTTCCTAAAGCAGAGACTAAGAGAATTAACATGTTGATTTTTCAATACAGATTTCTTTATTCCAAAGATCATTCTGAACTACTGCATCACTCTGAAAAACAGAGAAATATGTATGTTTATAAAAGTTCATATTTAAATTTTTAAAAATTGTTGTATTGCTTTAGATTATAATATATCATTCCCCCTTCCCTTTCCTCACTACCATATACCTCTCCTCCTTGTTCTCTTTCAATCAGATTTAAAATTTTTAATGTTTTGCTTATTTGGTCCTGCAGAGCCTTTCAGGACCCCAAGTGCATCCTGCTTCCCCGTGGAGGCCTTGGGGGGGGCAAGACTAACCAGTTTAGAACCCTTCCCTATCAGTGCATTTCCAGCTGGTCTTCCCTGGACACAGCTTGCAGAGGTGAATTGCACAGGGTCCCCTGAAACCCACTGTGTAGCTCTGGGTTCACTATTCAGTCCAGAGGAGCCTTGCGGTACCCCAAGAGCATCCTGCTTCTCCATGAACACTGTGGAGACCCCCAAGAACTACCAGCTTGGAATATTGCCCCACCAATCCCTTGCCAATGGTGCCCGCCTGAGGCAGAGCCAGCAGAGTCAAGTACCCTGTCCTCCACTGTCTGGCTCATGGCTTGCCCCCATCCCCCTTGTCCTTTTTTCAGAAGTCCTGCTTTCAGAGAAAACCAGATGCCTTAGGGATAGCATAAAAACAGAATCAACAAGACTCTGAGCAATATGGCACCACCAGAGCCTAGCTATCTATCCTGCTACAGCAAACCCTGGATATTCTACTGAAATGAAGAACAAGATGCCTTAAATCCAATCTTATAAAGATGATAAAGGTCTTTAAAGAGGAAATGAATAAATACTTTAAAGAAATACAGGAAAATACACCCAAGTAGGAATAGGCATTAAAAGAGGAGGCAAATAAAAATAAAGGAATACAGGAAAATACAAACAGGTGAAGGATATGAATAAAACTCCCCAAGACCGGAAAAGAGAAATAGAAGCAATAAAGAAAACACAAACTGAAGCATCACCAACAGAATACAGGAGATGGAATAGGGAATTTCAAGTGTAAAAGATACGCTAGAAGAAATCAATATATTGGTCAAAAAATGCAAAATCTAAAAAGTTCATGACACAAAACATCCAAGAAATCTGGAACACTATGAAAAGACCATACCAAGGAATGATAGGAATAGAAGATAAAGATTCACAGCTCAAAGGCCCAGAAAACATCTTCGACAAAATCATAGAAGAAAATATCCCTAAGCTAAAGAAAGATGCCTATAAATGTACAAGAAGCTTACAGAACACCAAGTATATTGGACCTGCTATATAATAATCAAAACACTAAATATACAGAGCAAAGAAAGAATTTTAAAAGCAGCAAGGGAAAAAGGCCAGGTAACATATAAAGTTACTATCAGAATGACACCTGATTTCTCATCTGAAACTCTAAAGCTGTAGAAGGGCCTAGGTAGGGCTTGCAAACCTAAGAGATCACCTAGCAGTCAGCCTAGCAAAACTTTCAGTCACCATAGATAGATAAACCATTATGTTATATTCCATGCTAAAACCAAATTTAAACAATACCTTTCCACTAAATCAGCTATACAAAGGTAATATACAGAGGTTACTAGAAGGAAAACTCCAACCCAATGAGGCAAATTAAACTCAAGAATACACAGGAAATAAATAATTTCATACCATTAAAACCAAAAGATGAGAAACACACACACCAACCAATATCAAAATAAGAGGAAGTAACAAACAAGTCATTAATATCTTTCAACATTAATGGACTCAATTGCCCACTAAAAAGGCATAGGCTAACAGAATGAATGCATAAACAGAATCCATCATTCTGCTGTATTCAAGAAACACATCTCAGCAACAAAGATAGTTATTATCTCAAAATAAAGGGTTGGAAGAAGGTTTTCCAAGCAAATGAACCCAAGAAACAAACTGGAGTAGCCATTTAAATATTTAATGAAATAGACTTCCAACCAAAAGTAATCAAAAAAGACAGGGAAGGATGCTTCATACTCATCAAAGGAAAAATCCACCAAGAGGACATCTCAATTCTGAACATCTATGCTACAAATGCAGGGGCACCTACATTCATTAAAACAACAACAACAACAACAACAAAAACATTACTAAAGCTTAAATCACACATTGAACCCCACATATTAATAGTAGAAGACTCAACACCCCACTCTCATTAATGGAAAGAAACTAAACAGAGAAACAACAAAACTAACAAAGGTTATGATTTGAATGAACCTAACAGATATCTAAAGAACATTTTGCCCAAACACAAAAGGAATATATCTTCTTTGCAGCACCTCACAGAGCATTCTCCAAAACTGACCTTATAATTGGTCACAAAGCCTCAACAGATACAAGAAGATTTAAATAACCCCATCAAATCACCATGGATTAAAGCTGAACTTAATCAACAACAGAAACAACAGAAAGCCTACATACTCATGTAAACTAAACAACTTTATACTGAATTATCCACAGAATTATCATGGAAGAAAAAGAAAAAAATTAAAGACTTTCTAGAATTCAGTGAAAACGAGGGCACAACATATCCAAACTTGTGGCACATTATGAAAGCAGTGCTAAGAGTAAAGTTCATAGCACCAAGTGCCCTCATAAAGAATGTGGAGAGTTCTCACACTAATGAATTAAAAGTATACCTGAAGGCTCTAGAAAAAAGAGAAAAGAAGCAAATACACCTAGAGAAGTAGCTGGCAGGAAATAAACTCAGGACTGAAATCGATCAATTAGATATAAAGAGAATACAAAGAATCAACTAAACCAAGAGCTAGTTTGAAAAAATTAACAAGATAGACAAACCCTTAGTCAAACTAACTAAAATGCAGAGAGACAGCATATAAATTAACAACATTTTCTCCATGAAAAGGGAGACATAACAACAGACACTGAGGAAAATCAAAGAATCATTAGATCTTAAAAAGCCTGTACTCCACAAAACTGGAAGATCTAAATGAAATGAATGATTTTCTAGACAGATGTCAATTGCCAAAGCTATATCAAGATTAAGGAAACAGCTATTAAATTTTTCCAACCAAAAAAAGCCCCAGGTCCAGATGGGTTTAGTACAAAATTCTACTAGTCTTCCAAAGAAGATCTAATGCCAATACTCCTTAAACTATTAAACAGAAAGAACACTACCAAACTCATTCTCTTAGGCCACAGTCACCCTGATACCTACACCACACAAAGATTCAACAAAGAAAGAGTATTTCAGACCAATTTCTCTCATGAACACTGATGCAAAAACACTTAATGAAATGCTAGCAAACTAAATCCAAAAATACATCAAAGACATCTTCTACCATGATCAAGTATGCTTCATTCCAGGGATACAGAGTTGTTGGTTCAATATAAGAAAATCCATCAAGGTAACCCACCATACACACAAACTGAATGAAAAAAATAAACAAAATAAAACAAAAACACATGATCATCTCATCAGATGCTAAAAAAGCCTTTGACAAAATCCAACACCTTTCATGTTAAAAGTCTCAGAGAGATCAGGGATACAAAGTACATATTTAAGCACAATAAAGGCAATATACAGCAAGTCAATAGCGAACATCAAATCAAATGGAGAGAAACTTAAAGCAATTCCACTAAAATTTGGGATAAGATAACGCTGTCCATTCTCCCCCATCTCTTCAATATAGTACTTGAAGTTCTAGATATAACAGTAAGACAACAAAAGGAGATCAAGGGGATACAAATTGGAAAGGAAGAAGTCAAAGTATTGCTACTACAGATGATATGACTGTATACATAAGTGACTCCAAAAATTCTACCAGAGAATTCCTACAGCTGATAAACACTTTCAGCAAAGTGGCAGGATACAAAATGAACTCAAAGAAATCAGTAGCACTCCTCTATATAAGTGATAAATAGGCTGAGAAAGAAGATAGGGAGATAGTACCTAAAATCACAACAGCCACAAATTACATCTTGGTGTAACTCTAACAAAGCAAGTGAAAGACCTATATGACAAGAACTTCAAGTCTCTGAAGAAAGAAATTGAGGAAGATATCAGAAGATGGAAAGATCTCTCATGTCCATCTTACCAAAAGCAATCTACACATTCATTGTAATCCCCATCAAAATTCCAACACAATTCTTTACAGATCTTGAAAGAACAGTTCTCAATATCATATGTAAAAACAAAAAGCCCAGAATAGCTAAAACAATCCTGAAAAATAAAAGAACTTCTGGAGTTGTCACTATCCCTGACCTCAAGCTGCACTGAAGAACAATAGTAATAAAAACTACATGTATTGGTATTGAAACAGACAGGTTGATCAATGGAATTGAAATAACCAAGAAATAACAGGAAATAACAGGAAGTAACAATTCGCCATTAATATCTCTCAACATCAATGGACTCAATTCCCCAGTAAAAAGACATAGGGTAGTCATTATTTATACAACAAACATCACCTGACAAGTTGCTGCTAATATTTATAAAAATTTTGCTGAAATCAGCAGTGTTTTCATGTACTTTGAACTTGTAGCAGTGTTACCAAGAAGGCAATGTGCCAAACAACCTGCAGCTATTACTTTGAAGCTTGGATAAGGTCTCCCTTACAGAGCAGATACTTGGAGTCACTGCAAAGTGACAGAAAACTGGCAGCAACTACAGCAGAGTTTCATTTAGAAAGATAGGGTACATGGAATGTGAATGATTTCAAGGTTTGGGGTTTTTCAATCTAAGAGTGCCCTTGATTTTCATAGGTCAGGCAGTATTAAATCCTCTGAGGTGGGGAATGCAAAGTATAGATCTGTGCCCCCTACCCTCCTAAAACAAAATCCGTAACCCAGGGTAAAATCCTACGCGCAAGAAATGTTTAGTAAACATTTCTACACACCCTATATAGTTGTTTATCCCATACCACGTACTAGGTAGCTTTGCTACGGTCAATTCTGGTTTATGGTCATTTGGTGATGTATTAGTGGGTTTCATCACTGTTAACTGTATCTCTAAATTTCACATGGTATGATGTTGCCGTTAGAGCAGTTTTGTTGTTGTTGATGTTTTGTTTTCCTCCTCTCTGAGTAGTGTGCACCCTCAAGAGTAAAAGGAGCCTCTAATTAATAATAAAAGAGATACCCAAACCAGGATATGTGGAAATCATAACACAGGAAAAAAGAAACACGAAAAAGCAAAGCAATTCAACTTTCATGATCAAAAATACTTAACGGCCGAGTTCAAAGACATTGAAAAGGGGAAAATGTTGAATGAGGATTTTAAAAGTTTATGGGTAAAAATGATCAGTGACTTCAACAACAATACACATAAGCAGATAAGTTCAATCCAGAACCAAGAAAAGGAGGCAACAATAGAGAGGACTGCTAAAACAGAGACAATATGGCAGCACACATGTTTAGTGCCTAATTCCAGCACTCTGGAGGCACAGGCAGGCAGATCTATACAAGTTCAAGGCCAGCCTGTTCTACACAGAGAGTTCCAGACCAGCCATAGCTACCATGGTGATACCCTGCCTCAAAAACAAAAAAACAAAACAAACAAACAAACAAAAAAAAGATATACGAGAGAGAAAATTAGCAATTTAGATGACAAATTAAACTAGAAAATAGATAATTTTTTTAAAAATGTAAATATTACAAAATAAAAACTAAATAAATCTAAACACAAAGTGCAAGAATTTGGATCTGAGGTTAGACATCTAGTAGCCATGCTAAAAGTTGGATGTGCTGGCATGCATCTGCAATCCTATGGCTGCAGAGGTAGAGGCAGAGGCAGGTGAATTCCTGGACCTGGCTAGCTGCTCTAGATGAACTGATGGACAGCGAGATAGCAGTACCAAAAAGTAAGATGAAGATACCTACTGTTGACTGTTGACCTACACACACACACATAAACACACACACACACACACACACACACACACACACACACACACACACACACACACTAAAATTCCTTTGGCAAACCTAAGAAAGTGAAATTTTTTAAATACTTCAAATTTGAGGCACAGGCAAAAACTCTAAAAAGGATTATAGTCACTCAGGAAATACCAACAATTGAGGAATGAAATTCCATGAAATTAAAAAGATTTGGTACATGCTATGGAATGGGAGAAAAATCATCACTAATTACAAATCTAAGCAAAGCACTATGAGACAAAACCAAGAAATCAATCAACCCAATCAATGAATGGGTTAATGAAATGAACAGACAACTCTCAAAAGATGAAGTACCAATGGCCAGTATATCTATGAAAAATCACAATATCAAGAGCCCTCAGAGAAATGCAAATGAAGCACACTGAGAATTCATCTCACTCCATCCAGAATGGTCGTTATCATGCAAAGAAACAGTGCTCAGTGCTTGTGATGATGTAGAGAAGAGGGAGCCTTCATGCACTGCTGGCTGGAATAGAAGTTAGTTTAGCCAGTATAAAGGTTCTTCAACAATGAAAATAGAGCTATTGTATGACTAGTTATTGTACTTTTGCATAACTGATGGACTGTCAGTCAACAAACATATCACAGAAAATCTTATACATCAGTGGTTTTTCTAGCAATATTTATAACATCTAAATTAGGGAGCCAGTTAGTTGTCTATCAGCTGAGGAATAGATAAATAAAATGTGGTCTATAATCAGGGAAATTTATTCAAACTAAAGAAGAACAAAATGATGCCATTTGAAGCAAAATAGATGCAACTACAGATGATTATACTTAGTAATTACACTAGTTTTAGAAAGAATGCTGCACCTTGACACTAAGGTTGTAATCTACTATATTCGGACAACTTTCCTGAGAAGAAAATGGAGGACTCACTTTTCTTTTTCTTTTTTTTTTTTTATGATTGTAAAATTTGACACTTGTATATATACTTATATACACATACAAGTTGATTTTATTTTTTAATTACAAATGTCATTACTTATTTTAAGATTCAAGTATCAAAACAGTCCATAATGCTATTTCCAAAGCACAAATTAAAATAATTAAAAATTAAGACCTAGTATTATTATTAGTAAAGATATTATTGCCAATTACTAACTTTTTATACAAGCAACCTTTTTTTAAAATTTTTTATTTTTTGATACTTTATTTACATTTCAAATGTTTCGAGGTCTCCACTGTGGAAACCCCCTATCCCTGTACCCTCCCCCTGCCTCTATAAGGATATTCCCCAAGATATGCACACACCCACACACCCACTTCCGTCTTCCCACCTTGGCATCCCTCTATAATGGGGCCTCTAACACCCTCAGGCCCAAGGGCCTCTCCACCCCGATGGCCAACAAGGCCATCCTCTGCCACATATGTGGTCCGAAGCATGGGTCCCTCAATGTGTATTCTTTGGTTGGTGGTCCAGTCTCCAGGAGCATGGGGACGGGGAGTCAGGATTGTTGCTCCCTCCATGGGGCTGCAAACTCCCTCAGCTCCTTCAGTCCCTTCTCCAACTCCTCCATCTGGGACCTCGCTCTCAGTCCAACTGCTACTGTGAAGTGAAACTTGGGTATTCCGAACTGTTGGGCTAATATCCACTTATCAGTGAGTACATACCATGTTCTTTCTTTTGTGACGGAGTTACCTTGCTCAGGATGGTATTTTCAAGTTCCATCCACTTGCCTGCAAATTTCATGAAGTCATTGTTTTTAACAGATGAGTAGTATTCCATTGTGTAAATGTACCACATTTTCTGTATCCATTCCTCTGATAAGGGACACCTGGGTTGTTTCCAGCTTCTGGCTATTATAATTATGGCTGCTATGAACATAGTGGAGCATGTGTCTTTATTACATGGTGCAGCATCTTCTGGGTATATGCCCAGGAGTGGTGTAGCTGGGTCCTCAGGTAGTACTATGTCCATTATTCTGAGGTCCCCCAAACTGATTTCCAGAGTGGTTGTACCAGCTTGCAACCCTACCAGCAATGTAGGAGTGTTCTTCTTTCTCCACATCCTTGCCAGCATCTGCTGTCACCTGAGTTTTTGATCTTAGCCATTCTGACTGGTGTGAGGTGGAATCTCCGGGTTGTTTTGATTTGCATTTCCCTGATGACTAAGGATGTTGAATATTTCTTTACATGCTTCTTAGCCCTATGAATTTCCTCAGTGGAGAATTCTCTGTTTAGCTCTGTTCCCCATTTTTTGATAGGGTTATTTGGTTCTCTGGAGTCTAACTTCTTGAGTTCTTTGTATATATTGGATATTAGCCCTCTATTGGACATAGGATTGGTAAAGATCTTTTTGCAATCTGTTGGTTGCCGTTTTGTCCTATTGACAGTGTCCTCTTCCTTACAGAAGCTGTGCAATTTCATGAGGTCCCATTTGTTGATTTCTTGATCTTAGAGCATAAGCCATTGGTGTTCTGTTCAGGAACTTTTCCCCTGTACCCATGTGTTTGAGACTTTCCCCCACTTTCTCTTCTATTACATTCAGTGTATCTGGTTTTATGTGGAGGTCTTTGATCCACTTGGACATGAGCTTTGTACAGGGAGATAGGAATGGATCAATTCTCATTCTTCTACATGTAGACCGCCAGTTGAACCAGCACCATTTGTTGAAAATGCTGTCTTTTTTCCACTGGGTGGTTTTAGCTCCTTTGTCGAAAATCAAGTGACCATAGATGTGTGGGTTCATTTCTGGGTCTTCAATTCTATTC
>CM052701.1:67057524-67111268 GCA_028551405.1 Uromys caudimaculatus | reverse complement strand
AAAAAAAAAAAAAAAAAAAAAAAAAAAAAAAAAAAAAAAAAAAAAAAAAAAAAAAAAAAAAAAAAAAAAAAAAAAGATTAGTTATAGTGCCTGTAAATAGAATGAATATATTTAAGCAGATAAAATCCCTTTAAATTATATGTATTTGAAGTTGGGTAAGTGTCTTATTTGTTGTGAACTCTGAAAAGCCATATGCAAACACATACAAAGCAAACTTTTCACATAGGAATAGAGACAAAATAATTTATCTTTAAATCATAAGAACTGATGCAGAATTATTATAGCTAACTAATTATGGTTTTAACATTAAAATATTTTGCCTTTCAATTTGTCATAATTTTTTTTCACAACAGCATTATAAACTATTTTCTACTATGTTTTCAATTGTATGATTGTATGGTCGCTCACCATCTTTAATCCTAGTACTCTGAGGGCAGAAAAATCTCTGAGTTTAAGGCCAGTATGGTCTACAAAGCAAACTCCAGGACATCTGGGACTACATAGACTATGTAGAAAGACCTTGTCTCAAAAAAAATTACATTAGATTTGCATACTGACCTGTAAAAGCAAAAGTATGGATGGCTGCCTTATCAATTCCCATAACTCTTTGACCACAGAGCTTCTTAGCTTTTTATGTAACTTGTTATGTCTTCTAATTTCTTCCTTCTTAAATTCTCTTTTGTATAAAACACTTTCATAGTCCCATTTAATAAAGGTCCAATGGTATTGAATATCCAAATTCAAGAGTCCTGCTGCCCCACCAAAAGGAAGACAGTTCACTGAGAAATGTCTACTCCTAGATTACATTAGTTTAGGTCAGCGTTGGTTAGAGACGCTTTCACAGATACAACTTTGATTTACTGCTTAGGAATCGGGAACCATGAATGACTCACCCAAGCTTTGAGACCTCCTATAGATCTGGGTTTTCCTGGAGATCTACCGTAAAGTTGAACGAATTGTAGAACAGACCTATGGTAAGTGAACTTTTTAGAATGCAAAACACCCCTTGTTTTCCTCTGTGGATTTCATATTCAAGATAAGTCCTTGACTATTGTAAGGCTGCTCCCTGCTGGACAAACTGTGACTTTCTAAAGAGCACTAAAGGCACTAAATAGGTGAGCAAAGAACTGTTCGCACCACCACCCCCCGGGGGGGTGTTGTTATATTCACAAAAGTGCTATCCTGTTGCTACTAGGTTGATAATCTACCTGATGAGAAGGCTGATCTTCTCTTGTTTCCTTATTTATTGGTTGTTTCCTGTTTAAGGGTGTCTAAAGTTATAAAACCATATATTCAGGGATACCTGTCAGTATGGGCCTTAAATGACTTCCTTAATTGTATGTGGATTTTTTAGTGTAAGTTAGTATATTGTTATAATGATACCTGTTGTAACAATTTTACTTCCATATGCTATTGGAGAGAAAATGATTTGTGTCTAAACGCTACCATTTCCCAGTAGTTGAAACTACTTCAGTGTAATTTAAATTAGATCATATTGGATCTATTTTGAATGAGCAACTTGTGTTTTATGTTTTAATGTACTGGTAGTTAAATGTTACTTGGTCTCTACCCTGCTCCAGCCTCCATGTTTGCTACAACATAGGTAGCATACCTACACAAAGTGACAGTAGGTCAGACTTCAAATATTTTATCTGCAGTTAAGCTGTCATAGACCCTTATCATATATGTATGCAAAAGTCCTTTAAAAGAAGAAAGAGAAGAAAAGAAAGAAAAAAACTGTGTCTTCCTACCTTTAAGAAGGTTTTGGGAAGTACAACCTGCACAAAATTATCTGGTTATAATCTGGGATTTTTTAAGTAAGTGTACATTTTTTGTTTGAAAAGAAAAAAAGGCAGAAATAACATTCAATATATAAGCAAAACTGAAGCACAATAATTGAACTTATATTCTTTTAAGGTCTCTTATATTTTTATAGCTGTTGTAAAACATGTCTCCTATATTTTTCTAGTTGTTGTAAAACATGTGAAATTCATACTTAATTGGAATTATGAAGAATTAGACGTAGTAATAGTTCTTTGTTATTAAAATATTATAATAATTAGAACTGCAGACTAAGAACGTAAATTGTTGTTAACAAGAGAATGAGCCTTTTTTCTTTCTCAGCAAGAATGTAATATCACAGATAATACATAAGTTAAACTGTGCTTTGTGTAATACAAGGTTATAAACATAGGGAAATATATAGGGTAATTATGAGATACCTATGCAGCAAACCCAAACCACTACATACCCAGAGCATCACTCACAGTCCCCAGCACTAATGCCATTCTCTCTCTCCCTCTGCCATCTCTCCTCTCCCCTCTTCTCTCTCCTTCTACAGCCCCCTAGTGATGGGAGTCTAACTGTTGATGGTTTCACATTCCTGAACTCAGCCTGAGACTATTGGCTATAATTTACCATGTCTGGCTTAGTCTCCCTTTTTTTTTAGAGGTAACAAATATTCTACCTTTTGTTGTAACTACTTAAATTAGTTTTATATAATTTTTAATTTTTCATGTGTGCTCCTAAGCAATGTGTTTATATTTTGCCTCTTTTTCTTAGAAAATAGTATCTATTTTCTTATTTCATTCACATTTTGGTTTTTAAAAACTTTGTGTTGATTCTTTGCGAGTTCCATGTCATGCATCTCACTCCCACTCATCTCCTCATCCCTCCATACCTACCCTCCATCCTTGCAACCTCCTCCACCAAACAAACAAACAAACAAACAAACAACAAAACGTCTCACTGGGAAAGCTGTAGTGTGTCACAGTGTGTCACATAGTACACGCTTTATCCACTCATCTGTACTTGAAAATGCTCATTGCAAGGAGTCCTTGGTCTGGTTCGAGGCCTTTGGCTTCTACACTATCAATACTGGACCCTCACTGGGACTCGTCTTAGCTGTCTTGTTCTGGCCCTGTGTAATGGAGATTCTACAGCTTTGGATCTAGAGGATCTGCCCCTTCACATGCTAATGCAGTTCATAGATGGGATAGATGTTGGGCTGGGCCAACCTAGCCCAGAAGCTGAGCCTGGGTGGTACCTGAGTTTGTCAGCCTGCAAGTTCTCCTGCACTCACACCACCAGGGCAAGCTCTTCAGCACTGCCCTGACTTGCTCACCCAATGGTATAGCCAGCAAGGGGCAACGCCAGCTTTCTTGCTCTCACATCTCTAGGTCGGCTTACCTGCACGCAAGCCACCAGGGCCACTGGTATTCATTGTAGCCCTTGAAGGGTGAGGCCAGCTTTCTAACCTTGGGAATCAGTGCGGGGCAGGGCCAGCTGTGTTGCAGCCCTTGGACATCAACATGGTCCCAGGCAGCAGCCCAGACCAGAGACATCCTCATGGCTTTTGGCAGTAATATGAGCCACAGACTTCAATACAGACCTGCTGCTGCATGGCTGAGAACCCAGACGTGGCCCTTAGATGCAGCACAGACCCAGACTTCACCATGCCCTCAGGTGGCAGGGCAGGCTACTTACATCAGGCTGCTCCTCTCCAGCCTTGTGCCTCCAGTTCTGCCTCTCTTTATAGTGCTCAAACCATTCTGCTCTTCTTTCTCTCCCATCTCTCCACCACATACTTGCACATAGTAGTGGCTTCCACTGCAGGCAGACCTCTGGATGTCTTCTGCCTGTCTGTGCCTCCTATGGTAGCATCTGAGTCAGCATTGTGATTTATAGGGCCATCCATGACGTCGTGTTTTACACTCTTCATTCTTCTCACATTACCCCTTGGCTATGACTATAAATTGAGACATTTGGAGATTCTTTGGCGTGTCTACTCTTAGGCAATTATAAAAGTCATTGCAGTGAAAATTTTGAAAAGTCCTGGTTACCGGCACTTTTTTAAAATGTAGAGTTGGATGACTTAATGATTGTTTTACAAACCAGATTGACCCATGTGACTAGCATGCAGATACAAATAAAGACATTTTGTAATCATTGAATATCACTTGATGGTCACTTTCCCCTTCCTCTACAAGGGTAACCACTCACCTGACTTTATTGTGGGGATTACTTTTGTTATGTATTATTATATATGCACACATATGTTGATAATTATACTGTATAGCTTTTGTGTCTACTTTCCTTTGCTCAGTATTATATTGTGAGATTTGTTGACTTTGTTACAGCTAGTTATGGTTTATTTTCATTGCTATATTCCAGTATATGGACAATACTTGTTAATTTGCCATTCGTACATATCTGGGGAGATTTTATATGAACATGCTACAGTGTATCGTGTGTGTGTGTGTGTGTGTGTATGTGTGTGTGTGTGTGTGTGTGTCTGTCTGTCTAGGAGTGAATAGTTTGTGTAAATTCACATCCAAGTTTACACAGTCTGCTATCTTCTCAAGATAGCTCTGCTTGTTCACACACTGCATGAGGACTCCAGGTGTGCCACATATTTTTCTAGGGCTTGAATTTATCTATCTTTTTACTTTTCAAGTTCTAATGGCTGTGAAATCATTATATTTGTAATTTATAATCTCTTGAGAGTTAATGAACTGGAGTATTTTTTTCATATATAGACTGGCTATTTGGTTGTTTCTCTTGCACGGTGCCTGACCTTCTTTGTACACCCTCCTATTTGCTCTGTTTCTCTTTGACTGGCAGGTTTTTTTATGTATTCAGAATATGAATTTATAATTAAGTGTGGGCTCTGATTTCTCTTACTCAGATTTGTTCTTCATTTTTCAGTAATGTTTTTGATGAACAGAAGTTTTCAGATTTAATGTATGTCAGTTATGTTTAGTCCCTTTCCTTGTTTAAGACATATTTGTGCATTCCAAGGATATATGTGAAGTTCTCTAAGCATATTTTTGTTCTGTTCTTTAGACTTATAATTCTAGACTGTATTTTCTCGGGAGGCAATTTTGCTTTACTGTTTGGACTCAAGACTATCTCTGAAGAAAGAGCCACGCAATGTAGACTTAGGTGGTGAGGTGTCATAGTCATGTACTTTCTACAAAACAACTCCTTAAGAAAATTGGCCTGTTTGTCAACATTTGCCTTTTGTGTTTCTTTTATTGCTGCTTTGTGTTGTTGTCTGTCTTTAAGGAGTATCTGCTGTGTTGTTCAAACAGGAATTTCTTGAGTAGGAAAATAGATGTTACAGTTCTCAATGTTAATGACACCAGTACTCAAAAGTGTTTATGAAATAAATAATTTTGTGAAGCATTTGTTGATAATCCTAGTAACAAATTAAGTATAATTCTCTCTATTAAAGATTAACATATTAAATATACACTTTTAATTGAAAGAAAAACTAGATTTTAACTTTTTGTCATCAAGGCAATGTTTTAATGCTGGCAGTTATATTCAAAAATTATAAGTGTCTTCTAAATTATTTTCAATAGGACCACATGATTACCATTTGTGGTTAAGTTTTAAGTATTTGCGAGACCTTCAATTATATTTTTTTTCAAAATGTCGCTATATGTTTTAATGTGTGCTATTATTTACATTACAGAATTATCTTTTTGAATACCCTAATTATTTAGCTTTTATCTAGTCAGTAATGTATATAAGTAAGTTAATTACTGTTATATTTCATAATGAGATTGAATTCTCATTTTAAGATATTTTAAAATACATTCTGATCACAATGCATAAGGTAAAAGAAAGGTAGATGATTAGACTTGACTTCTCACTAAGCATTTAAATGGTCTTCACTTGTCAACTACAATTTTTAGCTTAAAGTATCAAATTAACTATTATTTTATCCTGGCTTTTATTTTAGTTCATGCATTTAAAAACTGATATTCAGATAAAAGATAATTTCAAAATAAAATCAGTATATTACTTATGAGTGGAGCAACACATTAGCATTGAGTTCACAATAGATCATATCGCTTTTATTCCATCGTACAAGCTTAGCAGCACAAACAGAATAATCAACATATTATTTGGCTGTCATGTGCTGAACAGAAACCAGAGATCACAAGGAGGTTTTCCCTAGCTGTGGTGATGGTCTTTTTGTTCCAAGCCCCCATCTGGGAGGGCCATGGTGTGTTATCATATGGAACGCGGGCCTTTCTGTAATCTGCTTAGCTGCACTGCCGTTTGAATCTTCAGTCCATGTTTGTGTAATTTATAATTTTAATGAGACCATGGCTCTTGTGGGCTTTGAAATATATTAAAAGCTCTTTTGTGCATATGCTTTTGTTCTTGCTTAATAGGCTCAGTGTATTTAAAACTGATGAATTTTTATTCATGAATTTGGATGTCTGGAGATTAACTTAGAGTGAATATCACTGCACTCATCTCTTGATGGTTAGAAAGGGTTTTTGTTGCTCTTGTTTTCATTTGCCTGTGTGTGTACATATACCTATATGATACTTGTAACTAGAGAAAGGCTAAACTTAAATAATTTTAAGAAGCTAAAAGTGTCATGATTAAACAATAAATAGATTAAATTTTAACCATGTTATTCATAGACACCAAATTTCAGCAGTAGTGTTATATATTAAGTAAATATTGTAAAGGAATAGTTATGAAAAACCTTTAAATAAGCTAATATCTTAAATATTTAATTTGCATCATATTGTTAAAATCACACTTTAAATACTCAGCAGAGATAGACTTTATTTTGATCATATGGTTTGTCTGTGGTCATTATAAATGAGTCATTCTATTTTTTGGTTGCTAGGTATATGTTATACATTTTAACTATTTTTAGGTATTCTTATTTTCATGAAACTATCTTTAAATGAAAGCTTAAAAGACATTAATGGATATGAAGAAAAGATTTATAAAAAGTAGCTTACAAATAATTTATAAAATTGATCTCTTTGTTTTTGCTAACATTCTGGACTATACTAAATGCTTTAATCTCTTTAATTGCTACTTAAATACGTTGACAAATTTTGAATACAAACAATTTTGTAGTTATATAGAAAAAAATCATGGTCCTTTGTAACCCCAGACATGTTTTTAAGCTGCTGTCTATTGCACTGGGGTATAACATACAGAAGTAGCCCAGGAGGGATATATCTATTTTTAAATCTACATTTTCATTGCAACTGTATTTGAGAGGATGAAAAAGTTCTGGAAAAAAAATCTGTATTTACTAGAAATGTTGACATATGCTTGTAATTCTTGCAAGTCTAATTCTTGCAGTTCTGTGGCCGAATCAGGAGAATTGCCATGAGGTTTAAGCCTCCTGAAACTACATAGTGAGACACTGTTTCATTAACTAATAACCAGACAGCCCAAACCAATCCTAGTTTTACTGGTTTTGAAGCATCTTTTTATAACTTGACGCATCATGATTCCTTTTAAGGTTGCAATAGCTAGCAGCCCTTACCATTTCCTTTAAGCTAGAAACAAGAGACTTTGAAAACAAGATCCTCTTCTGTCTTTAACTAAATTTATCCATCACTTTGACTCTGTTTTCCCTCAACTCTCTGCTCTAGTGCTGTATTGTACAGTTTCATTTAGTTTAGGAACTGTTCTCATTTACTTTGCATTGCTATGATAAACACCCCGACCAAAAACAGTTTGTATGTTTGGCATACTTGTCCTTATCACAGTCCATCATTGAGCAAAGTCAGGACAGGCATTCAGGCAGAAGCAGGGGCAAGAACCATGGGAGAATGCTGCTTACTCTCTTGCTCCTCATGGCTTGCTCAGCCTGTTTTCTTACATCGCCCAGGACCACCTGCCATTTCCCACAGTGGGCTGAGCCCTTCCACATCAATCATTAATTAAGAAAATATCACAAACTTATCCATGGGCCAATTTGGTGGAGGCAGTTTCTCTATTGGGGTTCTCTTTTCCCAGATAACTTGGGTTAAGCTGACAAAAGCAAATGAACACTAGAACAAACTATTGAAAATATACAAATACCAACATAGTATTATTGTCCAGTGGCAATTTAATTAGAACCATGTTTTTCTTAACCAGCTATATCCAATTATTACCTGACTATTCAACGTGTATCAGTAGAAACTTAAAATGTTGTGTTTTTCCATGTTTTGTTTTGTATTCAGAATTCATTGTGTTGTATATGTTAGTTTTAACTGGTCACATTTAAAGTATTCAACAGCCACAGGGGGCTACACAGTGTATTATTATACAATCATAACAATATATCATGACAAAAATACATATTTTTGCATTTCTTATTATTTTTCTAATAATATGCTCAAGGTATCTAAAGAATATACATGTGCTATGAAATTGAATTATGTTTATTTACAGTTCTGTCAATAATAGCACTAACACAAAATCAGAATTATATTACATGAGTCCTGAGTACTGACCAGATAATATGTAGATAGGCTAAAATATACTGTGATGAAGTCTTAAATATGCTGTGATGATATGATGAATGAGGAATTATTCTTCAGAAATCATGGGTAAATGAAACTTAGCAAATAAAGCCACATTTCAAGTGTAGTGAAGAGCATGTTTTACAACAATCACACAAGCTGTCTTAAGATGTTTTAAAGTAAAGCTAACGCCTCCTTTTGTGCCCTCAGATTTTTCCAGACTGGTGCTTATATAAATGGATAGGAAGCTTTCTTTCTATAGGTTTACTTATAAAATGTTTTCTAAATATCTCTAGAATTATTTTACATTGAAAATTGTCTGTATGGTACTATAAAGAGACATTATTTCACTAAGACATACTTTTAAAGATGTAATTATGAATTATAAGACCATGAATAATAAATTATAAGAGTTGATTCAACCATTTTACACTGTAGTTATATATAACATTTATAGGGATTTGCTTTAAAAACCATAATGTAAAGCTGGGTGGTAGTGGTGAAGGCGTTTAATCCCAGCACTCTGGAGGCAGAGGCAGGAGGGTCCCTATGGTCTAAAGCCAGCCTGGTCTACATAACAAATTGCAGGAGAGCTGGAGCTATACAGAGAAACCCTGTCTTGAAAAACTAAAAACCAACCAACCAACCAAACCAGTGTACCCACTTTATAAAGAAATGTAGGCCCAACTTGGTTGAATGACTCAGCATTTACAAGCATGTAATGTGTTTGGCATAGGACCCAAATTTGATTTCCAGCAGTCCTGCCATGTGGTTCACAGCCACCTAAAGCTCCAACTTCAGAAGCCTTTGGCCTCCATGTGCACTTGCACTCACACGATACAGTGCTGCATACACATACACATATACATATAAAAATAATAAATATAAATACTTTAAAATGTAGATATCAGCATAAATAGTTGGCTTGCTACAATATAGCTTAGAGAAAATGATACATTCATGAGTTCCTTGAGTTTTTTTTCCCACTTTCTGAATTTTGAGTAATATGACTTAATCTTTACATAATTTAACTTTTATGTAGGTATTAGCCAATGCCTGTTGTATTCTTTGACTCACTTAAATTTTATTAACGACTCTCTGTGACTTTTGTATTTAAAGTGCTGACATAAAATGTTAAACCCCTCATAAACAATACCTCTAGTTTCTTGGAGATAATAAATCCATTCATTGATTTCCTAATTTTATTATGTACACAGTCAATTGTAATCCAAGATTACAGCAAACAAGATGTTAATTTTAAGACATAATCTATGTACATTTCAATTACAGAGCATGATGTTACAGAAGCACAGAATAAAAAGGAGTAACATTTGTGCTATCCTCACAGGAGCTGTCAATAAAAGATGTAATAGGGGATTTAGGACTCTGGAAATGGCCAACTAATTTATGTGAATCTATTTTATTTCAGCTAGAAAGACCCAGCTCTTTCTCGGCAGTGCATATTGTGCAGCACAGGCTGTCTATACAGAACCAGGCGGCTGCATATGGATAGTCCCTTGATATCATTCACTTGCTGTGTAATCTTATTATGCAAAGTTCTAATCTTCACCTAGAATGAATGCCTCTGGGTCAGAATATAGTCATATCAGGGTTTTTGAGGTCATGTTTTGTGATCCTTAGCTTATTCTTCTAAGTAGGGCTGGGATTTAAAGGGTATTCCCCAGACACTAGCAGAGATAGACAGCAGACCCTGCTGCCTTTTTGGAAGACAAGACCAACATGAGGTCCCGAGTAGGATTAAACTTGATTTGTAGCTGTAGGATTTTTTAACAGATGTATTATTGGACAGGGAATAGGGGGCCACCAGCACAGCAAAATTGAATCATGACTGGCATTCTCAGGGAGTATGCTGCCTGCTAAAACAGCAGCTGCATGTGGATTTGACTTCTTTCAGGTGAAGCGACTTCCAGTCATTTGGAAAGGATGGGATGAAAAGGAACCTTGGTGATAATTTTGATGTCTGCAAGATTTAGTACCAGTGTAATGGGATTATCGGTAACACCTTCACTGCAGAAAAAGCCACCTGGCGTTATAACTGGCAGCAACTGAGAACTAATCCTTTCCCATCTCTTGGATGTCATTCAGGAAGCTCAAAGCGATTTCTGCCCTGCTAACTGTGATTAATTTTATAAACAACAACAAAAACCAGGTGATGAAGGCAAAGAATATATATCTTTTATTGTAATATGTAGATGTAAGTAATGTGACTTACAAATTCTGTGACATATAAAAACTGAGCATCATATGGTTCAAAATTTATTAAACTATTCAAATATAAAACTTATTTGGTGATGTCTTATACTTTTTTTAGTTGAATGACCAAGTAATTGCTGTTAGTAAAAGTTTGTATGTGATATTAAATATTAATTTAAATATTTCTATATTCTTTTAGATATAGGGCCATTGTTGATGTAATAAAATGTGTATAGATTTAAGAAACTGAAAATAATTTGTTTTGACATACATTTTACCTGTTTTTGAATGTTTGAGTTGCTAATGACAAGCATTTAGTATTTTAAAATATATAATACACATTTATGATATTTAAGTAACATTAGCTCAAACTGTTGATGAAATGGCTCTTTGTGAGAAGTACATGATGTAACCTGGCCAAGGCTGAGAATAGTTAGTGCAGTGTTGAGTGGCTATTTCTAGAGATCAGTGGTTCTCAGTCTAGCTTTCATTCAGCACATGGGGTAGTTATTTGCTCTAGAGTCAGTCCATTGGTTAATTTTTAAAATATTTTATTTCAACCCAGAACCTTATCAAATACTTTGTTTAGAGGTGTTAATTGTTTTAATATTCTTCTCTTATACTATTCAGAATAAACTAAGAGAAAATGAAGTGAAATTATCCCATCAGTCACCCAAACAGTATGCACCATAACTGCCAAGACAAGAAAAGATAATTAGTGTTGTCAGTGTTATGATCTCAGAGTAGTTAATTTAAAAATATTTATTCATAGGACTTGACTTGTATCTTTTTGTGCTTCTTGATCTAGTAGCTTTACATTTCAAAAGTAGATTATAAAAATGTATTTTAGATGTTTTTAAACTTTAAATTTTAACTATGGCTGACTAACATACCTTCATGATATTACAAGAGTAAAGCACAGTCGTTTATAGATATACCTATACATCTGTGTGCACATAGTGCCTTTCATCTTCATGTACTGTCTTTACTAGAAAGCCGTCAAGTAGAATGTAAGTGTGAATAGTGTTTTGCCTATTCTCCCTGCAAGCATGTTATTCTTGCCAGATTTGATATGACCAGTTTCAAGCTACTACGTTGTAAGTGTGCTTCTTCGTTTTACTCTGTTTCAAATGAATGGGTAAGAAAGCTCAATACTATTTCACCTAAACTGTGTATTTTTACTACTTGAAAATTATTTATTTAAATTTTTATTATGAGAAAAAGGCATCCATGAAATAAAGGGACTGAAATCTTTCTTTCATCATCATGAAATTACTTGTATAGGTCAGGTAGTTTACCATCATCTCAGATAATTTTCTGCTGTAGTTAGTAATACTACGTGATTGTTTTTTTAAAAGTATCAGTTTTAAAGACAAAGCCTGTAAGTTTTCTTTTATTAAGCACAGCAGGAATTTATAATTGTAGTTAAGCTATTTATTAAGTGGCTCTTCAGAATTAGTCTCCTTTTCTTCTTTAATTTTAGGTATCATTCGTATTTTGTTATAATTTATTTTTCCTTAAGAAGCCCCAAAATAAATACATCTTTACATTCTTTTAAATTAATAGAGGTTATTTGAGTGTAGCACTCTGTTGGTAATTTATACATTTGATTCAACTTGAAAAGGTAGATAATAATTTAATTTGTAGCATTGATGACACATATTGATGTAAGTAAGAGTTGAGGTGTTTTGTGAGATAAAATAATGGGATATAAGGTACAAGAAATGAGAGGTATATTTAAAGGGATGCTAGATTTTACAGAACAACATTGCAACCACTGCACCTGCTGCCCCTGTTTCCGGTCCCCCTCACAATGTCCCTCCCCCATCCCCCTTTATCCTCTGAGAGGGTGGGCCCTCCCTGATTCATGAACTCTCTGCAGGATTAGGGGCATCTCCCACTGAGGCCAGACAAGGCGGCCCTGTTGGGGATTCCATAGTCAGGCTACAGTTTTAGGGACAGCCCTGTCTCCAGTTGTTGGAGGACACACATGGAGACTGAGCATTGTGATTGACGAAAGTGTCCAAAATAGTATGTTATAGATCTCATTATAAATTTTAACTGATGAGGAAAATTTATAGAATCACCCTAAAGTTGACAGCTTGAAATAATAATGGTTAAATCTTTTGTTTCTAAAAATGTTGAGCAGACTTCTATGGCCGAAAATGTCAGCCAAAGACCTTTTTTGGCCTTCCTTCCTAAGACTTGTTAAAACTGTCTCTTTGCCTGCAAGGATTCATTACTAGGGCAAGAGAGCATGAGAATCTTGAGTTACGAATTTTTAATTTTGATTGATATTCAGTTATGAGGTTATTTTGATGCTGTAGTCAAAGTGAAGGAGTGTTCATTGCCTTAAACCTCAGAAGGATGCTAGATTTTTTTTCTCTTGGAATAAAATAAAAAGGCTTAAAATCTTCGTAGATTGTGGGATCAGAGTATTCTGAATTTGTAGTTTTTGAATATGAGAAGTATACTGGACAAATCTTACAGTAGATTTAATATTTATAGATTTGGCAAATTCCTGAGCAGTCCTAAGGATGATTTTGCTAGAACAGGAGTTTGAATTGTGCTGTTGGAGAGGCTGCCATGTGAACGTGCGTGACTGGACCATTGAGCAGGGTGTGCGATACAGCACTCAGTATTGTGATGAGCTTTTGCTCTCTCCTTGTCAGAATAACCCTCATTTAGTATCATAAGTAGACATATCGCTTACAGTTGCTTCATATTCATCTTTCTATGGGAAAATGTGCTTTTTAAAGTAACTTCATACCAGATACATCAAAATAACTTTTTTTCTTGGCCCAAATCAAAGTAAATACAGCAACAGTTTTGTTTCGGAGAAAGGGTCTCGTGTATTCCAGGCTGGCCTTAAATTCCTGACATTGAACTCCTGCTCTGCTCTCACCTCCACTTCCCCAGGACTGAGATCCACCACACCCTGCTCACTTTGGGCTAAGACTAACATTTTTATAACTTGCAATAAGTCTTCTTATATCAGTGCAGTAATGTTAGCAAAATAATATTAATCGTTGGTTTAGTTGGCTGCTAAAATGCCCAGAAACCTGTAGTCAATATTTGACATGTGAAAATTTCCCCCTGTGTTTGACACAAAATGTCTTCTCAAAGAATTCCATATCTAAGTCATCATTTATGGGCTGTTTATGGCTTTGGAAAGTCTGAAATTATTCAGTCTATTTTAGCCCTTCAATCTAAATTAATTTTGTAGAGTTAGTGCCTATGCCTCCAAATACCTAGATAAAGGAATTTCTTAACTTGTGTCTGGCTTCTGCGATTCACTTTGTTCAGTTTTTGTTGTTGGTTTTACTGTCAAGCCCAACTTCTCTTTTCTTTGTATCACTCTTTATTCCCATATATCTAATAGTTGCCAAAACATTCTTTCACTAAAAGTGAAAGATGTATAGCATCGGAGAAGGACAGTGTAGGGCCATATGGCTTCATTTGCTCTGAATTATGTGAGTAGTTCTCAAAATCTCTGTCCCTTGGTTTCTTCATCTGTAAAATGAGATGCCTGAATATTGAGCAAGTTCGCCTCTGTAAAGCAATTACAACAGTGCCTGGCACACAGTGCACATTACTACTTAAGGACTTGCTGTTATTTTGATACCTGGCGCATATATCATATATATGTGTGTATATATTTATGATAGATATCATATATATGTATATGTTTATGATATATATAAAACACAGAAACTGATTAACTGTGTGCTCCAACATACTTACAGATCTTCTTATCAGTAATGTAAAATAATGTGGAAAAGCACCAGCCTTGCTTTCTTCTGACCAACATTATTTGAATTTTGCTATATTACTAGGGGAGATCATTCTGCATCTCTCTTGCTATATTGACAGTTACCATTTATGAACACTTTTTGTTTTTCTTAGCTTTCCCACTATTTATTTTAATAAAGTATGTATGTTCTTTAAAGGAATTGATTCATTGTCTTAATGACATAAATTTTTATGTCATTAGTTTTTAGAACATATAAATATAATAGGGAATAAAAGATACCATTTTAAGATACCATTTTTTGTTTCTTAGGTAGAATTAGAATTTTGAAGCACAGCCTTCAAGGCAAAAGCCTGTAATCCCAGCTACTTGGGAAGTGGAAGCAAGGAATTTGCAGATTCAAGGCCTGCCGGGCTACAAGGTGAGTCAGGGCCAGCCTACCTCAACAAATTAGTGAGAATGTGCTTCAAAATCAAAGATGCCAAAGCATCTGAGGCTATCCCTCAGTGGTGGGTGCTTGCCTAGCATGCATAGCACCCTAGGTTCAGTTTTGAATGCTCTTGCTCCGAACCTCTACTTACAACACAGTTAGGATCTGGTAAATTATATAGCATATGGTAGTGAATAGATGAATACAGTTACTGAGCCTAGATGTGACCATTAGCCTCCATGAACATTTATAACAGTAGCTTTCAAATGTTACTTTGCTTTAGAGTCACCTGGAGAACTTGTTCATATAGACCACTGAGCCACATTCCCAAAGTATGTGGTTATGTATCTTGGGCTTGCCCCCAGTAATTTGAATTTATATTTCAAAAGATTGCCAGTTGATGCCATTTTCTGGTTTTTTTTTTTTTGGGGGGGGGTACACTTGGATAATTTCTAGGTTTATATGTTAGTATCCTGATGAGATAAGTAGAATAATGGCCCTCTAAAGACCTCTATCTCCTAATTCCTGAACCTGTGAATACTTTATTGTATATGGTAAAGGGACTTTGAAGATAGGATTAAAATAAGAACATTGATCATTATAGATTACTGTGAGATGAATATAGTTATAAGTGTTTTTGTAAGTAAGAGAATGGGGGGACCATTGAGTGGTGGAGAAATGCAAGGCTTTGAGGATGAAGGAAAGGAACTCTGAGCCAATGAATGCCGGTAAAAGCCAAGAATTTTTACCTAAAACATCTGGAAAGGACATAGAGCCTTGTTAACAACTTGGTTTTAACCAGTGAGATTCATTGCATAGTTCTGACCTGCAGGCTGTGAGTTTATATATTTGTATTGTTTTGTGCTGTTAGATTTATGGTAACTTGTTCCAGCAGTCATATATTAAGAAACAACACATTGGAAACTAACTCTCAGCTTAGTAGTTGACTTTATGTCAGGAATTCTTGATCTCAGCTCATGATTGAGAAACAAAAACATGTGAGACCGTTGCTTCCTCACATTTCTACAAGACTGAAAAGCTACCAACACCTGAGTCCCTTCTGTATACTTTTAGTCTGAGACTGAGATGAGGGAATGGTGTCATTCACAAGGGGCATATTTTCTTACTTCAATATAATCAACACAACCTTCCATAGACAGACATATCCACAAGCCAGCCTAATCTAGACAGTCCCTCATTGAGAATCTTAAGTGATTCTAGATTGTGCCAAGTTGATAAAACTCACCATTGTAGAGCCAGTGAGCCATGGGAGCAGGCCTGGAGCAACAGTGGGGTTGAGGGGTGTCCAAACCCCAGAAATTCATCCTGACATTGACGGGAGTAGGATTGCTGTCCCACGTCCCCAGGCCTGCACATCAACCCAGTATATGTAGCCCTGTGCCCCTAATCTTTGCCTTGCCAGAGGAGGTGATATAGCTGGTAGCCAGGTTAAACTTCCTTTCTCCTTATAAGGTCACATCCAGCAGCACCTGGAATTACTATTCGTGCAAATGAGGCATTTCTGGCACCTTGGCCTTGGCCAATGATATACATTCCTCAAAGGTTTAAATAGCCTTTGTTCCCCCAGTAAATGGAACCAGTTCTTAGAAGCTGTTCCATGGTGTGTGTGTGTGTGTGTGTGTGTGTGTGTGTGTGTGTGTGTGTGTGTGTGTGTGTGTGTGTGTGTTTTCTTTGCCCGTGCACTCACCACCAAACAAGATCCTGCCTCTACCCACCCACCTGACTCCCTCCAGTCCAACCTGGTGGTGTGAAATGGATCTGGCTAGCCCAAGGGTAGAAGTAGACACAGGCCCTCAAACCAACCAGTACTCTTCTCTTCTTTCCTTTAGATTTCTGATACTTCTTGTTTCCTTCATTGTCTACCTGTTTTCACATTTTAGTTCCCAATCTACAAACTAGTTGACTTCGTCTTTTCTTAGGCTGAATCTAATCTTCTTAGTAAATTTATATAATAATTTATCTTCTTGGTCATGATGTTTTATACAGGAATAGAAACCCTGACTAAGACATGACTTGTGCACCTTTCTCATTCAAACCACCACAGCCCCCAAGTTTGTAATAAAACTCTGCTTGCTCATAAACTCATCCTATCTTTTTTCCCCTCCTTGTAGTTGTTCTCAACTATGATAATTCAGTATCTCAGGGGACATGAAGAAATGTTTGGAAACATTTTGATTTACCACAGATTGGAAAGAAAGGACTGTTGGTAGCTAGAGGCCAGGGATTATGCTAAAACCTATAATTCTCAATTATAATTCTACCCAAAACAAGTTATCAATTCCTGGATTTAAAAAAACAACAACAAAAAATAATAACCAAAACCAGCCAAACCAAAACCCAAACTCTTGCTTGCCTATCCTAAACAATTCTAACTCTTTTCTTTTTAGCAGCTATCAAATATCTATAGCTCATCAGCTAGGGATTATTAGTCTTTGTGTCTACGTCCCATTTCCATTCTGGGATTTTGTCTGGCTTGAACTTGCTCAGGTCTCATACATGCTGTTATAACCTCTGTGAGTTCATGTGTATTTCATTCCTGGTATGTCTGGAATCATATAGTTTCATGTAGTCATCCATCACCTCTGGATCTTAAAATCTTTCCACCCCCTCTTCTATGATGATGACTGAGCCTTGGGAACAAGAGTGTGAATGTATCTTTTGTGTAGGGCTAACCACTCTGCAGTCTCTTGTTTTTTGCACACTGACCAGCTGTTAGTCTCTGTGTCACACTATCTTCTACAAGAAATGTCTCTGATGAGAGTTAAGAGATGCATTAATATATGGATATAGCAGTAAGTCATTAGGAGTCATTTTAATACTTTATTTAGTAGAATAATAGTACTAGACTCTCCTTTAGGTCTTCTGACCTATCTAGGCACAGGTACTTGATAAGGGTGCCAGGTGAAGGTGGCTTTAAATCTAACCAAGAAGTGGTTAGTTACTTCTATAACATTTCTATCACTATTGTGAATTACTCTAGCTCAGGGATTACAGCTGGGTAAGAATGATGATTGCTGTCCTCTGATAGCCTACATAGCATCTTTTAGCATTATGAAATCTAGCCAGTAAGGACGGTCTAGGGCTGCAAACACTTGATTTTTCCATATTTTATGATATATGTGATTGGCATCTTCAGCAGTAAGGTCTTACTGTCAACTTCTGGAGAATAACCAGAAGCAATGGCAATATCCTGTAATGTTTAGGTTTTAGTCACACATACATCCTTTTAGATATTTTACAAATATATAAAATTTAACATGGCCAACATGGTACCTGGATTTTTCTGCCCCAAATGTAGATATTCATAACCTATGTAGATAGACCTCCACTTATCTCATAGACCTAGAATTTGAGCCGTCATGATTCTTTCTTGTTCTTTTCCATTTATGTTCCCTCCAGATTTTCTCAAATCTACCAGTTTTAGTTCGTCTTCATTGTTTCCATTACATTACATGTACCAATGCATTTTCCTGCCCACTGCCCCATGCACATTTCTACTCTCATCCTTTCTGCAGACCTTGCTCTACACAACAGTGAGAACAGTTGAAAAAACTGTCAAAGCAGTCATATTATTCTGCTTAAGACTGGTTGTGGTTTCCTATTACTCTTGGAATAGAATCCAAATTTCTGTGAGACTTCGATTGACTTTTCCTATCACTGAGTATCATTTTCAGTTTTCATTGATCCTTTCAGTTTAGTCACATGCATGCTGTTGTTTGCTTATAATTTTCTTATGTTTTCTTTTAGAACCTAACATCAATGGCATTTCTCTTAGATTGCTCATTCCTGATACATCATAAACAGATGACTCATTGTTTTCAATTACTTTATCATAGTTTTTCATTAAAGAAATCATTTAATATATTTATGCCTTTGTTCTCTTTGTGCATATGATATCTGCCCCAGTAAACTATAAGCTTTATGAATATAGGCACTGTCTTCACCATTGTACACTGCTGAATGAACTTATTCTATTATGCTTGGAACATAGAGTAGTGTGATTAAAATTTGTTGGATGAATGAAGACTCAAAGGCACAAAGAGTTTGTTCTAAAAAAAGGTTTATTCAAGCTGTGTTTGGTAGAATATACATAATCTCAACAATTAGGCTGAGACAAGTGAATTACAAGTTCAAGACTAGCGTAGGCTATAATGAGACCCTGATACATAGTGTTGTATTTTACAAAGAAAGTTGAAAAGACAGTAGAGTACAGCTTCAACATGCAGCCCAAATTTAACAATTAACATTTTCCATTGTAACTTTTTCTTCTTCTCTGTATATGCATACTATTTTAGTTAAGGTTATTACCCATGTGATAAAACACCATGACCAAAAAGCAAATTGGGGAAGAAAGGGTTTACACTTCCACATCACAGTACATCTCAAAGACAGTCAGGACAGGAACTCAAGCAGAGCAAGAACCTGGAGGAAGGGGAGGCCATGGAATAGTGTTGCTTACTGGCTTGCTTGCTCCTTTTGGCTTGCTCAGCCTACTTTTTAAATAGCACCCAGGAATAGCAGCCCAGGGAAGGCACCATACACAATGGTCTGGGTCCTCCCCCATCAGGGGAGTGGGGACATCCTAGTAGAGATGGGGGTGGGGGATATAAGATGTGGAGCAGTCAGAGGGTGGACCAGGAGGGGGATAAAATCTGGAGTGTGTAAAAAAACAAAAAAACAAAAAAACAAAAAAAAAAAAAGAAGATCTCAGACATAGTACTACCTGAGGACCCAGCTATACCACTCCTGGGCATATACCCAGAAGATGCGCCAACATGTAATAAGGACACATGCTCCACTATGTTCCTAGCAGCCATATTAATAATAGCCAGAAGCTGGAAACAACCCAGATGTCCCTCAACAGAGGAATGGATACAGAAAATGTGGTACATTTACACAATGGAATACTACTCAGCTATTAAAAACAATGACTTCATGAAATTCTCAGGCAAATGGATGGAACTTGAAAATATCATCCTGAGTGAGGTAACTCAGTCATGAAAGAACGGTATGTACTCACTGATAAGTGGATATTAGCCCAAAAGTTGGGAATACCCAAGATTCAATTCAGAGACATATGAAGCCTAAGAAGAAGGAAGACCAAAATGTGGATGCTTCAGTGTTTCTTAGAAGGCTGAACAAAATACTCACAGGGGGAAATATTGAGACAAAGGGTGGAGCAGAGACTGAAGGAAGGGCCATCCAGAGACTGCCCCACCTGGGGATACATCCCATATATAGCCACCAAACCCGGATGTTCTTGTGGATGCTGGGAAGTGCTTGCTGATGAAAGCATGATAAGCTGTCTCCAGAGAGGCTCAGGCAGAGCCTGACAAATACAGAGGTGGATGCTCGAAGCCATCCATTGGACTGAGAGTGAGGTCCCGGATGTAGAAGTAGGAGAAGGGACTGAGGGAGCTGTGGAGGTTTGCAGCCTCATGGAGGGAGCAACAGTGTCAACTGGCCAGATACCCTGGACTTCCGGAGACTGGACCACCAACCAAAGAATACACATGGAGGGACCCATGGTGCTGGCCACATGTGTGGCAGAGGAGGGCCTTGTTGGCCATCATTGGGAGGAGAGGCCATTGGGTCTGAGAGTGTTAGATGCCCCAGTGTAGGGGAATGCTAGGGAGGGAAGACTGGAATGGGTTGGTGGGTGGAGAGCACCCTCATAGAGGCAGGGGGATGGGATGGGGGTTTCCAAAGGGGAGACCTGGAAATGGGAAAACATTTGAAATGTAAATAAAGTAAATGTCCCCCCCCCAAAAAACAAAAGAAAGAAAAAATGCCCTACAGGTTTGTCCACAGCCTGAGGGTTTTTCTCAATTAAGGTTTCCTCTTCTGATGACTCTAATTTCTGTCAAGTTGACATCAGACTAGGCAATACACACAAACAAGTTTATAGGAATTTGTTTATATCTGTTTATCTGTTTATACATGATCAATAATAGAAGTGAACTTTATGAAAAGATATGGCAAATGTGAGAGTTATCCTAAATAATCAGTGCTAACCTACTATAAACAGCCTTCTGTCTAGCATAATGTTAAGGAATTCGATGTTTGGCTGAGTTTGGTGATACATAGCAGTAATCTCAGCACTTGGACTGAGGCAGGAGGATCATCTTTAGTTGAAGATAATCCTGGACTATAGATTAAGACTGTTTCAGCACCCCTCCCCAACAAAAAAAAAAGAAAAAATTTAATATTATACAGACTTGGTAGCGCATACCTATAATTCTACGTCTTTTTTTTTTTTTTTTTTTTTTGGATCAGAGAGAACCTGGATGATTTATTTAACTTTATTTTTGTCTCTTCATCTAGAGAATAGGAGGGTGAAAACAATGATGCTAACCTTGTATGACTGTTGTGTAGTTAAAAAGATTGGATGTGTGAGATGTATTTGGAAGATTTTCTGACATAAAAAGTGCTACATTAGACCTTGTTACGATAATCAGGCTAGATAATTAAGTTGTTTCTATAAATTCAATGTAATGTTACTGACATCTATACATCACAGACATGCATATGCATTATATTATAATATATACATATTCATGTATCATACACAGATATAAATATATCTGTGTATATCAAATAATCAGGTGAATGGGTTAATTATATAAGTAATTAACCTACCAAGGTGAATTTTTTAGTTAAACCTTACAGAAAAGTATCCAAAAATTAATAGGGAGCAAAGAATATGGGATTATGGGGATTTTTCTCATGTACAACTCAGAAATTTCAATGCCAGGAAAGTTTGCCAAGGGATTTAAGAAATGAGGTCAAATTTCAACTCTCTAGAACTTACCCACCATATGAACTATGGGTTAGAAACAAAGCAAAGTAGCCGGGACTCTATACATTTGGGGGCTGATTTGGAAAAAGTGTAGATCCTCATCTTTGGGGTCACAGATCCTTCTCTAGAACATTCTGGTTGGGCTTGACCCAAGGAAGATGTTGCATTCCTTTCCAGTTAGCATCTCAGTTAGACACACCCAACAGGTGGACAGGTTCTAAAAGCAGCACTTGCCAATTGAGGTCAATGAGTGTCGCTGCTCTTCTTACCCCTGCCACACTCTCAAGTCCCACAGCCCTTCTCATTCCTGTTTGTGCGGTAAATTCTCACTGCAGCCATTAGCTGTCAAGAGGCGTATTGACTGCAGAGGCGATCCCTGTAACGAAGCCTCCCCCCTTCTCAGGGATGCAATGACATTAACCTATGTCCACCAGGCTCAGCTGCATTCTCCTCTTTTTGTTTGTGGCCATGGACTCAGAAGAAAGAACATTCCTCAGATTATGGTCACCATGTACAACTGTTTTACAGGGTGGTGGGGATAAGTTTGAGTAAAATCACGTCCATCCTCCAGGTGTTGCTGAGGGACATTCCAGAACTGCTGTCTTCCTTCTGAAGTGTGCTTCAGAATCTGTCATGAGCGTTCACTTTGACTGTTTCCATCTCTAGAGTTGTGTCAGCATCTGTAGCTAAGGAGAAGAGTTCAAGGTCATTCCTGACTGCTTAATGAGTTTGAAGCTAGCCTGGACACAAAATCATATTCTGTGCACAGTATAACTTCCCCAGGTATTCTGATAATGTTCTTTATAGATTGAGCCTTTCTTTCTCTGTTAAAATTAAGGCTTTTACATTGTACTTGAGTGCTGTGTACATTACCTATTTTCTGTTTTGTTTTTCTTTTGTCTTTTGACAAAGCATCTTGTTATGTAGCTCAGACTGTCTTGGTCCTTTTCATTTATGAAAAACTGACTTCAAACTCAGTGCCGCCCTCCTCCCTCAGGTTTTCCAAGGGTTGTGATTTCAGGAATGCTGCAGATAGGCCACAAACTGACGAACTATTTGCTTCTTTTTCTCCCTTTCATCAAATGTATGATTTTTTTTTTTTTTGAGTCTTCAAGCTGGTTGTCTTGTATATGTGGACTGTGTAGATATGTTTAATATCTCAAATCTAAACTAGGTATTTTTTGGAAAAGGCATCATTTAGATGACATGTCATCCCTCAGGATTGAGACATTGTATAGTAGTATCAGTTTTTCCTGTTTATAATGTTTAGCTTGCCCTTTTGTTCAGGATAGTGTTCGGATGGTCTCTTTTTTCCTTCCCATTCTGCTTCCTTCCCTCCTCTCTTCCCTCCCTACCTCCTCTCTTCCCTCCCTCCCTCCTCTCTTTCCTCCCTCCCTTCCTCTCTCCTTCCTTTCTTAGGCCTTATGTAACTACCTCTAGCTGGCCTGGAAGCACTATGTAGGTCAGACTGGCCTTGAACTCTCAGGGGTCTCTGTTTTTGCTTCCTGAGTGGGTGCTACCTTGCCTTACTTAATGTTTTTCTTCTCTCTTTGGTTTTTCTTCTCTCCTTGTCCTACCCCCACCCAAGTCTTTTTCTTTGAGACAGTATCTCTATTCAGTCTTGACTGTCCTAGAACTCACTATGTAGACCAAGCTGGCCTCAACTCAGAGATCCTCCTGCCTCTGCTTTTCAAGTGATAGGATTAAAAGGATACAATGCCATGCCTAGCTCTGATCTATTTCTTAATGATGTCATATTATAACAGGCACTCAGAAAATGCTCTTTCCAAAAAGCACTTCTCACTTTTCCTTTTCATTTGGTACATTTAAGCATATTAAACACTCCAGAAGTACTTAATATTATTTAATTTACCACCTAAAGCTAAGAGCATAGAGATATGTCATTATTTTAAACCTGCTCTTGCCTTGGAATCCAGCAATAGCTGGCCACAGGAAAGCATTTATCCTTGAGTAGAGGCTAGACCCTTGGGCAGCAACAGTTGAATGAAAAAAAAAAAAAAACAAATAAAAAGGAAGGCCATGACTACTCAGGTATGATGAAGGAGGTATGGTTTATTATAGGTAAAAGGGACAGCATAGCCAGAGCAGAAGCATTTGGGAGAGTCTAGAGTGGTCATGACACGTAAGCTGTGTGAGGAGAGTGGGGAGAGCAAGGAAGATGGGAGATTCAGGAACTGCTGCAGCTTTTGTCTAAGGACAAAAGGTTAAAATGGGGCAGAGGGAACGCGTTAGGTAACCATTTACCAAAATTGCTGGATTATATAGGGAAGAGCCTCCAAAGGAAGGGTAGCGCATCTTGGGCTAGAGAGTTTGAAATAGAGAGTGGGGTATGTCAGCCATACCCTGTAACAGGTGGATAGAGGGACACTTAGAGAACCTGTCACCCAGGTCCATTTTGATATGTTAAATAGGCACCTCTGCCATTTGTCCCAGTATTTGAGACTTAATAGGCAACAGCAATTATCCTACACCAAGGCGAGAATCTCCACTGACATTAGTGGATCATCCATAGGGCCTTTTGTTGGGTACCAAAACTGTAATGAAGTTAAGATTTGGGTTATCCTATATCAAATGTGGGTGGATGTGGCTTGGGAAAGGATGCCTCAAACAGCATGTTCCTGTTTGCAAGCAATTATAGGAACTTTGGGGGGGGTAATTTTTATTTTTTTATTTTTTGGGACTATAATATTATCATTTTTCTCCCCCTTCCTCCGAACCCTCTCATATACCCTCCTTGTTCCCTTTCAAGTTCATGGTCTCTGCTTTCATTAATTGTAGTTACATCCAGATATGTATATACATATGTATTTTTAAATATAATCTGATAGGTCTGTATAATGTATAAAACATACTTGTAGATATGTTTTCAGAGCTGACCATTTGGTATTGGATAGCTGATTGGTGTGCTCTTCCCTGGGGAAGACTGTCCCTCCTACACTCAGCACTCCTTTGTTGCCTGTGATTCTGTTATATAGGGTTGAGGATTTGTGTGCCCCCTACCCCCACTTTGGCATGTCTGTTGTTTATTGTTGTAGTCTTTGTTCAACTCATGTCTTGTTGAACAAATTTGAAGAAAGCTTGGTTTTTATTGGGGTGCACCCAAGATCTGGCCAGCGACTTCCTCTTAGGTGGAGTTAAAGAGATGTCCCTGGCCGGGCAGTGGTGGCGCACACCTTTAATCCCAGCACTTGGGAGGCAGAGGCAGGTGGATTTCTGAGTTCGAGGCCAGCCTGGTCTACAGAGTGAGTTCCAGGACAGCCAGGACTACACAGAGAAACCCTGTCTCCAAAACAAAACAAAACAAACAAACAAAAAAGAGATGTCCCTGAGTTGGGACCCCTTCTATGGAGTAAAATCAGGAGTAGTTGCAAAGCAGGTTTACAGAGGACAGTGAAGCAATAAGGAAATACAGATGAAGAGTCCATAGCCCCGGGCCTTGAGTGTGAGACTCTCTGAAGCTGTGATACCATCTAGGAGATCAGCAGTTGTGGTTCATTTTTTCCACCCATTAAAGGAAAAAGAAAGTCAGGAAATGTTTGAAAGTAAAGCAAAGCCAAAGTTTATTCAAAGAGGACAATTTTATTAGAATTTAAAAGAAAAAACCCAAAGGTAACATGTCATATCAGCAGCTGCTTTAGGATGAGAATGGAGGCATGGGAAAAGCCAAACCATTTCAGTTGAGCTGGCATGGAGATCAGCCACAGGGTGGACAGGCAGCCACATGACAAGGGGAGGAGTTTTTGAGAAAGGAAGTCTAAAAGTACCAGAAAAGGCACACACGTTGGCTCTGGCCAGCATCAGAAAGAAAGATTCAAAAAAGAAGAAAAAGGTATCTACTTTTCCAAGTCAGGATTTAGGAAGGCACACAGACACCACTGACCGTCATGAACCTCATGGGGACTGGTAGGGACTGGTAGGGACTGGTAGGGACTGGTAGGGACTGGGCTGGTCAAGGGCTTGAGTTCTGGGAAGGGAACAGTTGTAAGGAGTCATTCAAAAGGAAGGAATACACACTGAGAAATGGTTTAATTTAATTATATTAAATTTTGAATAGCTTTAAAAATCTATAGTACTGATGGCTCAGCAGGTAAAAGGGCTTGTCTAACCACATAAGCCAGGTGACGTGAATTTGATACCCTGAACCCTAGTTGGAAGGAGAGAACTGACTCCTGAAAATTGTTCTCTGACTTACACATTATCTGTCACAGCATGCATCTGCCCACACTGACATGCAAGTTCAGGTATGTATGTGCACACACACACACACACACACACATATATACACACACACTAAAAAAAATAAACATAGTATTTGAGCCTTTTCATAGTACTTGTCGGTTCATTAAATTAGTAGTCAGTAGCTGCCAGCAATAGCAGGAGACCCTGTACTATGGTGTTGTGTGTTACAGCTAGAATTCTGAAACCTCCCCTCAGGTGAAGCTGGGATTTCTATGCTACAGTAAAGAATTTCAGAATACATGGGTATGAAGCAAAGTTAGATTTTATTAAGATGTTTTTATTATTATTATTCTGAGACAGGCTTTCTCTGCGTTGCCCTGGCTGTCTGGAACTCACTTTATAGACCAGACTAGCCTCGAACTCATAGAGATCTCACTTCTTCTGACTCCAAAGGTGTGCACCACTACTGTCTGGCTTTTATTAAGATTCTTAAACATAGACTTAAACTCAGTTATTAAATGAGGAGGCGAGAGACCTGTAATAGAAGGATAATGGTACTGTCTCTTCTCTCTCTGTCTCTCTGTCTCTCTGTCTCTCTCTCTCTCTCTCTCTCTCTCTCTCTCTGTGTGTGTGTGTGTGTGTGTGTGTCAGAGTGGGAGGGAGAGGGAAGATTCATTCAAGTTTAGTAATTGCTCTTTATATGATTTTGGAGGTTTCTGAGGTTTGGAGGTTATGTTGTTTAAAGATTTCAAGGACTGAGTGAAATGTTTTGGTATGGTCATTCTTACCAGGACCTTTTCCTTTTCCTTAGTAATGAGCTGGTAGGGTGGTTTTATGATATGCTGATTATCTTAAGTCATGAACTCAGTCACTTACATGATCAGTAACAGATGAAATAAACTGATTTCGTATCAACTATACTGATTACAGTTAGTTCATTCTATGTCTAATGAGACATTTTACAGTAGATCTCTTTCTGAATTGTTTTAAGAAATGCTAACCAGAAACTTTTTGAAATTCACCATCAGGCTGGTGGTTGCAGAGTCAATATCGAAGTATGCTTCGTGGTGTTCTCGGAAAGGCCTTTCGACTTGCTGGCTATACCATTCAGTATGGCTGTATAGCTCATTGTGCTTTTGAATATGTTGGTGGTGTTGTAATGGTAAGTTTCTACATTTAGGAATTTCATTTTTAAATAAAACCTTTTTAATGGAAGGAGACTTTTAATTTCTTGAAGTCATTTCATGAAAATTAAAACAAAATCTTTCTAAATATTGAGATAAAAGGTGTGTTTAGATCTGGGTGCAGTGGCACACACCTGTAGTCCAGACATTGAGGCAGTAGATTGTGAGTTCAAGGTAGGGCTAGGCTCCGTACTGAGTTCAAGTCTACCTTGGGATGCATAATAAGACTCTGTCATAAGTATCTCCCACCTCAGCCACAAATCAAAACAAACCTTGTCTCAAAACCCAACAGGGCCAGTGAGAGCCCAGCTGGTAATGTGCTTGCCACCAAGTCTGATGCCAGCATCCACATAGTGGAAAAAGAACTGATTCTCACAAGTTGTCCTTTGACCTCTGTGGGCAGTCTATGGCAAGTTCATGCACACACACACACACACACACACACACACACACACACACACACATGATAAGAAATTTTTAAAAAAACCAAACAAGCAAAAGAGCATGTTTGCACCTGCACCAGAATAAAATATAAGAACCATTAAATTATGTTCTGCGTTTAGCAGGGCACAATCTTCTTGATAATCTGAATATAAATAGTAATCATTTGAGTGCTGTTGTGCTCTCTAGAAAATAGTCGATGCTGTTAAATTCTTATCTTACATTGTCTGTTACCCTTGTGGAAGGAAAGGAATTCATTCTACTCAAGAGGAAACTCCTAGGCTCAGAAAGCTAACTCATTCCAGGTCCTATAGCTAGTAGATATTAGACTTGGAATTCCAACACAAATTCGTCTCATGTTTAAATTTCTAACAACCAAGTTTGTCATTAAAGCAAATGATTACTCTGATAAGATCAGTAGTAAACATTGGTTGGCTTTCCCCCAACCAATGCTTGTTTTCAGTTATCACATCACAAATCTGAAAACTTAAAATGTTCAAATATTTGTTATGTAAGTAAACAGTATTTGGCTGACCGTACAGCCAATAGTTTTTTGGGGGCTATTGTTGTTTTTACGTTAGCTTTACCTTAAAAGATTGATAGTCATAATAAACCTTATTTGAACTGAAGTAAAGGATATACATGCATTTAGCTAATACTCTTCCCCTTAAGTCTTGACAATGACATTAGTACTTTTAACCAGCAAGCCTAAACTTCCTTGTTATTTATTATTTTATTTAAATTTTTATTATTTTGTCTTTTTTGAGTAAAAGAGCTAAATGATAAAAGAGATAGAGACTGTCGTTTATATTAAGTGGCAGTTGTTACTCCAGTGTTAGGCATATATCAAGATTGTTCTTTTCAGATGTGCAGATGCTAATGTCTTTAGAGTATATTTCATCGTGTTGGTGATTTTCATTAGAGAATGTAAGATGCAGCCCATCATAATAAGTAAGCATTTGCCTGGGAGAGGAAGAAGGATGACAGTTCTCAGAGAATGAACAGTGTAAAGTTACTTTAAACATTTCCACAGTGGGTACTAAGAGATGTTTGAGAAAACCAAGGAAGTCCATCATTCATGCAACAACTATGTATCAAGCATTAACATTATGTTGAGTATTCTTCTTGGCAGTGGAGATTTACATAGCTGGGAAACTGAGACAAGGTCCCAGTGCTCCTCATGGAGTTTATAGTTCTATAGGGTGTGCAAAAATTAGAAGCAGAGATAATGTAATTTTGTGTATGTCTTATAAAGTAATGTCAAACAGTTATCCAATTTTCTTCTCTTAAGCCTGCCCAAATGATATCTGTAAATTTAAAAGAGATTTGAGCTCAGAAGATCACCTTTCTTTTCAGTGTTCTGGACCATCAATGGAACCCACAATTCAAAATTCAGATATTGTCTTTGCAGAAAATCTTAGCCGACATTTTTACGGCATCCAAAGGTAAATTTCTATCATGGATATAATTATAGTATAATGTATATAAACTGTATTTTTCTGTAATTTCTAACTTTCTGTTAAAAATCCTTTTATGAGTGATAAGTAGACAACAACCTTGAATATTTTCTGTTTACTTGATAACATTTTAATAGTCGCATGTACTGTGTCTGTGGTCACTGTCTTTTCTCTTGCCATCCAGCACAGTCTGCAGTCCTTATTACAATAGATGTGAAAGCCTCATTCTCTTTTTAGGTTCCTAAAATGTTTTAATTCAAAAGCAAGAGCCTTATGGTATATTGCTTACACATCAGTGTTGTAGTTAGTATTGATGCCTGTCCTGCTTATTCTTTGTACAGAGACATGATAACTATTCAGTGATTTGTAAATTATGGCTTTGTATGTGTCTGAGAATGAGGAATTTGGTCTGAAAATTTGGTCCAATGTAATTTTCCAGATCGATAAATTGAGTACTATTTGGTAAATGCTTTGTTAACAAATTTCCCAAAACTCAGTTCCAAGTGCCTCAAAACCTTGTGCTACTATTTATCTCAAAGGATGCTGTGAGTCTGAGCTCCTTTTGAATAGATGTCAAATTCTAACCTTGTATATTTTCTAAACTGTACCTCTAAAATTTTTATAGAGTTAGAAAAGAGTCTAAGCCAGCTTTTATCTCTGTGACCTACAAATGATTCCCACTACTGGTATTTAGTGTAGAAAGGAGGGCTAGGCACTCTCATTGCTCACCTTTGTTGTAGCCCATTTCCCCGTATTGAAAATCGAGAATAGTATGAAAATGCTCTTTCCTTTGGACTCTTATTGACCCTTGTTGTACACAGAATTCTCCTAGTCAAGTTGTATGGTCTAATAGAGTCCCAAGGAAGTTGTTCAGATCTTTTTCCTATCATAACCTCAAGAAACATACTTGTAGATTTGGGGATTATATTAAAACTACACAACAGGCTTTGTTATCTCCGTTTGCTTTTTGACTTGCCAAAATAGCCTAGTGACTTACTCTTACTGTAGCATGAAGGCAAGTTGCCACTGCATGCCAGTGACATTGTAACCTTTAAATGTCCTTAACAGTACACTGGACCAGCTGATAGTTTTTGAATAAATAAACTATTTTTATTTATTTAAAATACTCATTGTGGTCAGGTGAATAACAGAAATAAGTACATTCAGGAAACTACGTTTCTTTGAAGATTTCATTTAGTGCTCTGTTCATTCAGGGGTCTCATTAGTATGTAGAGTATCTTGGAATCTAGCATTCATATGAAATATCAAAATAACTTTTAGAACCAAGGCAGCCAGCTGATACTGCTTTGAAAATATTACTCCCTTCCTTCTCTTTGCTGCAGCTTAGGACTGAGATTTCAGTGGGATGAATTTCTGACTCTTATTGCTTCCTGTTTATGTATAATGGGAGGCTAGACCTCTGTTTTGTGAAAGAATGAGAGTCTGTACATGTGGTATCTAAAGTACATAGGTCTCTCATCCATTAGCTTCAGGGATTCTTTGTACTTGAGGTAGTCTCCTGTTACTAATTCTTACAACACATAGCTAATGGGCATCTACTTTATAAGTATGTTATACATTACAGCCATGATGCAGTGAGTGGTACATTGACATTTGACTTGTGGTTAGTTTACCACCTAGTAGGCAGAAAGGATGTTTATGACCATATTTTTAATTTAATAATTTGTTTTTGGAATTTTGAGATAGAGTAGCCCATGCTAGCATGAAGCTTACTATCTAGTCCAGGCTGGCTCCACAGTCATAGTGATCCTTCAGCCTCAGCCTCCCAACTGCTGAGAGTCACAAAGCACCACATCCAACAATAAACACAATGGGAAAGGAAATTTTAAGTACTGGTTCTGTTATTAAGTGGATTTTTAAAACTCCCTGTAAAGAAGGCAAAAGTCCAAGAAGTATGTATTTTGATTTATCTACATATGTATCTAGCTAGACTAGTAGAAATATATTAATAGTTTTAATTAATGTTGATTTCTGTAAAACCAACCTAACTAAATTATGACTTCAGTGGTGCTAGTTAGGTTCAGACTTAAGTGTTATATTGTTGTATCAAATAACATAAGCTGTGTAAGCAAGGCATGAGGATGATTCTTCTTTCAGAGACACACTTGATAATTTTTCATGTGAACAGTTCCAATGACATTTCAAAAAACAAAAAACCCTACCAACCAAACAACCAAACAACCAATCAACCAACCCAACCCCATGCTTTTCTGGTGCAGTTATAGAATTGAATGGCTTCATACCATTCAGCTTTAGAAAAAGAAGCTTCTGAAAGTGCTTGTTGGCAAGACCACTTCTGGGTTGCATGTAAAATTCTGATAAAATGGTATACTTTATTCTTTTACATAAAAATATGTCATGAATTTCTCCTTGATTTGACTGTTGGAGAAAATTTTGTATTACTTTTCCTTAAACCTGATCTTATTAATGGTAACTAATTAGTCTCATCATTTGTCCTTTTCTTGTTGCTGGAGACCAAATCTGGGGCTTCCTACATGCCAGATAAGCTACTCTACCATTGAACAATATCAACAACCCTCTTAATGTGGAGTAGTGGCTACCAAAGTGCTTAGAAGTTGTTTAGTACTTATAGTGTGGCAGCAGTCAGGGTTCTTTATTCTTTTTCAATTTTGGTTTATTAGGACAGAGTCTTGTAGCCTAGATTTGCCTCCAACTTACTGCATAGCCCAAGTTGGGCTTGACATTCTCTCAGCCTCCCAAGTGCTGGGATAATAGGTGTGCTTTGCCTTGGCTTGCCCAGCGATTAGGTTTTTAAAGTATAAGCTTCCTTTTATTATTATGGATTTTTATGTTGTTATATGTTTTATAAATAACATCAGAGTATATAAAATTATATCTGGAATCACAGTTACTAAATATGTTAGATATTGAAAAATGTTAGCACAATTTCTATATTCCTTGTTTTATGCAGGAAAAAAATGATATTTTCTTTGGTTGGGATATCATTCCTCCCCCCACCTCCACAGTTGTGCAGGTGTGGATGTTTTGAAACATAGTTTCGCTGTGTGCTCTGATTGCCTTTGAATTTGCTTTATAGTTTACACTATCCTCCAAATTATCATTCTTCCCTTCTTGGGTCTTGGGATTACAGGCATGCATCATCGTGCCTGGAATAAAGCCTCTTCTTTTCTCTTACCATGTAGAATGTTACCTCTTCCATATGTAATGATTCATATTATATACTTGACATCATACCTATTTTATAGTACATGTTTGCTTAGCTATTAGTGTTTTATTTGGTTGTGTCTCATTTTTCCCCTCAAATGTAAGTCTGTCCTGTAAATTATGACTTAAATTAATTATATAATATTGTTATTCTTTAGTTTTTTTGAGTTTTTGGGAAGTAGACAGTGTTTCTTCATTTTTAGTGCTCTAGAATTGGTTACAGAAATAATACATAGTGGAAATCATTCTCATGAGATTATTAGAGAGTATTAGTAATTTTATATGGAATTTTTATGACGTTGATTGTGTTCTGACTCTAAATATAAGTTATAATTTACACACATGATAAATATATGAGGGTCAGTATATGAAAGGATAAAGGGTATGTCTTTAGGTCATTTTACAAAATTATTAAAGCAGTCCTATATATGTGGTTATACTTGGTCATAATACTGGTACTTTTCCTTCTTTCAGAGGTGACATTGTAATTGCAAAAAGTCCGAGTGATCCAAAATCAAATATCTGTAAAAGAGTAATTGGTTTGGAAGGAGACAAAATCCTTACCACTAATCCATCTGATATCTTTAAGAGCCGTAGTTATGTAAGTAATGTTTCAATTATGTCATTTTTTTTTTTTGCTATCATAGTCGATTAATATTAACTGAATACACTGAGAAAACAAAATGGTCTTTGAAAATGTTTGTATTGAGGTGGAGGGTGGCTCAGCAGTTAAGGACACATACTCTTCTTCCAGAGGACCCAAGTTTGAGCCCTAGCACCCAAATCAGGTGACACATAACGCCCTGTAACTCCAACTCTAGAAGATTCAACACTTTTGTACTCGTTAGGCACAGTCATTCACATGCACATGCACACTGACAAACCTACATATACATATGCATATAATTAAAACTAATAACTTAAAAATATGTATTAGCATATATTAACTGTATATTTTATAGTGGGTTTCACTGTGACCCCCTCATATATGTTCATTAGTACTTTGATGGTATTCATCTCCCAATCCTCCTGCCATTCCAGATAATCTACCTTTTCTTGTCAGCAAGTTCCCCTTTTACTTTCCTGTTCGGTTTTGGTTGTCATTGTTTTGGTTTGATTTTCTTGGTAGTGGTGATCCAGTGAATTTCATTTGGGTTGCTTATAAGAGCATGGGTGGGTACAAGGTTATTTATTCCACCAGTAGGCACCACTAGAGAGAATGTCTCCACCCACTACCACTCCACAAACCATTAACTGCAATAGCTCTTCAGGTAAGATCAAGTCTTTTGAAATCCTACCGACTTTATGACAGAATATCTATCAATGGACCCAATTTTGAGCAGGTCTTATCAGGTAGTTAGAGCTTTTTCGAGTCCAGGAGTGAATAGTCATTTGATGTCCAGAAAATGGTGTTCCATAGCACTCCAGCCCATTCTCGGTTCTAACATTTTTGCTGCCCTCTATTCCATGAGTCCAAGAGGAGACGATACAGATGTCTCACTTATGCTTGAACATTCAGCGTTCACTTATCCTCGGTGCCATGACTAGCTGTGACTCTGTCCAGTAACTGGTCAGCACTGAGAAAAGAAGCATCTCTGATGAGAGCTGACAGTGATGTGATAACAGCATGCTGTGCAACTTGGGAAGAAAGGTTTTATTCCAGCTTACAACTCCCAGGGCACGTACATCGCGAGGGAAGTCAGGGCAGGGACTTTGAGGAAGGAATTGAAACAGTGCTTGAAAGAACACTGGGTTAGCACCCCCCACAGCTGCCTGGACCCATGTACATCAAGTCAGTCAAGAAAATGCCCAGTAGACTTGCCTATAGAGTTTTATGGATACATTCCCTCCCAATTGAAAGTCTTCCTCTTGTGTTAACCAACAGAGGGCATAGGTTTAATTACTTTGTGGACAAACAAACAAAAATGTTGAAGGTAATTTAACAGGTATATCATGTCCATTTAGCAAGTGACAACTATCGTTTCCCCATTATGCCATGACCTTCCAAGTCATGGGCTTTTGATCAAGTTGACAGTACCAGAAGTGAATTCCGTCCTGTAGAGCAGACCCCAGTTAGAAAGCAGTTGGCTGCTTCCATAATATGTGTATGCATATGCCAGTGGGTACATCATGCTTAACCAGTCAGTAATGTTGTTTGGGGAAAGAATCTTTCTTTGTTTTTTAATTTAAAAATTTCATCAAGTAGAGTTTAAATATATTAAAAACAGCAACAGCTTGTTTGTGATAATATTTTACATATTTTAGTTCTTTCTAAAACCCTATAGAATCACCTCAATTTGAAGAGAAACAATATATTTACGTAGTCTTAAAATGTCTGTCAGGAGGTATTCATTACATATGAAATAGTAATGATTTCATATGGAAGGAAAACAGACACCACCTTCAACAGTGAAGGTCAACCTTCATCTGTACTAAGACATACCAATATAATGTAGATTAAAACTCAAAGAAGGGCACATGACTTTTATGACACTTTTACCAAACAGTAACAAAGCAACTTAATTATAATCAAGAGAAAACATCAAATTATGGGTTGAGAGGATTCTAGGATACAGTTGACTAGTGCATCTCAAAAATGTCATCACCGGGTGTAGTGGCACACGTAGGTGACCCCAGCACTGGAGACGCTGAACAGGAGGATCTCTAGAGTGAGTTCAAGGTGACCCTAAACTATATAGCAGGACCCTGCCTTACAGAAGTCAGAATGGAGGGCCATAGAAAAATTAAATTGCATATAATCAACTTATCTTTACAAACAGAAGAATGCAAAGGGAGTAGGATTGAAGACTAACAAGCAGATGTACTATGTTGGTTTTCCCCCCAAGTCACACAGCTATTATCATACAGCTTATGGGAAAAGATGTGATGGCCCTTTCTTTACTCAGCATATACTCTCTTCCATAGCTAGAGTCTAATTTTCTACTTTAAATTTTGTGTGTTGCTATCAAATTATACAAATGTCTGTTAACCAACTTCACCTCTATTCTTCCCTAAAAGAAGCTAATAATTGAAATTGGTCTTCTTCATTGTTCCTTCATTTTGAACCTTGATGGCTTGATTACTCTATTAAGAGAATTTGCCCAATAGTTTATTAGTCTATTATGTACCATTTAAAATGGAGTCTGGCTCAGCCATGTAAATGATTTTTGACATATATTGCTATAGATCTAGACACAGAGTAATTGTTAGCTGATAGTGATGATGTGAAGATGATAGCCTGGTGTCAGGTAATTTGTTTTTCTACTGTGGCTTTCTTTATGAACATTTCATCCTTTTATTCTTCAGAATTGTCAGTGTGTCATATGCTTTTATCCTCACATAACTATTCTCATACCATGAGGTATTCTAGTGATATCTAAGTTGTCTTAGCTAAAAGAATCTACTTCAGATCAGAAATAGTTTTCTCAAGAGTCAGAACAAAAAAGATATCCTTATTGTGTACATAAATTCCTAGATTTATGTATGCTGGTTTCTTTGTTAGAGTCTGTAGACTAGGAATATTGGGGCTAAAAGGTTTACATATAAATCCTTGCTCTGAGTAATCAGAGAAGACAACCAGAGAATTTCAAAATGTGAACTTTTTGAAAATTCTATTTAAGGAAAATGTTCATCAAATTTTATATGTCCAATGAATGAGCAAGTAGAGGCCACTGCCCTTGTTTTCCCAGGAGTGTTCCATTGACTTTGGTGTTCGTAAGTGCAGAGTACACAAATGAAATAAACTTGGAAGAATGGCAAACTCATTTAGTCACTACGATTGCGACCCAATTAAGTAGGGAGTAGCAGTATTTGTCTCATAAGCAAACTATGCAATGGGGAGGTTAAATAGATGACCTGTTTCAAACAGGAGTTGTGTTTTAAATGCCAGGAGCTTGTCTCCAGATATATATTCCCCACCAGGTTATTACATCTCTCAGAATAGGCTCTACTTATCTATTATTTCAACTCCCATCTCATCAAATTATTTTTTTTCTTAAATGCATTCATCTTTGCTATTTTAAAAAAGAAAGGCAATTATTTCTGGTCAGGAATAGTATTAGTTGTTCAAGAAGCTAGGTTTTTTTGTGTTTAGAATTTATTTATTTATTTATTTATTTATTTATTTATTTATTTATTTTAATTTGCCTGTCTGTGATTGTGTACTGTGTGAGTAATAGTCTCTGAGGAGGCCAGAAGAGAAAGTTGGGTCCTCTGGAGCTACAGCTACAGGTGCTTGTGAATTGCTTGCTGTGAGTGCTGCAGCATCTTTCTAGCCCCAGAAGCCAATATTTGTTGAGGTTTTCCTAGGCCCAGTTTTTTTATTTCTCAAGAACTGCACAGCTATTAAAGAACCACTTTAGCAAGTGTGTCCTATTGATCAGGCGATTTCTAACAAAAATTCATATATGTGTGGAATACTCTGAAAACACCCCAAGCTGCTTGTGACGTTTGCCCCTTTAGAGTATTGTTCACTTTTAGGCTATCTTGGGAGTACACTAGTATTGTAGTTTATAAAATAGTTTTCTTATTTTACCTATGCATTCCTTTAGGAAAACCATTCATGTTTATGTCAGTTGAACTACACAGTAAAGATATCAGTATGAAGTATGTTTTCAATTGGCGGCAAAACCATTTATTCTATTATGTAGGTGTCTCAGCTAGCAAAACACCACATTGTCAGTGATGCCTAGAAGATGCTGTGTGGCATACAAGAGAAGTCGTGCTGTTTGTAAGTTTAGCAAAACCTTAAGCAGATCCTGGTTAAATGGTATAGACCCATTTTATTTAGAGTCCTAAAGGACTGCTCTACTTCTAGCTAGTAATGGATTTATTTTTGAGGAAGGGCCTTTGCTGGCTCAGGACAGCCTCTTATAGCAGAGGCTGGCTAGGAATTCTTGTTCTTCCTGTGTTTGCTTTCAGATTTATATAAAATACAACCTGTTTTCTGAACTCCAAAAGCTCATATCTAAAATAAATAGTGGTCTATAGCCAGACCGCTCCTTTATTGGGTTCTTCTTCCTACCACCCCTCTCCACCCTTATGCCTTTCAACCCCTGAACACTAAGTAGAGGGGAAAGGGGCATCCATATTGATAGACTATACTTCCTGCTTATTAGGACCATCAAGTTCCTTGGGGCAAATGCAATCTTTGTGGTCAGGATATCTCCAACTAGTAATTCAGCAGCAGCAGAAGCAACAGCCACACCATCTTTCATGGGGGCTCTGACACTTATACCCTCTGAACAGTTCCCAGAATTCCAAACATAGACTATGCTCAGCTGGCAAAATCACACTCCTTCCAGAGCATGAGACAAATCATAGTTAGCTGCTGTAAACAATCTATAGCAGATCCATATCCCACACCTGCGATTAAAGCAAAAACATATTCACATAACATTTGTGTTTTTAAAGATACCAAAATTCTCACTACAGTAGTCATCTTATTCTTAGTATTTCAGAAACTAAAATCCTTATTTTCTTGGCTCAGTGGGTGCCTCCTTTGACATATCAGCTGTAGTAAACACATTATATTCTTCTGCTTTTGCAAGCCATGAAGTTTGGACTCAAGGAGTTTTCTTCTTTCACCTTACTGTGAAATCCATTAGAAACTTGTGGCTATAACTTGTAACAGTGATCGTGTCATGACACTGTCACTGCTATCATGCTCATGCAAAACAAGCTGATCTTTGCTGCTGTTGCTGTTGCAATGATTTCTGAACTACCACCTTTAAAATTCTCCCATATACTTGCTTTTCTATTCCCTCATGGCATATTCCCCAAACAGTAACTGAGTCCAACCTTTTAGCTGTTGATGCCTTTTAAGACCAGCCTCATTCTTCTGCTCAAAGACCCTCAGGTTCACTTGCTGATACCATAGCTCAGCCATAGCAATGCCTACAAAGCCCACCATTCCTTTGCCCTGCTGCCTTTCTTGTAATTAGAGCTTTATTGGAACATAGTGGTGCTCATTCATTTATATATTGTCTGTGTTCACCTTCACCAGAAGAGCAGAATCGAGCAGTTGACAGGGACAATATTGTGCAGGGTCTCAGCTATTTATTCTCTGACTCTTACCAGAAGTCTGCTGTTGCCTACTCTAGATAAGGTTTTAATGCCAGAGAATTCTTTTGATTGTTGCTGATTCTCCAGTATGCAACTATAAATTCACATCTATTAGCCTCTATCAGAATACTAGGGATTTTGTTATTGTTTGTTTTGTTTTTAAGACAGGGTCGCACTAACCATGTTTGTTCAACCCCAATCTTCAGAGGTAGAAGCAGGAGGTTGAAGGTCATCCTAAGCCATATAGTATGTTCAAGGCCAGCTTGGAATACATGAGACCCTGTCTTAAAATAAAAAAGTAACAATAATAACAACCCTCTCACCCCTCAAAAGGCAGGGGCCCACTTAGCCTATGCTGGCCTTGAACTTGTTTTACAACCAAGGTTAGTCTTAAAACTCCTGATTCTCCTGCTGACACATCCCAAGTGTAAGGTTCTCAGATATGTAGTGCTACATCTGGATAATTTCAAAATATTTGAAGACTGGAAAAATGTACCATGAGTAGTAGGTTGTGCTCTTCTTCTGTTTAACTTCTAGTCTAGTGTTATCATTCATTTCGGTTGTAGAAGAGGATGATACAGCCTTTAGAAATGTAGCTTTTTCTGTAGCTCCTAACACCATGTTACTGCTAATCTCGGTGTAGTCTGACCTTTACAGAACACTATTACCTTACAGAATAACAGATGGAGGTTGATAATATTAGAATTCCTGTTAAGAGTTTGCCAGAACAAAATGCCAATTAAATGTTTACATAACTAACTCAATTTGGATTGGAAGTTTTAGAACATTTAATAAGTACACCAAAAATCACATGGCTCTGAATTGAGTTACATTTTATTTATTTGTTTACTTATTTAACATTTATGTATATTGAACTTGGTTTAAATTACAATAAAGAGGTGGTGAACTTGAATTCCGTATGACCTGCACTGGTCTCAGTTTTAAAGGTTTGATGCTTTAGAAAGGCTATGGTGGGTTGGTATGGTGGGTTGGTATGGTGGCAGCTGAATTGCCCTTGTGCAGTTCAGTGCCTCCTCTTTAGGTTGTGTGGTAATAAAGCTTTCTACATTTAAGTTGAAGTACAGGAATGCGCCTTCTAGACTTATTTATCCACTATGGGGCTTTGTTCTTTTGGTCTTTGGTTGGTTGACAGATTACCAAAAGGTCAAGTTGTTGCCTGTGGTTTTGTAAACTTGTCCTTTAACTGAAAACAATCTACTTTCCAGTAGTTGTGTCAAACTATGAATCCTTTTAACTTCTTAAAAATACTATTGCATTTAGAGAGAGAGAGAGAGAGAGAGAGAGAGAGAGAGAGAGAGAGAGAGAGAGAGAGAGAGAGAATATATGTGTGTGTCTAAGGACAGCTTGTAGGAGTCAGTTCTCTCTCACACCATGTGAGTTCTGGGATGAAACTCAGCCATGGCAGCATGTGCCCGTACCTTCTGAGCCATCTTGCAGTCCTGCATATTCACATATTTCAAGCAAATTTTCAACATCTCAACCATAATATCTTATGTGTGTTTATGCAAACTTCAGTACATTTCTGAGATTGTGGTCTAGAGAGCTTTTGTTCTTGCATGCCTTGTCTGACCTCAGTGAGAGAGGATGTGTGCTTGGGGGTGGGACTCATAGAGGGCCTCCCCTCCTCCCCTTCCCCTCTTCCTCCTTTTCCCCCTTTTCCCCCTTCCCTCCTTCTCTGAGGAAGGGCAAGGGTGGTGATTGGGAAGAGAGGGAGGAAGGGGCCTATGATCAGGATGTAAAGTGAATAAATTAATTAATTAATGAAAAAATTAAGAATGTATGTTTTTACTTTTAATTTATAGTTATCAAAAAAAGAAAAAGAGGCAAAACTTTTTGGTTGTATTTAATATCACAGATTCCAGTACACAGAAAGTATCCTCAACAAATTGTAATGTACAATTAGGATGGAGTGATGGAGGCTGAATAACAAATGTCATGTTGCTTGTGCCTCTTTTTTTTGTCAAACTTAGGTGTGTTAATATTTTTGTTACTGGTAGAAATAAAAGAGAGAGTTCTGTGTTTCAGAAAGAGCTAATTAAATATACTCAGGATGCATTGGTGGGATTGTGTTAGTACTTGGAAATGCAACTGCACAGTAGGAAGAAAGCTGATTTATAGTACACTAGGAAATATTTAAATCAAACTGACAATGTGCAAAACAGCCTCAACAATTAGATAGCATTGGAAAATGGCCACTTTATATAGTTAGTGCTAGTAGTCCTTTAATGTAGACTGTATGTTTAGGATTCAGTTGAAACCCCTGAGTATTCTAATGCTGGTTTTCTGTTTGTTTAAGTGTCATTTGCCTTCGCTAAATGTTGCAACCATCTGGTCTTGTATTAACCGGTTATATTATTAACAGAAAAAGCATTTTTGTGTGGGGAGAGGAATCATCAGGTGAAAGGGCTTGTTTATTATAAGTTGCTGATACACTAAATTCTAGGTCATTTAGATAGAAGGACTACCTAATAATGTCACTTACTACACTATATCTAAGCAAGGGACTTGCTTTTTTTTTGCAAACTCTGGTGATAAAAGCTGTACCACACATCCATTTCTCAGCAACAGCTCCAGGTAATCAATCAGTCCATGCTACTAATGCCTTAATTGCAGCTGGTATGGAGGATTATGTTTACTCTCTTGCTAAAGTGAAATTCACTACGGAGATGACGTGGCTCTCTCATCCTATAGCTAACACAGTTCAGAAGATAAATATCACTAATAGTTTAGTAGTCTGAAGATGGTTTTTTTTTTTTCCCACTTAGATGTTAACAGTAAAGAATCATTTTTTAGGCCTCTCATTTCAGTTCTGGTGCCTTCTTTGAACACTTTCACAATAGTTTAAACTTGACAATTATTTTAGAATTTCATTTTATAGTCTTTTTAAAGATTTATTTATATATGTATATGAGTACTTTGTCTTCCTGTATGTCTGCACACCAGAAGAGGATGTCAGATCCCATTACAGATGGTTGTGAGCCACCCTGTCATTGCTGGGAATTGAACTCTGGATCTCTGGAAAAGCAACCAATGCTCTAAACCTCTGAGCCATCTCTCTAGCCCTAAACTCCTATTCTTATATGTCTGAAAATATGTTTATGAAGATCAGCATTTGTGGTTGAAGATTAGAAAGCTGTTCTGAAATTAATGCACTGAAATACTCCTAGTGTTCAATATGCATTAATTTCAAGGCAAGTTATTAAGCATTATATGTTCTTAGATTTTAAAAAACCAGATGTTTAAAAAAATGTGCTTAAAATGAAATGCTTTTGAGATTCAAGTGTCCTTGCTGTATCACTCCCATTTCCATTTGCTAAAACAGAAACAAAATGGCCTGATCTGAATGGCTGCAGAAAGTGTATGTTTCCTGTTACAAGAAAAATGTGCAAAAAAGCATTCCTAAAGGATCACTCTTCTTCTTGCCTTCATGGTTTAACACACTTATTGAAAGAACCATTATGCATAAAGCCACAGATAGGGCCAGTGCATACCTATCCTTTTCCTTGTAAACTACAAGATTTATAGTAAATAAGGGGTTAACTTAAAAACAATTTCTTAAGATTTTCTGTTTTGAAACATCTGGAAAATCAATATATAATATCTTACTTGGTTGTCAAAATTTTTTTAATTAGGTGTTCTTGCTTAATCAAATAAATGAATGATTACAGTTTAGTGTATGTGTTATTTGATATTTAAGTTCTCATCAGATTTCACTTGAATCAAGAAACATACCACCTGTGGCTTGCTGTGCAAAGCTGCCTGTGATAAATGGACACCCACAGACCATGGGGCAATTACATTTGTTGCTTGTACTAAAAAGGAGGCACTTAACCAGACCTCCGTGAGTATAGCCAAGAACTGCAAGCTGGATCCTTTTTCCCAGCCCTGAGATTAGCTTTTATCATGGTTCAGGAAGCAAGCATTGCAGACTCACAATAGTCTCAAAAGAAAAATAATCTGACTTAGAAAATGTTGATTATGGGAAAGAACACAAAATATAACTAGAATTCAGAATTTCTGAAACATTGGTTATTAGAGTATTTTCTAGCCCTCCTTATATAAGATTATCATAGCTTTTAAAAGCATAATATATTTTACTCTGCTATCTTTTCCTGTTCATACTTTAGTATAGGGCTGCTATAAACTTATTTCTCATGTTGTTTGATATAACTGTAGTTTTTATATGCATTACTGAAAGCAGCTGAAGTCTATTATATGGGTTAGAGGCTAGCCTGCTCTCACTGTAGTACCAGAGACAAAAAAGCTTTTAAAAAGTTATCAGTAAGGTTTTCCCTGGCTGGCCCTTTTGAACAGTATCAGGCTGGGGACTGAAGGGTAGCTCCATGGCTAAGAGCCACCATGGCCTGTAACCAGCTCTAGTGGAGCTGATGCACAGTTCTGGGCTCCATGACCACCTGTATGCATGTGTGCATTCTAACATAGAGACGAGACGTACATACATACACATTAAAAATAAATCTTTAAAAGTATCAGGCAGCTGTGCATGTTGATGCACACCTTTGACCCCAGCACTTGGGAGGCAGAGACAAGCAGATCTCATGATTCCAGGGTCAGCCGGTTCTAAAGTAGTGAATTCTAGTCCAGCCAAGGCTACATAGTGAGACCCTGTCTTAACAAAACAAAACAAAAACCAAAAAACAAAGCATTAATAAAGTCAAGCTGGGCATGGTGGTAGATGGGGCATAGATGAAATTCCAGCACTTTGAAAACTGAAGAAGAGTATTGTGAGTTCAAGGACAGACTGGGATACATAGAAACTCTCAGGGGAAAAAAGGGACACATATCACCCAAAAGGTAAAACCGTTTAAGATAAACATGCATGTATATGTATAATAGATTTCTAGGTAATGCATGCTATTATAAAATATAAAATTTGAGATATAAAGAACAAGAACTTTATGCTTTTATTATACACACAGTCCTGAAAGTTACTTTTTATTGATTCATCTGTAGAAATCTTTCCATTAGTTTGTTCTTTATTAACATACTTTGGTTTTTGTATTTTAATCATCTGTCTATTATATAAAAGAATTATATTTTATTTAGCCTCTGCTTATTGACCAACATTTATACTATTGCCAATTTTGAGACAAGAGAAAGAACAGAGTAAACATTTGCCCTTATTTGTATCTTTTTGAATGATTGTTTTGTTTTTGAGACAAGGTCTCTTATAGCATAGGCTGGCCTCAGACTCTGTACCCAAGGATGACCTTGACTTTATGAGCTTCCTGCCTGTACTTCCTGAGTGCTGAGATTACAGGTGTGCAACACCAACAGTCCATTTTAATGTTGTTCTTTAGCTAGAACTCAGGGCATGGTGGCATGCTAGAGAAGTGTTTTGTTGACTGAGCTATCACCCCAACCCCTTGTCTCTGTCATCATGAAAGCACTGGTTGATTGCTAGCGGAGGCAGAGATTAGGTTCTTAAGTGGTTGAGCTACAAAAAGATCTCCAGAGATCTACATTTATATTCCTTTGGTTGATAGCTAAATACTGAATCATACCTATTCACAGCAAAATTCAGTAATAAAATAAAGGTGACTAACAGGGAGCTCCAAGGCTTAATTCCTAGAATTCACACAAAACCAGAAGACATGAGTTTCCTAAGCCAGTATGGACAAGCCAGAGACCTGGAAAGATTGTGCCCCCACAGTACCGTGAGAAGGAACTCTTGCCAGCAGCTTGAAAATAAGGCTTAAAGTGAGTAAGCTGAGGTGCAGCTGCTGTACCCCTTTCACCATGGTACTCTGTGAAGACTGGCAGCAAGTCCATTCAACAGAGGGTGTCTAGCTAAGTCACAAACAACTAGCTCCATGAAGAAAGCAGTAAAAGGAAACTCACACAGAAATGAATCAGGTAACTAGGCCCAGAAAGAGACAGGTGGTAAAATTACCAGAAAGCGCTCTAAAGTGCCATTTCTAATTGTTTTCAATGAACCAGAGTATACGTGAGCACGATGGGGTAAAAATGGTAAGTAAAGAAACAACACGCTTCCTGTTTGAAATCCTTTCACTTAGATTTGACAGCAGAATTGTAACTATAAAAGAAAAGATCAGTAATTTTGAAATATCTCTCAACAATGGATAAAATAAAGGTACTTACACACAGAAATTGGAGAGGACTTATAAAGTTGAAAAATTCCTTGCAAATAGACTTACAAAAAATGTGAAAGGACAGTCCTCCAACTAAAATGCAAAGGAGCTGCACAGTATAAAAACACCATCAATAAACATGTTTGCTTATTCAGAAAATACAGTATTTATTATCTTTTGCAGTGTTTGGAACTAAACCCAGGGCTTTACATTTAGGGAGACCCTCTAACCCTGAGCTGTAATCTCAGCCTAGTTTTGTTCTTATTTGTAAACTGCACTTACACATCTTACAGACCCACTGAAATTGCATGCACAGATATAAAACAATGCTTTTCTGATACTAATAAGCAATATCCATTCAAAAGAAATCAAAAAATGAATCCTATTCAACATAGTTTTGGTTTTTTTTTTTTTTTAAAAAGATTTATTTATTTATTATATGAGTACACTGTCGCTGTCTTCAGACACACTGGAAGAGGGCAGCAGATCTCGTTACAGATGGTTGTGAGCCACCATGTGGTTGCTGGGAATTGAACTCCGGACCTCTGGAAGAGCAGTCAGTGCTCTTAACTGCTGAGCCATCTCTTCAGCCCCAAAATAGGTTTAAAAACAAACTTCGACCAAACAACCAACACCTACCAAAAATACTTAGGAATGAAGCTAACAAAGGAAGCGAAAGAACTCTATACTGAGAAGTTCAAAGTCCTGAAGACATGGAGGACAATACTGGAATATGATGAGCAAGCCTCCCCTTTTCATGGATCAACACAGGATAGTGAAATGGCTATACCACCAAAAACAACCTATAGATTCAAAGCAATATCCATCAGAATTCCAACACTTTTCTGTTACAGAAAAAGAAAAGGTAATCTTATAATTCATATAGATCCTCAAAAGTCAAAGCAGACCTGAGCAAAAAGAACAGTGCTGGAAGTTATTATACCATCAATTTCAAGTTGCATTGGAGAAACTTATTAACAAACTCAGCATGGTACTGGTTCAAAGACAGACATGTAGATCAATGGCATAAAACAGTGGACCCAGATACAAACCTATACACCTATAACCACCTGATTTTTTTTTTTTTTTTTTTAACTAAGATGCCAAAACGATTGTTTTCAAGAAATGGTGTTAGGAAAACTGAGTAGCCACTTTAAAAAAAAAAAAAAAAAATCAAAGCTAGATTACTCTATCACTCTGCACAAAAAGCCAGTTCAAAATGGATTAAAGTTTAGTATTTAAGACCTGAATTTGGAAAGTATTCAAGAAAAAATGTTTAAAGATACAGATATGGACAAGGACATTCTGAAACAGACTCCAGTAAGTCAGAAAATAATTACCAAAAACTTACAAATGGGGACTGCATGGTGTTAAAAACAAACAAACAAACAAAACCCCAAACAAACAAAAAACACTTCTATACAGCAGGATAATAGTCAAGTGAAGAGACAGGCTACAGAATGGGAGAAGATATCCAAATGATATAAAGAACACACACACACACACACACACACACACACACACACACACACACACACACACACACACCAACCAACAAAAACTATCAAAAAACCAGACAATCCAATCAGTGACTGAACTAATAAAGGAAGAGACAATTTTAAAAAGATAAAGTGCAAATGGCTAATCAACATGATAGATCGTATCAGTCAGGGTTCTCTAGAGTCACAGAACTTATAGGTAGTGTGTGTGTGTGTGTGTGTGTATATATATATATATATATATATAGCGAGGGAATTTGTTAATGACTTACAGTCTGTAGTCACACTCCCCAACAATAATCAGCAGTAGCTGTGAATGAAAACCCGAGGATCTAGCAGTGGCTTAGTCCCACAAGGCTCGCAGGTGAAGAAGATTGAATCTTCCTCCTTCCAATGTCCTTATGTAATCTCCAGCAGCAGGTGTGGCCCAGAATAGAGGTGTGCGCACCACCTCACCTGAAACTTGTGTCTTCCAAACTCAAGATCCAGATCACAGGTGAGCCTTCTAATTCTGGATTGTATCACTCCAGATAGAGTCAAGTTGACAATCAGGAATAGCCACTACAATCATTCATCATCTTATCCACCAGAGGAACAGAAATTAAACTTTGTTCCCATCTCACCCCAGTTAGGTGGCTATCAATAATACATATAGGCAAGAATGTGGGAAACAAAGGACATTTTTATACTGATGATGGGAATGTAGGTTGAACTAGCTCTATGGAAATTAAAATGAAAGTTTCTTTAGAGAGATAGAAACAGAACTATGACATTATCCAGCTATCCTATTTCTCAGTATATACCCAAAGGACCCTAGGGCAACATACCACATTCATGTTTGCTGCAGCACAGTTCACAGTACCCAAGTTAATGGAATAAGCCTCTCTACCTGTCAAAGACACATGTGCATTATAAAAGAATGGTGTACATACATAATGCAGTTATAGTCAGGTAGAATAAATTTATTTCCTGGGGAAATAGATGCAAGGGGATATGGCCATATTAAGTGAGAGAAGTCTGTTACAGGAAGACAAACTTTGTATTTTCTATTATTTGTGGTCCTATAATTAAAGAATTTATGCATATCCAACCCTTGCCCCCTGCAGCAGGTGAGTGCTGGCCCTGACCCCCACTTGCTACAGCCCTCAGAAGAGCAGCCCTCTACCTTGCCTGGGCAGCAGGGTAGAGCTGATCCAGTTTGGGAAGGGGGTTGCTGGTGAACCTACCAGAGAGCAGGAGAATGGGAGTGCCAGTGGGCTGACCAGCTCAAATACCTCTCAGGCCCAGGTTCAGAGCTTTTAAATTTTCCCACCCCTCCATCTACCCCATCCATGAACTGGTATAGTGCATGAAGGTGCTGGTCCCACAGATCCAAAACTACAGGATTTCCATGACACAGGCAACAACAGGATATCCGCGAGCAGTCCCAGTGAGGTCCCAGTGGAGTAGCAGAAGCCAGAGGCCTTGCAATGAATATTTGCAAGCAAAAGTGTGTGGACAAAAGGGAACACTATGGGAAATAGTGTGACCCACTACAGCTTCCACAATGAGTTTTTCTCCCTCTATTGAGGGGAGGTTGCAAGGGTGGAGGACAGGTATGAGGGGAGCGGGAATTCAGTGGAATTGTGGTGCATGACATGAAATTCACAAAGAACCAATGGAAAGTATCTGAATGTTTCAAGATAAAAAGATATATACTTAAGAAATTTTCCTTTTAAACTTACAAGCAACTGTTAAAAGTGTCTGAGTATATCAAGATAAAAAGATCCACACTTGGGCTGGAGAGATGGCTCAGCGGTTAAGAGTACACTGGTTGCTCCTCCAGAGGTCCTGGGTTAAATTCCCAGCACACACATGGCAGCTCAAAACTATCTGTAACTCCAGTTCCAGCGGATCTGACACGTTCCCACAGGCATACATGTAGGCAAAACAGGAATGTACATAAAATAAAAATAATCCAAAAATTATTCCTACATAAGAGATTTTCCTTTTATAAGAGATGCTCTTAGATTAAAGGTAACATCAGCAATGAAACTGTTCTGTCTGTTTGTTTGTTTTTGGGTTGTGTATGTTACATGAAGCATTAAGTCTAATGCTTTGTTTTGTTTTGGAGGTGGGTACTGGGGAATGAATGCAGCATCCCTTATGTGCTAGGCAGTGTGGTAAGTTCTATCCCTAGCTCTTATATTGTCTTCTAAATAAATGAAAAGAGATTGGGGATCACTCAAATTGCAATGAACCCAATGTTCATTGGGTGAAGGCATTAGCCTGCTAACCTAAGTTCAATTCTTGTAATGTACAAGACGGAAAAAGAGCACTGACTCATCCTTCAATCTCCAGAGGTGCACACACACACACACACACAGAGAGAGAGAGAGAGAGAGAGAGAGAGAGAGAGAGAGAGAGAGAGAACCTCAGTTCTTAAAACTAAGACAAAAACAAAGATACAAAGGCACTATTTCTTACCATTGGGTGGGCAAACATTTGATGACAATGGTAATATAAAATAATAAAAAAATCATAGCATTAATATCTACTTGCTTATTTTGTCATAAAAACAGTGAAAAGAGACACACAAAAGGAGGCTGGGGAGGTAGCTCAGTTGGTAGAGTACTTGCCTAGAATGCCGTAGGCCCTGGGTTCAGTCCCCTACACCACATAAAATCAGGCATGATCACACATGCCTGTAATCCCAGAAACAGGAATATCATGAGTTCATCTTCTAGACTACAGTTTGAGGCCAGGCTACATGAGACCCTGTCTCAAAACAACAAAAACGACATGAAAGTTGGATGTTGTTATAATCCAGTACCCCAAGCACGGCTGGCATTACATGACAGGTGCAAACGGGGGAACCACATAGCAATGTCATAGGCCCTCAGCTAGGTAGAGATCGCCCTACACTGTAGTGTAGTACCCTATCTGTAAGACATCTCTTTTTTCTTCTTACTGGTTGGTGTCTCTTACACATTCATACATAGCACCAATATTAGGACTAAGGAAATTCTTCAAGAACTAGAAATCTAAACACAAGAGTTCTTTATCTTGTATTTTCTCCAAAAGTACAGTAGGCACACTTGGCTTTCCACCTGCCATGCTCATTTGTGTGTGACTTCAGATACATTTGGTTTTCTACACTTCACCACCTGTCAGTCAGTTTATGATATAGGTAGTACTAGACATGTTATCAGCTCCAGGACCTGAAGCTAGTTCATTTAATCAAGATATCCCAGAAATACAATCTTATGAAAATGAACTTAAAATGTAAATGTTCATAATATACCAAAAAAACATTGTAATACAAAAATCAAATTATAGTGTATCTTATTAATCCAATGAAATCTTCCCAATAGATTGTTTTGGTCTGGTCAATAAAATCAACTTTTCTTGCATTAACAAAAACTGTAAAATAAAAACATAAAGAAGCAGTGTACAGATGCTGTCAGAAAGCACCTTCTAAGTTTACATCGAATGGATTATTAGTGGGTGAATGTCTCATGTTGGAAGAATGCATTTTTTAAAAAAATTATTGCCTTTGAAAGAGGATAATTAAGCAAACATTTATACCTTTTTACTAGTTAATATACAAGACTTATCTTTTCATCTAGTAGAAGGTCACTGTCATTACTTTGCAGCTGATAGTTTTATATTAGGTCCTTCTGGTTCTTGATGGTCATTATCAAGGCAATGAGATATGGCCGGTACCAAGGCAAGACGGGGCCTTAATTAGAGCGCTGACAAGCCCACTGCAATACAGTGATGGGATTATTTGTGATTGATGTCACAATCCATCACCACTTAGTTCATCATGAGCACTCTAATAGGTCTGGCCTTAGAACTGGCCCCAGGATGTCGCTGACTGGCTGCCCTGCTTATGCTACTACTGCAACAGGAAGTCACATTTTCAGTCAGCAGCCTAATGACCTCTTTTGAAATCTGGCACACTGTTTTGGGTTTCTTAAAAACTTTAGTTTGGGGTTTCTATAAATTAGTGTTTGGGACCCATATAATAAAGAGATCTTTTTAAAATGTAGAAACCTTTGATATTTGGTTAGTTAGTAAGAAATGAAAATAAAAATAGCAAATTTTTATGACATGTATAAAGGAAGACTTTAGGACATACGCTCTTCCTCCAAATGAAATTGTTCTTTCACATAGGGTCTGTGTAGCTCATGCTAGCTTTCAGTTCCCCTTGCTTCAGTTTCCTGAGTGTGGGGATTCCAGCTGTACACCACAGTTCCAGGCCTTTAATTTCAGTGATAGTCCCCTGTTGAGGTTTTCTTGTTTCTAAAGGGCCTGCTTTTCTTTACTAATTCCAGGTGCCAACAGGTCATGTTTGGTTAGAAGGTGATAACTTACAGAATTCTACTGATTCCAGGTATTACGGACCTGTACCATATGGACTAATAAGAGGACGGATCTTCTTTAAGGTATGTCTGAGTGCCTGAAACACCACCTTTGTTCTCGGAGCTGGTGGGGGTGCAGAGGTCTCTCTAATTAAACTTTGAAATCCATGGCTTCCAAGTTGACTCAACTATTGCAGTGACTGCATTTGATGAACATTTTACCTTTACTTAAGAACTATGAATAACTGAGAACGTTTATAATAAAATTCAAACGAAATTAGTAGTAGCCTAGAGAACCTTTTAGTTTAGAGAAATCAAATTCTGCCATGTGTGACTTTGACAGCCATAGTCACATCCTGGCATTTCAGCAAGCACTTCTGCAACAGCAGCCCAGGCTCAGTCTAGTTGGAATACAGCAAGCCATAGGCAGGTATATGGCTGTAGAGAAAGTACAAGCCTTAGATGACATTAGTTCTTAGATTCATTGGTTCTTCCATTATTGATTGAGATAATTTTGTTTTGAGACAGGGTTTCACTCTGTATTCCAGGCAGGTCTTAAACTCTCCCTTCCTTCTCTGTCTCATAAGTGCTAATATCACAGACGGTGGATTACAGGCATTTGTCACTACACCTGCTCTCCCCCTTGATCACAAGACTTTAAAAGAAAAATGCATGAATGAGGCAACTGGATACTACTCAGGGTTCTTTATACTTAAACAGATGCCATATTCAAGCACATAAAATGTAACTTATTTTAGGTTAGTAAAAGAAAATAGCCATGTCTTCACATACTTATATTGATTATAATCACAGGATTATATTGATTGACAAACAGGGTTTCTGGTATCATGTTTGAATGTCCCAGACTAAATATACATGTTTATTTTCAGAATAACTGATGAAGAGAATATACTGCAGTATCTAACATAGAGAAAAGGAAAAGGGAATATCATGATGATAAAGAATTTTCATTAATTGTATTTAACTATATTTTCATTTTACAGATTTGGCCTTTCAGTGATTTTGGATTTCTACGTGACAGCCCAAATGGCCACAGATTTTCTGATGATTAATAAGTACTTCCTTTTAACTTGATTATTGTCTCCTATTCAAGTGAATTTATTACTAAGTTGAAACCATGAACTTAACAATAAACTATTTGCTATTCAGTTTTATTTATTTTAAATATAAGAGTAAAAAATATCTCACTCTGTAATATACATTAACTAAAAGTATTTGGATAAAAATTAACCCAAAACAAGTTTTCCCTCTTAATTGTATGATATAAAAATATCTTTGGGAAGAAATCCAGATGAGTACCTCTTCTCTGAATTTTGGTGGTTTCCATACAAAGAAAGCAATCTGTTCTCAAGTGTACTTCATATGTTAGCTCTTCATAGCAGTCTAAGTCTACGACTGAGCATTCCAAGTCTGAGCTCTGCTGACAACACCATGAGTTAGACCTAAAAGAAATATTTGAGCAGCAGTCTCATAAAGGTCCCCTTGTGTTCATAAAGTGAATTCTAGCCTACATTGTACACAGAATGTTACATACAAAAGGAAGTCACATAAGATATGATGCCTACAGTCCACTGTAGTCAGTAATCACTCATTAGAAAAGCCCCTTCACCACACCAGTATGAAATGAATGGCCCCTTAAATGGAGGTGATCTGATAAAAAGGAAAGTTGAAATTTTAGGGTTTGTTTTGTTTTGTTGAATCTCAGTTTTGTTAAAGTTTCTTTTCCTAAATTACACCTGAACTTGAGATAGGTCCTAACAAGCTTTAGACATACAGAGCCAGGACTATAGTCACGTATTCTAACACACGGTCCTCTATCAGCTTTGAGATAGATTCATAACGATCCATATCCAGCCTTGTTTAGGGTAGAACTGGACTCACAATTCATTCACAAAAATTCTAATCTTATTGGAATGCCTGAGTTAATCAAAACAGTTATACAATAGGCATATAATTCAGTAACTAAAAACATCATCTTTTAGATGAACAACTTCATAATTAAGGATAGCAAGATAGTTCAGCAGGTACAGAAACTTAACCCATAAGCCTCAAGACCCAAATTTGACCCTTGGGACACACATGGGGGAAGAAGAATCAACTCCTCATAGATTCTCATATTGTCCTCTGCTCTTTATACACACACACACACACACACACACACACACACACACACACACACACACACACACATATTAAAGATTAAAGCCAAAAGCAAAACCCTTAGTAACTATAAAAAATACTCTTACCTGATTTTTGAAAAAGATACTTATACTTCAAAAAGGAAATAATTAGTTTGTACCAAAGAGAAAACAAAAGTTGTTAGCTAAAACTGCAAAAATATTATTCAAGTCCTTTTTATAATATCCTATGATTTACATTTTAGATATATATAAACAACTGAATTAATTTGTTAATCTGAAGTGGTCTTTGCTTGAAGATTTCATCTTATCTTCACAAATTATACAGCTAATAACATAAAAAGCATCTGTCTCCTTGTAGTTAAAGGATCCCAAGAATGAACACGCAGTTCAACTCTGATGAAGGAGTTCCACAATCAGTGAACACGTATCACAAGAAATAAGGTTTGCTTCTTGTGCTTCATCCTTGTAGACAGTGTATTTCCCACCACATCGACAGCTCAGAGAGAAAGACTCGTCATCTGAAAAGAATACAAAAATAATGCCTCAGATGTTCAGTCATCTACTTTGCTAAAACCATTCAAAATACAGGACATGTTCCAGAGAAACTGGAAAAATAAAACAAAACAAACAAAAAAAGACCAGGTACAGATAAAAATGTTTTAAAGGGAGCTGGAAAAATTCTCATGCATAGAAAAACTTATCTATTGAAGAGTCTCTTTATCTATAGTAGCAATGGACTCTGTATTCAATATTCACGGATGGGGGTGGGGCAAAGTATGCTTAGAGTAATCTATAAAATTTACTTAGAATTTTCCATTTTCTTAAGAATCCTGAAATTTTTATATTCTTCTAAAAGCAGTGCATTTAAGATGCTAGTGATGGTGGAAACTGGAGGCTTAGATGCTACTGTCCTTTGAGAGAAAGCCTCTGATCCTGCTGCTGTGCTTGCTTACTCTCTCTGGTAAGTGTTGTAGTTATCAGAACTCACCAGGTTATAATCTATTTTACTGCACTCACAGCTTAGGGACAAATGACATCTCAGTAGGCACAGGATCCTGAAGTAGCTTCAGCTGACCGGAGATTTAACTGCCTTGTATTTGCTCTGTATGAAATGCAGTCTTGGAAAAATGGGCAATTAGGCCAGCTTTATGTGTTGCCTTATCAAAAAGGAATACATAAATCTCTTCTTGCTTTTTATTTTTTATCACAATTTAAGTTTCTGCATAACAAAAGAAATTCTTTTTGAATTTAGAAATGCAAATATCCCCCTGTTTAAGGATATATATATATATATATATATCTTCAAAGTGAATAGTTACATTACCTAAAACTTGGAGGTTGATTTTCATTTATTTATTTATTTATGTTATTACTGTATGTTTCTGCATGCAGTAGAATGTGTGTAGAGGTGTGTAGGTTAGTTGGTTGGTTCTCTCTATCCACCATGTAGGTCCCTGGGATCTATCTCTCAAACCGTCTTTTCTCACTCACTCTTGCTTCCTTCTTTCACTGTTTCTCTTCTTCCTCTTCCTCCTCCTCCTCTTCCTTCTCCTC
>CM052701.1:67038365-67052107 GCA_028551405.1 Uromys caudimaculatus | reverse complement strand
CCATATAGACCAGACAGGCCTAAACTCACAGAGATCCACCTACTTCTGCCTCCAGAGTGCTGGGATTAAAGGTACGTACCTTTAATCCTGCACATAGCTCTTCCCAATTTTTTTTTTTTTTTTTTTTTTTAATTTCAGTCTGAGTCTCAGGGAGAGAAAAATAAATAAATTCTTATGGTTTAATCTCTTATTCGGAAGAGTCAACTTTGCTAGAATTAAAAAAAATAATATCTGAAGAGGATAATTCACAGTGAAAAGACCCACTTGGAGAACAAATAGTATTATCAATTTGCAACCAAGTTACTAGGGTAAATTGTATTTCTCTATACTTGGCACACAACTGAAGCAAAACAGATTGGGGGAATCAGCTTTCTCAGTCTGACCTATCTAGGATACTTAGAATAGACTAACTGTATTAAAAGAATAAACAATTATAAATACATATGGTGCCACTGTATTTAAAAATATATTTATTTTAAAATAATAAATCAGAAGGGTCTTGCAAATGTAACTGCCAAGCCATTCAGCTTCCTACTGTTCTGCTTTTCTACTGGGAAGCAACCATTATTCTGATCTAGTTACTATTTTGTGTGCTACTCTATTATTCCTCCCACATTTTATTATTTTCTCTTCCTCTTTATCTCTATGCACAGGGCCTTTAGAGTAAGTAGCACCTATTCTTGGTTAAAAGATTAGCATAGCCCATCTCATAGTGAAAGAGAAAAGAGAACACAAAAATGATAGTTCTTTGCCAAAGATCCGAGTTGAAAGGAATATATTGCCTTCTGTGGCTATGGAAACGTGGAGGTTTTATTTAATACTATGTGCACACAAATCCGTGGGTCTGGTTTTAAAACTCAGTATCTGACAAAATATAAGTATGAAACATGCCAGAAAACCTTCTCTGTGCTGTTGAGAGGCAGGGGGTGCTGCTTAGACGTCTTGGGCTTTCTGGTTAAAATGGTGTGCTTACGGTGAAAAGCAAGTGACACAGATTTCTGTATCTCTATCTACTCATGTTACACTTCAACAAAAAGTTTTACAGGCAGTTTATTTGAGACTTCAATGGTCCTGTTTTAAAAGCTAGAAATAAGAAAAGTTATTTTATTTTTTTAAGAAAACTATTGTCCTTTGAAAAAGAAATAATCTAACAACTTCTGGGGTGATTAACTCAAGGGAAAATTGGATCCCTGGAGAACTGTATAATGAGCAGACCCAGTACAGGAAAGTAGAAGGTGAATTTAAATGTGGTCAGTGGGGGGTGACCATGGTCCTTTGTTGGGAGGCAGGTGTCCAAGGATGGGGCAACAGCAAATTCCACCCAACCACCCAACCCCCACTACAGTTACAAGGAAGGCAAACAAACAAATCAGTGAATTTTCCTTTCTTTATTTTAAAACAATGATCTCTGTTTGTCTACCACTGTGGTTATAATTAAAAATCTTAATTCTTCCCTATCCACTAAAGTCACTTTGCAGGAGCCCTGAAAGTAAAGGAGGTTGGTAATTCTGTATTAATTGGGCATGGCACCTTCAAAACAGATGAGTTTGTTTTCTTTTGTTTAGTAACACACACACACACACACACACACACACACATGGACACACTTTTTGTTCACTGCAGTGAAACATTTTAATAGGCAGATCTAGAACTGCAAATCCCACCTCAAGGTTCTCCTGTGGAAATAAAATACTAACACTGAGAAATGAAACTGACTTGATTTAAAGACCAAGATTTAAAAATTCAATCTTTGTTTTTCTACATAACGGCAACAACTTTTTGGGAAAAAAAAACAAAACGAAACAACAAAAACAGGAAACAAAAAACAAAAAGAACAAAGCAACCCACAGCCAATCGTAAAGAACACACTGCTAGCATTTGGTGTGCTCACTCTATCTAGAATGCAGTGACTACACAATTTGCTTATTAGAAAATGGGTTCAACTCTTTTGAAGATATCTAGGAACCTTAAGGTCTGTTCACACCCTGTGTCATACTGACAAGCTTAGCCAAAAAAGACAAGACAATCCCCAACCCCCTACTTTCCAATTTTACTTTAATATATCAAGCAGTGCATTATAGTTAGAGTGAAGTTCCTGAGGAATATAATGATAAAATCAAATAATTTATGTGGTTACTTGAAAAAGAATCTTTCAATCTTTAGAAGTATAGGCCCTTCTGACCTTGCATTCTATTGGGTTTGTCTGACAACAAGAGGTGAAAGAATTCTGTGGCTCCATTGTCTCAACAGTGGGATCTAAGACAACACTGGCAGGGCTCATCAGAGAGGTTTATGAGCCTGCAATTCAAAGAGATTAAAAGGAAAATCTACAGCGATTCTTTCACACTGACGAATAACATTAAATAACTATTAGCAGCTTGGTTCCGTCAAGCTCACCAGGGCTCTTGCTGAGTCATTGACAGCCCTGTAAAGAGGAAAAGTTTCTTCAGCCCCATTTGGAAATCAGTAAATATTCCTTATTTCTTGTAAGACAATGAGAATTCCAGTCTTTAAAAACTCCTTCCTAATGATAATCAAATTTCTAAAACAACCCTTTAATATCTAAGTAATTAATTTCTAATCCCAGTAAACTTTCTAACCAAAGCTACAACTTGAAAAAGAAAGAAAAGAAAAAGAAAAACCAGTAAGTAAAATTTTTAAACAGCAGCAACCTGAGACTCTAGGGAGTGGGACTTAACTGCACTATGGATGAGGTGTTTAAATGTCTCATTCAACTGTATAATGGCCAAGTGATCAAGTCCATCTGCAGGCCTGTCTGTCCTGTTCACTTGTGGCAATGTCATTTATTCAAAGGACCATCACACCCCCAAGTGCTCTCGGGTAGCAGTTAAAACACTACTTTTATTGTTATGCAATTTCAAATGCATAAGAATAAATATTTATTTTTAAAAGCTTGTGTGTATACAGATTAAATGCAAACGCTAGTGTTACCATCTAGGTCTAGCTCAGGATTTTTCTATCTTTAGACAAGTAATTTAATATTAAGAATCATCTAATTTTAAAAACCATTTCACTACAGAAATTAGATTTCCCAAATAGGAAGAATTAGAGTATGCAGCTCTGGCCTTCATACTGCTGTTCTTAAGAGGGCTGAAAATTTGGCAACATCTAATTTGAAAATTGTTTACTAAATTATAATGCCTGCAATCTTTTCCCAGATGAAATTATACTCACAATTATAATGTTTTCCACGCTGAAGAAAAGAACTGTGGAGTTCTTACAAACTAGAGGTAAAACTGGTACTCAGGAAAGGTAACAAATGAACCTGGTCTGGGGTGCATATCTGTGACCCCAGCATTCTGAAGACTGAAGCAGAAGACAAGGAACACAAGGACATCCTAGGTTATAAAATGAGGACCAGCATAGAGGGTGGCAGGAGAGGGGGGTTGGGGGACAGGTTGGGGAAGGAGGGAGAGAGGGAGGGAGGGAAGGAGGGACAGAGGGAGGGGAAAGCAGGATAAGATGGGTACCAAATGAAACAAAAGCTGCAGACCACCTGCTTTCCTACAGAACAGATAGAACAGCAGCAGACTATGTCCAGTCTCTTCATCTCTGACTATGTAGATTAAAAAATAGTGGACCATACACTAGTTGTGCAAAACTTGCAAGCCTGGTATTCTTGATTAAAACTCAGAGAAAATTGCTTTGAATCTTTTGCTACCAATCACTAGGTGTGTGACCTTGGTGAAATTAGCTAACCACAAGAAGCTTTGTGGCTTTCCCTGGAAACACATAATGCTATTTTCCTCACAGGGGCATTGAAATAATATTTAAAAGGCAATTACCCAGTTCCAATGTGCAAAAATACTATTTAGCCATTATTATCTCATACTTTTCCCATTGAACTCTGTCCCAGAGCTTAAGAAAATGACTAAAACCTAGTTCACTGTTAGTGAAAAAGCTTTAAGTTTCAGTGTAGGAAGGAAGGCAGCAACTCCTTACCTCGTCTGGTTTCCTAACAGTTGTCAGTCCCATTAAAACAGACGCATTAATATCAAACATATATACGTGGTATTCGGGGATGGGGAAAGTGACAGGGACGAGCCAAGGCATTTCTGCCACCCCCAAAAGAGAGGGGGTAAATCAGGGACTGTGGGAGCAGAGAGCAGCAAAAAGGAAGAAACCCAGTAGCTGTGGAGGTGCTCAGGCAGTGAGCTACAGTGAGGATGGACTACAGGAGCTGTGAGGATGAAATGAATATACAGGAAAAAAGAACACAAAGGAGAATGCGCCCTGGCCTTTCTGACCCACTGATGGGAAGCAGAGCAAAGCAGAGGTAACCAGCAAGGCCAGCTCCAGTCTAAGCACAGAATGAAACAATGAAAAAGGCAACTGGTCTTGGTTTTGAACCAACTGCAACTGGGTCAAATAAACACACAGAAATTGGGAGTGGTTAAAGTAGAAAATAAGTACTTCCTAAAACCCACCAATCAGTTCTATTAAATCAGACCCTCCAATGGTGTCTGCACTCACACCACAATTACAAACATATTTTTGCCAACAGGTTTTTAATTATTTGAAACTAGTTAACTTTTACTCAAAATGAAAAACGAATAATCTTAAAATACTTTGCATGGTAAAAATAGTGAGTGACAACTCATATGAGCAGGGGACTCTCCTGAAGAGTCCTTGTGCTCTCCTGTCTGTCCTAAGACACCAGTCTCAACTGTCTACATGGATTTTCTGCATCACTTCACATACTTATTTTCCCAGAAACAGCAAAAAAACAAATCTCTCAATGCTTATCTACAAGTTTTTACCTGAAGCAAATTTTTACAGTCAATTTTGAAATTCCTAAAATCAAACTGAACTCTTAATCTGACTAATTCAAGTATTTTGTACGGGTCAGTGTTAGGACATAATTTACACAATTATCTACTGGCCCCAAGGACTACCAGCTCAAATTTTATTATTTACATTTAAAAACACATTTTCCCCTTTCTTAGAATCCATCTTAAAACATAAAAGATCTTTTCAGAAAGAATTCCAATTTTACACTTAAGATTTGGTGATCTAATAAATGAATATTTGTGGAGTTTTAAAGACTCATTCCTCATTAGTACAAGATTTATTTCCTTATCTTCCATGTTCAAATATTTATCCTAATAAAGAAACTAAGTGAATTGCATATTAAAAACACCAGAAATAACTTGCTATATCCAGCGAAAAGCAGTGTCTTAGCTGTACGTTCTAGCAAACCCCTTTCAGCCAGGCAGCTTAGGCACCTACATACTTGGGCACTTGGTAGAATGACAGCACACAATTAGCCACACTAACTGAGAACAAGATGTATCTTAATATAAGGTAGCAACAGGGATTCCAAACACAGTCCACTTATTTTTAAGCTTTAGTTGATCTGATCAACTGCATTTATAAATTTGTTCCTCTTCAGTAAACAGATAAATAGCTCATAGCTGTGCCATTCTGAGAGCAACTGAGACATTGAGATCTGTGCGATAAAACATTACAAAGCTATTGAATCATGCTCCTTGTTATTCCCATGAGATACTTCTGTTAATGTTTTTAATATATAAGAAAAATTCCACACAAGATTTACAAAGACACCAAAATCTTTTTGATAGCATTGTTCATATGAACATTTTACACATCTTGAAAGAGTCCTCCAAGTATGCCTCTGGTTGAAATGCGAAGCCTGGTCTTGGATAACTACACGCTTTCCAAGCTACAAGCAGCTTAAGAGGCACCGTTAGCAAGAACATGGTAAATATGCCAACTGGAACTAATTGGTTATTTTCACTAGTTAACATTGTTTTCAAAATGTATGATCTCTGGAAACCCAATATTATTCTTCCTCTTAGACTTGTTCTCCTTTGCCTAACCAGCTCTACCCTAAAATGCCAAGAAAAGAAGAAAAGGAGAGAGAGGAAAAAAAAATGTTTTACTTAAGGCTATCTGCCCTACTACCACATTTTCATTAGAAATAACCCATTTAGTTGTTTCTTTGAATGCCAAGGGTCCTTTTCTGTGGACATCTATGCTGTGGGCAATACTGATGAGGCTCTTCTGATATCTAGACTATCTCTCTGAGCTGGAAGACACGGAAAAGCACTGAACATCAATCACTGAAGCAAGTACAGCTTAAACTTCTGCTGCAAGTCAATAGCAGGTAGGCAATAAATATGCTTAACAGTGCAATGATAAGGTTTTACAATAACCATCACCACATACACAGAGTTCTGCATCACAAAGCTATTTCCATGTCCCCAGGGGTGACCCAGAAAAGCTGAGTGCTCTGACCTGGTTTGAGCAATTCTCCCTCTTGCTATCCTATACGGATCTTTCACAAATTAGCACCCTCAAAGGTTTCCTTATAGCAAATCTAAATCCTGTTAGAGATTCAAGTTCATTTCATTTGCTTTTGAAAAGCCACTTATTGATGAGTAAGAAGAAATTAATATCAGTATTCAGGTTTATCATGAGAGTTTTTGGAAAGCAGCTTGGAATAAAAGGTTTAAATACAGCACATCACACTTAGATATGAGAGCTCTCAACAGCAGGCCAGTGGCCATTTAAAATGAAAACAGAGCACTCATGTTGAGAACTTCTAGTGAAGGATATACTCTACATTACATATGAAAGTGTCATTAAATGCTATATTTCTATCTTAGAACAGCTCAACTTAATTTGAAGAAATTAGTTCACCCCATTTGAAGAAATGGCCAAGCAAACTGACATATAATGTCAAGTTTATTTATCTAAATCATCATTTTTCTGTTGTGATATCATCAATTACCTACAAAAATCCTTTATGATACCTTAAGCTACAGATGGTAACTTATTAAAAACTTAAAACTGCACATTCAAAGCTCAAAAGAAATGTGTAGTTCTAGCAGCTTGTTAGGCCCTATTAATCATTTGTACTTATACAATCTTTTAAGCTCCCCTTTATGTAATAATATACTTACAATAAATCCAGTTTCCTGGTTCTTTCCAATTTTAGTTTACCCTACTGCATGCCACAGAAAAAGAACGTAACTTCATGACTTCTGCTTTCTTCTTACCCTTTGGAAAGCAGACTTCTAGCCCGTTTCACTCTCATGATCTTTGTAGTATATAAGCCACACGTGGCAAAAATGCAGACACTGAACATCATGTCTTTACATGCTTTGTTTTATTTTATGTGTATGAAATTTTGCCTGCATATATGTCTATGTACCATACACAGGCCTGGTGCCCATAGCGGCCAGAAGAGGGCTTCGATTGCTCTGGGACTGGAGTTGTAGATAGTTATGAGCTGCTATATGGGTGCTAGGGATAGAACCCAGGTCAGTGCCCTAACTCCAACCCCGTCTTCTACTCCTTAGGGTACAGTTTTGTGTGAATTCTTCTTAAGCAAACTGGTATTCCACATTAGTAATGATTAACAAAAATGTGAAGAACCACCATCAGAGAACTCTCCTCTCCAACAGAAGTCTGTGGCTTTATGAAGCTGGACCTGCACATCAACACTCCTCACACTCAAATGCATTAGCTCCAATAGAGTCATAGAAACTTCTCATGCGAGCCCTGTTTATAAGGGTGGGCTTATGGATAGAATTTGTTCTCAAATGAAGGTACTTCGACATTCTTTTTGCCAGAAATACAATCTAATTACAAAAATATATACACCAAAAAGAAGACCAGATACTTAAGGCACATCTAAAAATCAATGCAAATCCCTTAAAAAGATACACTCACCATGCCCTAATATTAAAAAACAAAAATAAACAACACACTGATCTTTTAAAAAGTAGAAAGTTCCAGATATGATTAGTAATACAACTAAACACCATTACAAACAAATGCTGCAGCTGGCATGCATTCAGGAAGCAGGCAGAAGAATTGCTTCAAGTCAGAGGCCAGCCTGAGCTCATGGTGACCAGCCTAGGCTACAAGAAAAGCAAAAACAAAACCTTGTCTCAAATAAACGAAGATGAAAAGAATTAACTAGCACCGAAAAATAAATATGTATTTTACTGGTACAGCTTCCTCAGATACTATGAGTTTCTACAAATACTGGCTGTATTCTGTAATGTTACATTTAGAAATAAAGGCTTGATTCTCAAATTAACTTTTTATAGTCTTAGTAGCAGAAGTCTTAAAAGTTCATTTGGTGAGGTGGATAATAGTGCCAGTGTTGGCACGGTAGGGGAATCAATAATCATCCAGCCACCATGAGCTTCTATCAGCACATCTCAGTCGGTTCAGAGCCTGATGTGCCACTGGAGAGAAGCAACTGAGTGATTTCCCCACAGGCTGAAACTGATTATTGACTCCCCCCATTAGCATGTAGGGTGCTTATTGAAAGTCCAAATATAAGGCTGAGGGAGTCCTGTCCCAAGGCCAGTGCTGAAAGACAGCCTATCACTTCATGTAACTACAGTTCATGTGTGACAAACCTGACCTACATTTTTCTTTCTTTCTCCCAACAGCTTGTCACTGTTTTAAGGATCTATTTTCAAAAAGCAAAAAGAAATGACCTTTAAAATGATTTAAGCAATGTGCATTCCTGAGGCACCATTGACAGCAGTTTTATGAAGAGTAGCTAATCATGAAACCTATCTTAAAACAAAGGGCACAGCCAACAGAATGTTGAGGAGCTAACCTTAGTAAAAGCCTCCTGTAGATGACCATGGTTATGGGATATGGTCTTCCAAATACCACACTTATGATTGTAATGCAAACATAACTAAGTTTAATAACAAGAAGTTTTAGGCATATACTGCATAAAATTTGGGGTATAACTGAACATTTGGTAGTTTACAGAAAGCTCCTTTCATGTCTTCCAAGAAGCTACACTTCCACAGTTTTGTTAATTTCTAAAGCGATACACAATAATCACTACTAAGAATAGGACATAATTAAAAACAATGATAGACCAAGGAATACCGATGGCAATAACTGGATGCAAATGCTGGGGACTACTCCCTAGCCGTGGCTTGCACACTGCTTTAAAGAGCTGCCATGGCTGTTTCTTCACCACAAGTACCTACCATGCCGCTGCAGGTCATACTTTTTCTTGGTTTCTTCATTCCCTAGAATTTTCCATGCCTGATCAATTTCAATGAACTTCTGCATACACTCCTCCATGGTTCCTGCTGGCACATCTGCACTTTGTTTATCTGGATGATACTGCCAATCAAAAATAAGGGTGGTGAAAAGTTGGATGGAATGGGTTTAAAAAGAAAACCCACAAGACCATAAAGCTGAGCTTTAGTTAAGAAGATAATGAGAAGATGGACAGGAAGATGCCAAGGCCACGAGATGACAGTGTTGGGCACAGGATACAACTGCAATTAGACCACTGCAGTGGCTGCAGATCCACCAGTGACATGATCTGTCACAATGGGCAAAGGCGGCATTTTCTGGATCATTTGCTTATGGAATCACTGGTCTCATGGACAATTTACCTACAGAAGGTGACTAACACAAATAGAAACTGGTACGTGCAGAGCAGCAGGACCTGAAAAGGGAGGAGCACAAACCGCCCAAATCAAGGCTTCCTTAAGTAATGTATTTGAATGTAGATACAATTTAAAAATGGATGAAGATAGTTTTCTTATGAAATTATACAGCCATAACTTTAAACAATCTCACTATAAATGACTTTTCACATTCTTCTCAATGCTGACATTTCATAGTTTCTAGGCCACATTTGTAAAGAACTCAATAGAATAGTTTAATATAAATTCATTAAACATCTTTCTCATATGAGCTTTTTAACTCTTATGAACTTTCAGTAATGTTTTCAGTATTTATACTATTTGGTCAAAACCAAAAAGTTCTGCCCAACTCATAACTGAGAAAGCTAACTGCAGTGTAGTTTGCTGGGAACTTCACCTACCCTACCCTTCCTCCTTTTCTCTTTAGTTCCCTTATCTCTTTTATATCAAACAAGTCTGTCAACAAACAAATGAAAAAAGATTAAGTTTAGGATACTTAACTTACAAATAACAGGCCAGGTTAGTACGGATTGTCAGATGGTAACTTTGTTCACGCTCAGGTACATAAGAGACCATCTGACAGCACTATCTAGAGATTTTCAACCAGTATTACTTTGCAGTATGTTTTATCAAACATACTACAGAGCACATTTAAGTTTCAAAGATAACCCTAATAATTTTCTCATTTTCTATTTCAAGTTGTTCCAATGTAATAGGCAAAAAGGCATGCCTCTATTCCTTGACACGTGGGTGAAGATAGAACATCATGACAACCACATAATGGCACTACTGGATTCTTCCACTGACTTCCTTATAAACATCAAAAGAACATAAGATCTTACAAGCATCCTTATTTTACTTATTATCCTTATTTTACTTATTATCCTTATTTTACTCAAGTGGCTAGTTCAAATTTACATAACAAATCATGGAACATGGAGGTAGATAATTTTAATTCACATTGAAATTGAAAGTGTGTAAGTTTAATTTTTTTTTTTAACTGTAGGCTTTACAATGGATACACTGCCATGGTAACCTGCCCCATGCTGCTGCTGATCGTTATCAGAAGAGCCAAAGGGATTCTGCTATGTGGTGAAAGGGAAGAGCTAGTAGACATCATGCATGCTAGGGTAAACAAGGAGAACTAAGTTTCTACTTCAGCACACTTTTCCCTTTATGCCAAATTTATCAGTTAGTAGCATTTACACACCTACACTGTTATTATATCTGAGGAAAAGAAAGGAAGTCTTAACTGCTTCATCTTCTCTTTCCAGGACTATTAGTGTGTTCATAAACACTATTGCCATATTCCAAAGTTCCAGATAGTTTAAGGAAAATTCCAAAGCCAAGATGTGTTAAAACTCTCCAGCTAGTGCATTCCTGTAACACTATGAACAAAGCTTACGATGCTCAGAGTTACTGTGTATAACATCCAAACATTCCACCAGTGCACATTTAAGATACATGTCAAAGCTAGGTGTGGTGGCTCCAAGTTTCAGTTTCAGTTTCAGTACTCAGAGAAGCTTAAGTAGATGGATTGTCATAAGTTAGAGGTCAGCTTGGACTGACATATAAGTGAATTCTAGGCTACCTTGAGATCCATGGCAAATCCAAAGCTAGACTGCTACACAGTAAAACCTCATCTCAAAAACCAGGAAGAAAGTTTTGAAAAATTACATGTGGAAACATTTAATCTCAGCCTAAGTATTAAATGATACCCTAGAAATAATCATTCTATGCTTCTAGGAAAAGAGCAGTGTGTAATTTTAACAGGCCATTACAGAATATCTATTTGATAGACCTGATCATGTACCAATCAGATGAAGAAAAATCTACAGGACTAGGAATTAGCTCCTGACTGCTCCAAACTGAAAGGCACTGTTAATGTTTATTATGAGTTCTATAATTGTCAATGTGATCCAAACTTCCTCTAACTTGGTATTTTCCTGATTACTACTGAAATAAGTAGCTTCCCTTCTGAGGCTTAAACGACCAGAATTCAATATGATACTACAGCAGCCAGTTAATGAACACATTCCATTAAGAAATGGCAATAATCCCAAGAGCTGACAAATGAGACTCCAGGAAATTAAACTTCTTCTTCATGGCAAAGAAAACAATCACCTGAGTAAAGAGACAGCCTACAAGTGGGAAAATACCAACTATAATCACACAGCTTATAAAAACCTATATACAGTCTGTATAAAGAACTATAGGGCTAGAGAGATGGCTCAGCAGTTAAGAGCACTGACTGCTCTTCCAGAGATCCTGAGTTCAGAGGAACCCATATTCACAGCTGGTGAAAATATAAACCAGTGCAGCCATTGGCAAAGTTAGTGAGAAAGTTCCTTAAAAACCTAAAATTATCACACAATTATACATCTTTTGGATATATACCCACACCTGACAAAATAAATTCAACCCCTGGGACTCATATGTAGACGGAGAGAACTATGGAATGGGTGTGAATGCAAACACAATAATAGAAATGTAATATGGGAATTGTAGAAAGAAGAAAAATATGTCACCTTGGGATGCTAAAAATCTCCCTTTGTTTTAACAGCAATTCCAAAACAAAATGAAAAGTCTAAAAAGGAATAATATTGCCTACAGTAGTCTCTACTAACAACCAAATATATCTAGTTCAAATTCCTGGCTCCTGTAATTATTACTTAATATTTTCATTTTGCTCTCTCTCAGGAGCAGAGATAGCACTGTGTTCATGCTTCTAGAAACCTTACAGATCCTGCGATGGGGCTCCTCAAACCTACTGCCTCCTTCCTTTAAGCCGTATTTAATTCTTGATGTTTTACTGTGTTTTTAAATCTTGTTGTTTTGTGATGTGATAACCATAGTTGACACCACATAAATGGGGTCTGAGAGACAAGCAGGTTTCTTATCTTTTTCAAACAAAGAAGGAAAATGAAGCCTCACAGTCAGCAGATGATCACAACTATAGGTCCATGCACTGTATAGGCCGAATCATTTTAAAGTGTGTTTCCACATGAAAAACATAACCTCAATCACTATCCTTTTTTTCATTTTTATTGATTATTTTATTTATTTACATTTCAAATGTTATCCCCCTTCCCAGTTTGCCCTCACAAGTCTCCATCCCCTCCTCCCTCCCCATCTCTATGAGGGTGCTCCCCCACCCGCCCAACCACTCCTGCCTCGGCGCCCTAGCGTCACTATCTTTTTTAACACAAAAAGTAATTTGGGGTGAATCAGAGACAGCTGAGCAGATTGGGATCCCTCTGCCATTCTACAATGCAACACATTTCCATCATACTTCTGCAAAAGAGTCAAAGCTGGTAAGGAGAGAGGCAGGAAAGCCAGAAAAGGGTACAGAATTGCCTTCTCTGTTCTTCAGGGACAAGCAGACCTTTCTACTGCGTGTCCCTCATTGCTGTAACCGTTAGTGACTATCCTTATTCTGCTTGAACTGCTAACAACTACTACCTTCACACACGTAGAAACTAGTGACCGCAAGTGTGGAGGGCCAACTGGTCTTGGAGGGGGGGGGAGATAAATTGGTGTATTAAAACAAAAAAAGACAAGGAAGAACTTACGTTGTCCCTAGTTTGCTCCTAACTCAACCCCCCCTCGTAGTACACATTTTTCTACACATTTTTTTGAAAGGTGATGAAGTAACTGTACTTAGTAACATCTTAAAATTAGGACACACTTGAACAGAACTTTATGTTTTCACTTGCAAAAGCTGATTGAGAAAATACCAAGTGACGTTACTGAAATGAGCAAAAACCTGAAGTACTGCTTTGTGAAGTGGCTGGATGACTAGTAATCCTCCAGGGCAAGGCCCAGCTTATTATCATTTGTGCACTTAGGAGGAATAATGCAAGTTGGCAGGTGTGGTGGCTAACAATCCCATGTACTGAGAAGCCGAGATGGGAGGACCATAAACTCAAGGCCAAACTGAACAATATGGCAAGATATTGTCTCAAAAGCAGCGCACACACACACACACACACACACACACACACACACACACACACACACAAATAATAAAAATTAAAAGAAGCACTACTCACAGAACAGTGGTGGCACACACCTTTAATTCCAGCACCTGGAAAGCAGAGGCAGGTGGATTTCTGAGTTTGAGGCCAGCCTGGTCTACAGAGTGAGTTCCAGGACAGCCAGGGCTACACAGAGAAACCCTGTCTCAAAAAACCAAAAGAAAAAAAGAAGAAGAAGAAGAAGAAGAAGAAGAAGAAGAAGAAGAAGAAGAAGAAGAAGAAGAAGAAGAAGAAGAAGAAG
>CM052701.1:67005308-67038265 GCA_028551405.1 Uromys caudimaculatus | reverse complement strand
CCTGGCTATAAACTCATACTTTTCTGCTAAACTTAGAGTATAGGCCTAACTTGTTTTATTGACATATAATTCACACACTTTATACCATACCTTTTTAAGTCATCCAACTCAATGTTTTAAAGACATTTAACAGAGCTTTACACTACCACCATTAACTTCAGACCATCATCATTTCTAAAGGAAACCCTGTGCTCATCAGTAGTCATTCTTAGTCCTGTTCCCTCCTCCCCACCAACTCATAGTTTACTTTGTGTCTCTGTGGATTTGCCTCCTCAGGCCAGTAATCTAACACACACACACACACACACACACACACACACACTAGCAAGCATGCATATACTAATTAACCAAAAAGAAGACTTGTGACTTGTAAATATCAAAAAATATACCTTTCTCATTTCCTTTGGGAATATTGAGAATAACTGAGAACTTAAAAGCATATATATTAATATATAATACATATATTAATATAAACATATTCAACTTGATGTGGGATATGTGTATATGCTTATGTGTATATGTATATAATAAATATGTATGTTTATCATATATATATATATGTTTAGTCTGTATATTTGTGTGTGTATCTATATGCAGCCAATACCAATGCTGCCTGTGAAGGAAAGTTGCAAGTTAACTGATTAGAACTTCAGTGACTATGAAGAGGTTGGTATGTTGCACGTCCAGAACCTAAGAACAATTTAACTTGGGCTACTTTTCGCTCCCTAACCTAAACCAGTCAGACATTTCTTTCCCAACCCTGTCTCAGACTTAACATCCTGTAACTAACAGATAAAAATATTTTGGAATGTATTAAATTAAAAAAAAAAAAACCTCTAGTTTCCACCAACCAAAAGGCTGAAAGGTAGCATAAGTCTGTGTTCCTGGGTTCTTTGTATATGACTCCAGAATAAACTCTGATCCCCTTTAAGGTGAGAGCTGTTGTGTGTGGAGTGGTCTACATGGTCTGGCTGTGAAACACATCAGCAGCCCTTACTAGAAGACTTTTATGAATAGCATTTTGATTTTAATTCTGATAGAATCTGACATTTACTATCCTTCCTCAGCCCTCAGAATGAACCTCAGAATGAGGCTTCCAGAATGAGGCTGCAGGACCAGGCTCTAGGACCTCTGCCTCTTTGAATTCCTAATCCGCCAGCCTCTAGAAAAGCCATTTTAGCATCATGGATGTTTTTTAAGACACTACTTGATCTACCTGACAGATTTTAAAACTCCTGCAACACATCGATACAACATTAATGGCCTTTGAGACTAAATTAGAGTTGTTTTTTGAGATTAGTTACCGGTAGCTCTAACAAAGAGAAGAGGAAAATTTTTTAAAAAGGGAAAAGGAGGAAGTGGGGGCAGGACAAGCAGGAAACGCAGGCAGAGGAAGAGGAAGAGAATGTGGCTTTTAAAGAAAGGATTACAGGGGACAAGGGGAGCTGGGGAACAGAGGATTTTGCACATTAGGAAAAGAGAGGGAAGAGGCTGAAGACAACAAAGCTTGCATTATTGGTGGTGTGGATGTTTTTCAGAGGAAGCGTTAGGAGGTGGGTTTGGAGAGAGACTCAGCGATGGGGAACTAGTAAGTAGAAGGCTGGCCTCTCAGGACACTTGAACAGCTACATTGAAAAGTCAGAGTAAACACTGACCTCCATCCTCCAAAGATCATCACTGGGCCACTGCTGGCTCTCCCTGTTCTCTAGGTTCTCTTCTTTTGTTTTTGCTATAATTAAGGACGTGAACACTGACCCTAAGCTAAAGTCACCTATGCAAAGTAAAGAGTGGTGATATACAGACAGCAACCCTCCCAGTGCTGCTCTCCTGGAGCAACCTGAAGCTCCTGGCAGCCACCAAGGCCACACGTACTAATTAGGTGGTGTGCTCTGTCAAAGAGCTCCTGCTCTTCCTCTAGTAATTGATCATTCTGCCATATTAATGAAATGCACACACTGGCTTGAATTCCCCCAAGTGCCTCACCCTTGAGAGAACTGTGGCAGATGAACTCTGCTGTTCTCACCCAAGTCAGCTCTAAATACCTCCCTTTTCTTTTCTTTGCAGAAATGTTTTTGTGGAGCTAAAATACATAGCTTCATTAACTCTAATTTCTGATTATTTAATTTTACAGGCCTTAGGAAGCTATCATGAAAATTAAATGTATGTAAAAAGCACTGGCATTTTAATATATATACATTCAAACTTGATGTGGGATTAAATACATATAAGATGAGTGCTGGTGACAATACTTAATCCTTTCCACTCAATGATGAGAGAAATATAACTAAATGAGACTCACTAAACAAGTAAGTGACTTGATATGGATAGAGACTCGAGAATACAACTAGAACATGTAACGCTTCCTAGAACATGAAGAAAACACATGCTCTCTAGATGGTTTCTGGTTTTCATTATGGGGAATCACAGTTATCATAAAGCAGCCATTAGCCCGTTAGTGAGGGAGGGCTGCTAAAGCCTCTGCAGGAGGAATTCTTTAATCAATGTGAGTGTGGTTTAGAGAAGGATACACATTGATTGGCACTGATGTCTTGTTTCTTCATCTCCATGAAGTCTACCTGCTTCAAATAAGACTATGTTACAAAGCATTATGAATAGAAGGACAGCAGAGGTGTTCTTTGTACTTTTAAACCACATTAACATTATGAAAGCCAAAGGGGGGAAAAATCCAAAGGTAAAGTCAAGTCTAACACACTACTGCCACCTAATGCTTAGTAAAGAAAGTCAACAGTTCATTATTTTGTATAACAATTAACAAATACAACATGATTAAAAAAAAAAACAGGCTTAATTTTCCAAGGTTTTGTGGCTTAGAAAAAATGTAATCTATGTTAAAGTTTCCAACCCAAAGATGTGATTATCCTTCAAAAAATACCGATTTACCACCTCACTACAACTCAGATGCTGTGCCAACCAATATTTAAGACAAAGGAGAGGTCCCTGCCCTTCAGGGTCTCACTGTCTTATGGAAAAGAACAGACATGGGAATGATCATTTATAAAGTAATGGTTACGATGGGATGCTAACGTGATAGCATGAAAAAGCTGCTCATTTTGTCGGGGGTTTGTAATAAAGACATTATGAGTCTGTGGAGAAGATTAGAGAAAAAGGATATCCTGAGTAGAGAGACTATACAAACCCAGAACAGCGGATAAGTAAGACAGACATCAGAGTTATAAACAAAAGAACTGCAGGGCAGACAGAATGACTGAGTGGAACTTTAAATGGTTCAAATGAACTAAGATTAAGATGAAGGATCTTAGAATGCTAAGGCTCACCTCTATTTAAAACTACACTTTATCTACATTAGAGAATATAGCTTTGCTCCAAAAACAAAACAAAAAAACAAAATCTGTCCCAGGCATGGGTGAGGTATGACAGCTGGCTTTCTGAGCACAGGTTAGAATAACCATAGGTTCAAAAACTGCCAAAGGCTAAGTCACTTCACATACTGGTCTTAGGCTCACGGGGGTCAAGAACAACCTACCATGATCACTGAACCTGAGAGGAATAACAGAAAATGGAGAACAATGCTACCACGGTACAAAGTAGTCAAGAAGTCAAGGGCTCCTTGACATTCTGCTCTGGAGAGTACAAGGAACAGGTGCCACCAAAGACAGAAAAGTGAGTGGATAAGATGTCTGCCTCTGGAGAATTCACTTTGGCAAAGTAGCCACAAGCATAGGCAACAAAAAATAGGCTATGCTCCCCAGAATTCTAGCAAGGTTCCAGCTTACCAGCAGATCATAGAAGACAGAAGAGCTTTTGACTAAAGGATATCTTCAGGACAGCTCTCAGAATTGTACCTTACCAGAATGGGTACTTCCTACCACTGAAGAGGAAGGAGTGGGCAAGAATGGGAAAAGAAGTTTCCACTGCCAATGATGGCAGGTGAGGTTATTCAAACCAACCCTCCCTCCCAATACAACTATAGAGCCGAGATAAAACTTAGACATTCATTTATTCCAATACAAAGCATTAGGTTTCACTTGGTATTTTCAAAACAAAATTGTTTTGTGGTCGACTCTCCACTCTCTCTTTTTTCTCATCCCCAGACTGCTCTATACTGTTCTCCCAACACTGGTGGCCTCCTTTCTGGTTTTTATTCCATGTGTCTTAATGTTCTATCTCCCCAAATAATCCACATATGAGAAAGAACATAAGATATTTGTCTTTCTGAATCTGTGTCACCTTACCTTTCAGATCCATCCATTTTCCCAGCAAACTTCATCATTTCATTTTTCTTTACAGATTTTGGTGGTAAAATTTCACTACATATATGAATCACACTTCTATTATCATGTGTCTCTTGATGAATACCTGGCTATTGGTGGGTTCCCTGGCTACTGTGCATAATGCAGCAAGTAAAATGGATATGCAGCAGTCCTGTAGCTACACGCCTGGGAGCGGCACAGTTGAGTCATACAGTAGCTCTATTTGTAATGTTTTGAAGACCCTCCACACTGCTTTCTCTAATGGCTATACTAGTTTACATGCCCATCAGCAATGAGTAAGGGTTCCTCTTTCCCCGTATCTTCACCAGCATCTGTTATCATTTGTTTTTGTGATTTTTGTGTAGCTAGTCCTTCTAGCTGCAGTTATGGAATCTCAAAGTTTTAATATGCATGCCCTTAATGGCTAAAGATGCTGAAAACTTTTAAAAACGCTGAATGTGTTAGATAGTTTTATGTGAACTTGACACAAGCTAAAATCAATTGAGTGGAGGGAACCTCAATTTTAAAAATGTCTCCATAAGATAAGGTTGAATGATTAGTGGGGAAGGAAGGGCCCAGCCCATTTTGGTGGTGCCATCCCTGGATTGGTGATCCTGGGTGTTATATGAACTGGCCAAGTAAGCCATAAATAGCAAGCCAATAAGCACCACCCCTACACGGACTCTGTATCAGTTCCTGTCTCCAGGTTCTTAACCTGTTTGAGTTCCTGTCTTGACTTCTTTGATGATGAACAGTAACAAGGAAGTGTAAGCCAAATAAACCCTTGCTTCCCAACTTGCTTTGTGGTCACAGTGTTTCATCACAGTAATACAAACCCTAACTAATACACTGATACCTCTCTCTCTCTCTCTCTCTCTCTCTCTCTCTCTCTCTCTCTCTCTCTCTCTCTCTCTTTCTGTGTGTGTGTGTGTGTGTGTGTGTGTGTATGTGTGTGCATACATGCGTGTATGTATCCTTTCCTTTCCTTTCTTTTTTGAGAACTGTCCATTTCATTAGACTATTCCTTAATAGGCAGTTTTCTGTTTGTAAATTTTTGCAGTTATAGGTATGATCTTTATAGTAATCTTTTATCTAAAGACAAAGATACTTTTTAAATCTTAAACACATAAAACAGTTGATATCACAGTAAGGCCAAAATCACCAGGAAAATAGATGACCAAGGTCAGAGAACATAAGATGCTCTGGTGCTATTTTCAAAGTCAAGTTGGCAATAAACTTTGATTTCATAAGGCCATTTGACTTAAGACAGACACATCAACAACAGACTAAGAGATAAACGGGTTAATGGAACAGAAATCACAACAGCTAAGCTAGGCATAGTGGAGTCGTGAAACTCTGAAACTCCAGCTTTGGGAGGTAGATGTGTGAGGATTAAAAGTTCACATCTTATGAATGCAACCTGTGATGCTGTGACAGAAGGAGAAATCTTGGTCTCTACCCTGGTTCCAGGTACATAGTTCATAAACCCTTGCAACTCAGCAGTAAAAATGTATTGTCTTTGTAGACTAGAGAGAAGAATGCGGACTGTGGCCTTCTAGACAGAGTCAGAATGAGTCTGGTCACCAGGAAGGCCAATCATGACCTGAGAACTTGAGCTCTGTCTCAGTCCCAGCCCCTACTCTAGAAGTAGGTGAGCTGAGTTGAGTGAATCACTCATGGCAGAGCCCATAATTTCATCAGTCATGCTTAAGAATGTATCCATGAAGGCTGAGGATTTGGAGAAATCTAGGTGAGTGAACAAGAATATATTCAAATGCCGCAAGGGGGCTTTACTCTAAATCCATGGAGATGAGAGGCCCTGAGTTTGAGGCCTTCCACATCTCATCCTATGATCTCTTTATCTGTCCTTTTATTGGTATCACTTAAAATATCCTCTGAAATAAATGTACATATCTATCTGCCAAGTGGACATCTTTGTAATATTCATTTCTTAGTTACTTTTCTTTTGCTGTGATAATATACCATGGCCAAAAGCAACTTTGGGAGGAAAGGGTTTATTTCATTTTACAGCTGACAGTTTATCATCCAGTGAAGTCAGAGCAAGAACTGAAGACAAAAGGCAGAACTGATGCAGATGCCATGGAGGAGTACTGCTTACTGGATTGCTTCCCATGACTTGCTCAGCCTGCTTTCATATCCAACTCAGGACCACTCCAGGGGTGGCACCATCACAGTGGTCTGGGCCCTCCCCCATCAATCATTAACATTAATTAATTAATTAATTAATTAATTAATTAATAAGTGTTTGACATACTTGCCTACAGGCTAATAGTATAGATATTTTCTCAATTGAGATTCCTTCTTCCCAAATAACTCTAGCTTATGCCAGGTTGACACAAAATTAACCAACATGGCTCATATGCCGAATTTAGTCAATAATCACTAATTACCTTTGAGATGTTAGCTTTCCCTTTTCAATTTAGAGAAACACAAAGTGTTTTCCCAATAGCACAGTAGCACATGATAGTCATAATATCTCCAAAGAGCTGAAAAACAATGCTATGGCTCTTCCTTTATTTTCTCACTCGCTAAGATCATATTTCTTGCTGAAATATGACATGACCCTCTCTCCTGTTAAAGAACCACATACAGAGTACAAGCATGTATCTATTTATGATAAAATTGTGCACTATTCAATATCTCTGCCATACTTACAAATGCACTATTAGATGCTCACAGAAGGCTTTAAACTACCACATACAAATAAAAGCAAAGTTTAAAACTGTTCTGACCTCAAAGAAAAAAAAACCCAGCTGCCTCTAAGTGCAGACTGATGTCTTAACTCTCTTACTTGCCACAGTTTAACAAAGGTTGACCATCAGAGTGTGTGAATGAGGTTTCTGAGCCACACGTGCAGACTAGAGACTCGGACATCAGCAGTCCTATGCCACCTGCCAGACTTCTGCTTCACAGTCTTTTACTATTACTAGTCTTGTTTTGGTTTTTGGTAAACTGGTTTTTTACCTCTATTATTACCTAGTCCCATCCCCAAACCAAGTATGTGCTATAATACAGACCATAGATTATATATAAAAACTAAATGATAAATATCTTTAATCATAATTTATATAAGTTTTGTAAACATAACTATTAACAAAAAAACCCCATGTGCATCTGTGTCTCATCTAAGATTATTTTTGCCTATTATCAATAAGGAATATTATATTTTAAGAAACCATACTTCAAATATTGTGATTTATATAGGAGGTAGTCTCACTGAAAAGATGAACAGAACATAGCTTCAGGCTGGCTATATAGAGAACATAGTACAGTGCTTGAAAGCATAATTGAGGCTCATAATCTTCAGTATGGAAAACAACAAATCCCTATATTCTAACTTAAAAAGAACTCTTGGAAGCAGCGTGATTAGGATGGCTTCTGTGCTTCTGAAGAGTGATCCTAGTACTTCAGTTAAGCCATGTCCTTAGAAGGATGAATGTACTGACAATACCAATGAGCAGCTAAGATGCTCCAGAGAACCCATATGCTAACAGTTCATCAGCTTAAAGTTGAAATCCCAGCACCAAGCAGGCTGAGGCAGGAGAATTGCTTTGAGTTCAATGAAAGCTTAGAATACCAAGAAAGTTCCAGCCTAATTTGGGCTAAAATCCCTGTCTCAAAAAGTAACAAAACAAGTTAGCAACTTAACCAGCTTACTTAAAAAAGTTTTAGGATGTTGGGTTTAAGGTGGAGGATAGGTTATCTGTTACTGAATTTGTTTACAAAGCAATAGCTCACAGTATGGGGCTGCTCAGTTTCTTGGTTCATTGTGTACTGTTCTAACAGATTAGCTGAAACCAGGTGAGCTATAAAGAATACAGCTTCATTTCTTTCAGGCCTGAAAGTGGCCTGTGCCTTAAGGGTGCTCTGTCCATCATCCCTGGCAGAAGGATAAAAGAGATTTTATGCATTAAAGCAAAGGGGACCAAACTCAGCCTTTTACCAGAAATATGATTCCCCATAACAAATCAACACCTGTGATAGTAGCATTGCCTCTTCATATTCCTCCTCTCAACACTGTTGCATTAGAGATTAACTTCACACCCCATGAGCCAACCGTAACACCAAGTATCCTCTCCTCTACCCTATGAGAGATCCAACTCTTGGTCATACTAAAGTAAAACTATCTTTCTCAAACTGTGTGCACTTTTCTACAATCAGACTTCTGTTTGCACCAATAGAACTAGGTGCATTCTCTCCTTTAAGTGACTGACCAGTTGTCAGAAGGTGTTCATCAAGGCCATGGTCACAAAATGGGTAAGAAAAGCGCTGTCCAGTTATAGTTATGAAAAAGCTGCTATGGACCCTAATTTCTTTCCTCAGCCCTCCATAGCAACTCCAGGAGCAACACTGGCTCCTGTTGTAAGTTTCTCTTAACTTCAGCTACCTAGCCTGTGATCAAGACCACTTCCTTTGTGATGTACTCACAAGTACATTTAAAGAGTTGTTCTTAGCTCCCCACACCAATTTGCTAATTCCATTCTGATAGAGCACAGGTACTCTTGATAACTTCTCTTTCAAGACATGAAATGAATTACATAATGAGCTTAGAGATAATCTATACATTATAATCAAGAAAGCCTCTAAATGTGTACACAAATAGAAAATTATATTTTATACCCTTACAACACTAAGAATATCACCAACACTTCAGCCTCAAGTGACATGGAACTTCCTTAAGATTATGGGACACGCTCTACAAGCAGCATGTAGTTTTCCAGCACAGTAATTCTTTTCCCATTGAAAGGGATCCTGCAATATTGTCAGTGTCAACAGGAAGGGACCCCAGTTTTCATTAATTGCAATTTTTTATACATATAATTACAAGCAATGCTGGAATATTATAACTAATATTTCTAGACTCTAGATGATTTTAAAGCAATAGGTTATTATTAAAACTGTTATCTGTGGAAATGAAACACAGTTTAGAGTTGACTTTCAAGAAGAATTAGCAATCACTTTTATAAATAAGCATTAATAAAACACTGCTAGGAAATGTTAATTATTTTGTGTAGTAAATCATTGGCAAGAGACTAAATATTGTGTGAAATAATTATCTTTAGGAGTAACTGTGCATTTGACGTTTCCATGTGACTTTAAAATATTCTAAAATATTTTAGTCAAGAAGATTGTTTTCAGTATCAGAACCTTGAACAGCACTATACTCACAAAAACTGTAATGAGGGAACAGTGCTTACTAAATCCACAAGGGTTGGAAACTCAGCAGCCTGTGATTTAACAATATTTTATCCCAACAATTAATTATGTAGGAGGCATTAAATTCAGAGTCTTTAAATTTGGAAAAAGTACATATAATAAATGTACCTCTTCATAAAACTAGACACAGAATGGTACTAGCCCAATGAAATTTTATTCTCAATTACTTTGTAACATTGTTGAAAAGCACAGATTGAGAAAAGTCATTTAAAAGCTTGTTTTTGTAACAAAACAACAGACCTGATAACCATGGTAAAGAATGTCAGTTTCCCATATGATTTTCTTTCTTAAATCTATCTGAAAACTTATCATAAAAAACAAAGAAAATGAGTTTCATTCTATAAGTTATACCCAATCTATATTCTTTTGAAATTTGAAATTGAAAGAGAGTAATAATTAGTTTGGCCTTATACTCCACCTCACTAAGCAAAAGGTATTGTATAGAAACCCAGAAAAAAATGAAATTTCTGTCTGTGAGCAATAGTAACCCTGCTGCAGGCAACTGAAAGACAGTGTGACACAGTGGGAGAAAGTGCAGACCTGGAGAGTCTCTGACCATGCCTAGATTTTTAATCTTCATTAATTCTGTTTCCCACCAGCCAGCTATACTTTAAGCTTTAGATTTCTCAACTACAAACATAGGGGTAACAATACCTACCTGATAGGACTGCAGAAACTATAAAGCAGGTAGCAGGGCAAAGCACTTGTAAGCTGTAGATATATATGCCGTGAAACAACTACTTAACATCCCTGCTTTCTTGAGCAAACCATATCGAGCATAGTTCAACTCACTGGCATAGTAGGACTATCAGTTACTGTGCTAGTCATAGTGATAGATCAGATATAACAGCAACCCAGACTCAAGAAGGCTAGAATGCTAGCTGACTGGTTTTGGTAGCTTACAGCTCTTGTTCCCAACATACAGCTGTTAACTGCGATTTACTACAGATGTCAGTATACTCAGGTGCCATCTCCCAGAAGGATGCTAGGGGACATACCCTCGTTTACTTGACTGCTTTGTTCTCTCGGTAGACAGCTCCAAGAGATCACATCACCCTTCTGCCATTAAATGGGTGAGTGAGCCAGCCATACCTTCACCTTTCTTCCTTCCTCCTGTGACGGTGGCGGCAAGTCTCTCCTTCCTCTTACCAATGCTCATCTTCCTGCCTATGCTTGAGATGCCAATGCCTTTTGTCAAGTTTTCCTTCATAACTTTCCTCTCAAGCCTTTTCCTAGAATATTCTCATCAGATGCAAACACAACTCTTTCCCATAAGAAAAGCAGGAAAGAAGAAAAGTCAACACCATCTTTTATGACACCCCAGCTAACCTTATTATCCTCTCTACTTTATATCTGTTCCACCATGTGTCCTATAGAACCATCACCAAACTCAGGACATTATGAATGGGTCCCCATGAGGAAGGGTGCACATGGGGAGCTGATGATTGTAAGAACATTTTCAAGAAACTAGTGAGTTACTCAGGTCAGGCAGCAGGTAGGTCAAAACAGATGAGGATAGCAATAATGCCAAGAAAGGCATCTGCCCCACAAGAGAAAAAGAAAATTAGCTCACGGTTTCTAATGACAGCAAATGTGTGTGTGTGTGTGTGTGTGTGTGTGTGTGTGTGTGTGTGTGTGTATACATATATATACACATATCCATGATTCCTTACCAAATTGCACTATTATAATAGCAATGGAATTAGAGAAATATGGATATATAAAACGAAAAGCAGAAATACACAGGAATGCATACTGAAGTAAAAAAAAAAAAAAAAGAAAATTAGTCATAGTCTATGACCATACTGCCTTGTATATCACACGATCTCATCAGATCTCAGAAGCTAAGCAGGGTTGGGCCTAGTTGGTATTCAGATCAGAAAACTGACTGTAAATGGTACTTGCTAACATTCTGATCAGGAGTCTCTTAAGAGGCCCATGTGGTAAAACAAATGCTTGGTCCCCAGCTCAGTGACATCAGGGAGTGATGGGTCCTTCAATAGGCTGGTGGGGTCTAAATGAGGTCTTAAGGTCCTTAGAGGTGCCCTTGAAAGTAATTGTGGAAGCCTGGTCTCTTTCTCCTTCTTCTTGCTCCCTACCCATTGATAAATAACTTTGTTCTATTATAAGCTGTCTCAACACAAGCCCAAAAGCAATGGGCCTAATGACCATGGATTAGAACATATAAAATCATGAGCCAAGATAGACCATATCTCTCTATAAGTTTCTTACCTCAGGTACTTGTCATGGTAACGGAATGCTGACTGACACAGTATCCAAGTCAGAAAACTAAAACATAAGCCTAAAGTGCAAGAGTATACGCACTCATTCTTACAGCTACCTTTGGGAATGAAGTTGTGGGCCAGAACAAAGCAAGTTGTCTGTTTGAAACTTTAACAAAATAAATTGGTTCCCCAGTACCCTTAAGGCCAGGTATCCACTCTCTCCAACAAAGTAGAAAACTAGAATTTTACTGTGTACATAAAGACTAATGAGGATCTAAATTCAGGAATACGAATCACTGTGTTAGGGGCTAGGATAAATGCTGTACTAAAAAGCAAAAAGGAAGGAAGGAGGGAGGGAGGGAGGGAGGGAGGGAGGAAACAGAGTAGTACTAGGAGCCCAAATAACCATGTCAGCAGCAGATATTTAAGAATTCCTTTCTGGGGAGCCAAATGCTAAAGAAGAAGTGAAGGTTTTAAACGGCATCATCGACTTCACTGAATGAACACCTCTGGTCACACACATAAAAATTCAAAATCAGACTACTAGTTCACGCTTGAATATCATCATGAGTCATCAAGTATATAAAGAAGCATTTGTAATAAAAGGTATGGCGGGGGACACCTAGAACTTGAAGGGAAAAAAAGAAAACTTTAATTAATTTTCAAAAGATATTGTGTTGCTGGAATAATAGAAAGAAACCTCTCAAAAAAATTAAATAAGGCAGAAAATAAAAATGAAAAATAAAAAAAGCAAAAACTTGGTGACAGGTATTAAAATATAAAATTGCCTACATTTATTGAACATTTACTGTATGCCAACAACATTCCAGAGATTGTTTTTAACAGGAGATACCTCAGAAAAATATTATGCCCTGGAATACAAGAAAAGACAATGAATGAAAGGCGAAAGTGTGATAAGTTGGGCCAAATGCTGCTGATCAGGAGGTATTTAAACTAAGAGATTGATTGCAGCTTTCAGCAAGGGAGATGTTAGTGGAGATCCTGGACAACAGTAATTGCAGTTGAGGAGAATGGGCAGGGCCTACTGATGGAGGAGAGGAACTGGAGAAATGTAGTAGAGCTATCTTTGGGGAACAGTTTTCCTGCAGAATCCTGAGATGGAACAATAGCTGACAGAAGTGGGGTTAACAAGTTGGGAGAGAAAAATGGCACATTCCAATTGGATAGGAATACTCCAGAGGAAAAAAAAAAAAAGCCAAATATCTTCAGTACCATTACTATTAGCCTATTGGTAATAGCACAAAGGAACACATCAACTCATAATTCTTCCTTTACTTTTGTAAAATAGCTGAAGAATAAAAAAGCTGAGGCTTCCACAAAGACTACTGAACTAGCACAATCTCTATATTAAAAATTATAAATACTGTTGAGATAAATTAAAAATGGTTTAAGTACATAGGTGAAAGAATATAATGTATTCATATAATCAAAGTCAATACTAATATGGTATCTATCTTGCTAGAATGGCTATATAGTAATGAAATTTTATAAAAACTCAGCCAAAACTGTTTTTGTTAGAATTTTACAAGATGATTCTAAAGTTTCTATAGATGGAGCAAGGGCTAACAAGATGATGGCTCGGTGAGTTTTAAAAGTATTCACTGCCACACCCAAGGACCTGAGTTTCATCTCCAGGACCCACATGACCCAACTGACTCTCTCATGTTGTTTTCTGATACACACACACACACACACACACACACACACACACACACACACACACACACACACACATACACGCTCACACACTCTTAAAAAAGAATGGAAGCAAACAAAAACACACTCAAGAAGAATGAGAGAATTTCAAATAATACCTAGAAATAGATCCATACTGCCAACACAGGCTAATGGTGAAAGAATGTTTTCAGCAGATGATGCCAGAGGAACTGCATCTCCATATTGAAAAAAATAAAGATCTAACCACCAATCTTGATCTACATAAAAGGCATAGGTCTATCAGTAAAGCAAACTATAAAGCTTCTAGAAGACACAGAAGGATATTTTCATGACATTAGAGAAGACATGCAAACATAAAACAACAAAGCCAAAATGTATATTATGTCATAAAAACAAAAAAATTTCTATACTAGGAGTATAGCTTAGTAGTTGACAGACATAAATTAGACCCAATACATTGTTAATGTGCATATAAAGTGGACATCCACTTTAGTCCCGAAAAATAGGACCACATAGAGCCTTCTCATTGCTTAACTACAAGACAACAGAACATGGAAGGACCTCCAGGTCCAGCTGGTCAGTTCTCTAGCTTTATCTTACAGTTAACTAAAGCATAAGACGGATTTAGTATAAGGACAATTTTCAAAATGTACTTGATATTTCTGATATTAAAAATTCCAAGGCAGAAGGTGCTGAAAGTTCATTTAGTCTTTATTACATAAGACTGAGATTTCTGATGGTGAGATACCTTTTCCAATAAACAGAGCTTGGGCCAAGTATCAGAGAGCATATTTGACATAAACTAGACAAACAGTGCTACACAAATGATGATTCTTTACCTTTTCTCTGTAAACTGAACTAAATGGAGACCATTACAGGGTTACTGATCTTGGCTTATGAACATCCTAATATCACTGAATAAATGAATACAACAATTCAAAAGTTCTAAATAATTTATATACCACAATTATTTAAAAAAAAAAAAACAAGTGATTACCACTGAAAACAATTTTAAAAGGCTTATATTATCACTATCCAACAGAAATATAATCTGGACTATTAAATGCTTCACATACATGTTAAACATTTAGATATTACAATGCCAGCATGGAGGGGAGAGGTGAGCTCCCCCTCCCCCCCCCCAGCTCCTGGCATCTGACCCGTGCAGGCACAGGTGGAAGGCTTCTTTGAATGCCTGACTCCTGGTGGGTGGACTAGACTCCAGGGCAGGCCCACACCCAGGAGTATCTGGGCAACACAAATTGAACTCAATGCATTGAGGAAGGAGGGAAGGGAATTGGGGTTGTTAGGGAGGTGGAATTATATCTGGGAGAAACTGGGAGAAGGGAAATGGAGATGATCAAAATGACTAAAAATATTACTTAAAATTTTAATATTATATGTAAAACAAGCACATGCATTCTGTTCAACAGCCAGTACATAAAAAGTACTATCATTTTAATATATAATCAGTGTCAAAAATTTTAGATTTTTATGTTCTTATTTTTACCAAGTTATCAAAATACAGTGAACAGTCTATATAACATATAACAATTTTATACACAGAATATTACATATTTCAAGTGCTCAATAGTATGCCAGTGGATTTCAACACTTATTAAGTAAAAACTGTTTTGGAGACTTAACATGGATTACTTCAGTCAAAATTAGCTGAGATGAATAGAGAAAAGTGACCCAGGTTCTGATAGTGACAGAGTCAGGGGGATTCTAACTCAGTCACTACCATGCTATCCCACACCTAATTAAAATTCTTTTTCTCTACTACAAAAACTTTCAAATGAACAAACAAATGTCTAGATTCCTATTGATAGAAATGTTTTGAAGCTTAAATTTCTGGTCCCACTAAAAAACACAACAAAACTGTGTTAAATCCCAACACGATTTCAAATCTGAAAGAAAAGACTTACCAGTAATATGAGTTTCTGATACTTTTGTTTTAGGTCTGACACATTTGCAGATGGGTCGGCCCCCAGAATGCTGTACCAATCCTTTTTGAGTGTCTGCTCAAAAGCCATCAGCGACCTTTGAAGTAGAAATGGGCCTTCTCTGATGACCTGCAGCAGAAATGTTATGGCAATTCGTTACAATCAGAATAAAGAAATATTCCTCCCTAAATTCTTTATTACTTGAGTAAATTGCGATCATAATGCAAGCCCAAGAAAGTCTATATTTCCATTTTAAATGTCCAATAAATGACATGTACAAGGATACAAGGATATAAAGATACAAAAAAATCTATTAAATATTTCATGGGATATGCGTATCACTTAAATAAATTAACAATGTCATAAAAAGAATTTGATAATGAGTCTGGGTGATGGATGAGCTTCTAAGAAGGTATTTCTTATAATCAAATGACAAAACTGGCATACAGGTGCTCACTAAACACACTGGAGCTTAATAAGTATTTATGAAACGAACAGATAAATGAAATGAAATGCCAAAGAAATGTTAAGGACATACGTAGTTCCTGAATTTCCCTGATTCACTTCTGTCTTCTAGAGTAAACATAGACACACAAAAAAGACAGCACAGCAGGGGCTCCGGGAGAGGGGAATCCTCTTGCTAGGGCAAAGATCCTCACAGCCAGTAAAGACGTCGCTCCTGAAGCTATGCACTCCAGGATGCCACAGTCCTCCCAGCTTTAGAAACCAGCTCACCATGAAGCAGCCGGTGCTTGGGGGACCCACAGCGTCCACAGTCCTCCCAACCCAGGCTGCCCCTGCTGATGCCTTTTCCTGGCTCCACACAGCGTCAGACCTACCACGCTTGACAGTGGAGTAGGAGTCCACTTGCTGCCGCAGCGAGACGGAGCTAGGAACCTACTTTCTTTTCCGCCGGAAGTCGGAGTACAGCAGGATTGTGTTTCCAGTCGCGCCTTAGTTGTTGATGCACATATCTGAAGGTCCGCCTCCTACCCAGACGCGGTCGCTATGGTAACAGGTCTAGGTTTCTGAGGTTTCTGTCAACAGTGAGAGGAATCTTAGAGAAATGCCTTTCCTCATTTTACTCTTATTCTCCCTTGGCCCTGGCACCACGATTTTTGCATCCCTCCACATCTCCTAAGGTGCACCGTCATCCGAGGTTCCTCTTACCTTGAGAAACTAGAGTCCTATTTGTTTATACTGGGGGCGGAGAGTTGGTGATAAGGATGAGGTTGGCTAACAAATGTTGCCTAAAAATCATTTCCGTTAGAACTGAGCAACTGACTTAAAATATTTTTTAAATCGCAAATCCTTTCCCATTTACTATCTTTTTATCGCTTTCACTTCATCCCAGTGAGACATCTGCGGAAGGTGTTCCTAGAACTACTTTGTAGATGAGGAAACAAATCAAGGAAAATCATTTCTGATTTTGTTAATTTAGATACTATCTCTGTGCCCTCTGGTTAGTCTGGCTAAGGGTTTATCTATCTTATTGATTTTCTCAAAGAACCAGCTCCTGTTTTTGTTGATTTTTTTGTATACTTCCTTTTGTTTCTACTTGGTTGGTTTCAGCCCTGAGTTTAATTATTTCCTGCCTTCTACTCCTCTTGGGTGCATTAGCTTCTTTTTGTTCGAGAGCTTTCAGGTGTGCTGTTAAGCTGCTAGTGTATGCTCTCTCCAGTTTCTTTTTGGAGGCACTCAGAGCTATGAGTTTTCCTCTTCACACTGCTTTCATTGTGTCCCATAAGTTTGGGTATGTTGTACTTTCATTTTCATTAAATTCTAGAAAGTCTTTAATTTCTTATTTCTTCCTTGACCAAGTTATCATAGAGTAGAGCATTGTTCAGCTTCCATGTGTATATGGGCTTTTTGTTGTTTTTGTTGCTATTGAAGACCAGCCTCAATCTGTAGCAATCTGATAGGAGGCATGGAATAATTTCAATTTTCTTATATGAGGTTTGTTTTGTGACCGATTATATGGTCAATTTTGGAGAAAGTACCATGAGGTGCTGAGAAGAAGGTATATGCTTTTGATTTAGGATGAAATGTTCTATAGATATCTGTTAAATCCATTTGGTCCATAACTTCTGTTAGTTTCACTGTGTCTCTGTTTAGTTTGTGTTTCCAAGATCTGTCCATTGATGAGAGTGGGTGTTGAAGTCTCCCACTATTATTGTGTGAGGTGGAATGTGTGCTTTAAGCTTTAGTAAAGTTTCTTTTATTAATGTGGGTGTCCTTGCATTTGGAGCATAGATGTTCAGAACTGAGAGTTCTTCTTGGTAGATTTTTCCTTTGATGAGTATGAAGTGTCCTTCCTTATCTCTTTTGTTGACTTTTGGTTGAAAGTCGATTTTATCCGATATTAGAATGGCTACTCCAGCCTGTTTCTTGGGACCATTTGCCTGTAAAATTGTTTTCCAGCCCTTTACTCTGATGTTGTGTTTGTCTTTGTCACTGAGGTGCATTTCTTGTATGCAGCAAAAGGCTGGGTCCTGTTTACATATCCAGTCTCTTGGTCTATGACTTTTTATTGGGGAATTGAGTCCATTGATGTTAAGAGATATTAAGGAATAGTGACTGTTGCTTCCTGTTATTTTCAATGTTATGTTTATGTTTGTGTGGCTATCTTCTTTTGAATTTGTTGAAAGATTACTTTCTTGCTTTTTCTAGGGTGTAGTTTCCCTCCTTGTGTTGGGTGTTTTCCATCTATTATCTTTTGTAGGTCTGGGTTTGTGGAAAGCTACTGTGTAAATTTGTTTTTGTCATAGAATATCTTGGTTTCACCACTTATGGTAATTGAGAGTTTTGCTGGGTATAGCAGCCTGTGCTGGCATTTGTGTTCTCTTAGGGTCTGAATGAGATCTGCCCAGAATCTTCTAGCTTTCATAGTCTCTGGTGAGAAGTCTGGTGTAATTCTGATAGGTCTGCATTTACTTGACCTTTTCCCCTTACTGCTTTTAATATTCTTTCCTTGTTTAGTGCATTTGGTGTTTTGATTATTATGTGACAGGAGGAATTTCTTTTCTGGTCCAGACTATTTGGATTTCTGTAGGCTTCTTGAATGTTTAAATGCATCTCTCTCTTTATGTTAGGGAAATTTTCTTCTATATTTTGTTTTAGATATTTACTGGCCCTTTAAGTTGGGAATCTTCACTCTCTTCTATACCTTAGGTTTGGTCTTCTCATTGTGTCCTGGATTTTCTGGATGTTTTGGGTTAGGAGCTTTTTGTGTTTTGCATTTTCTTTGACTTTTGTGTCAATGTTTTCTATGGTATCTTCTGCACCTGAGATTCTCTCTTCTATCTCTTGTATTCTGTTAGTGATGCTTGCATCTATGACTCCTGATCTCTTTCCTAGGTTTTCTATCTCCAGGGTTGTCTCCCTTTGTGATTTCTTTATTGTTTCTATTTCCATTTTTAGATCCTGGATGGTTTTGTTCATTTCCTTTGCCTGTTTGATTTTGTTTTTCTGTAATTCTTTAAGGGATTTTTGTGTTTTCTCTTAAGGGCTTCTAGCTGTTTACCTGTGTTCTCTTGTATTTCTTTAAGGGAGTTATTTATTTCCTTCTTAAAGTCTTCTATCATCATCATGAGATGTGATTTTTAAATCTAATTCTTGCTTTTCTGGTGTGTTGGGGTATCCAGGGCTTGCTCTGGTGGGAGAACTGGGTTCTGATGATGCCAAGTAACCTTGGTTTCTGTTCCTTATGTTCTTGCTCTTGCCTTTTGCCATCTGGTTATATCTGGTGTTAGCTGCTCTTGCTTTCTCTAACTGTGGCTTGTCCCTCCTGCAAGCCTCTGTGTCTGTACTCCTTGGAGTCCAGTTCTCTCTGAGAGGAATTTGGGTTTGGAGAGCTGTGGTACAGGGTCAGCTCTGGGGTGCAGACAGAAACCAGAAGGATCCTGTCCCCAGATGTTCCTGGATTCCTGTGTCCTGATGGCTCTGTGAGGGTCCCTCTTGATCCAGATTTTGAACATAGGTGGTGGTCTTGCCTGTGCTCGAAGGTGTGTTGGCACTTCTGGGATACCAGCTCTCTCCTGGCACTATTTGGGTATGGAGCCTTGTGGCACAGGATCAGCTCCCCAGGCGCAGAAAATAATCTGAACGCAGCCCTTTGGTTCCTGTGTCCTAAGGGTTCCGGGTGGGTCCCTCTGAGCAGAGGTGCTGGTCTTACCCCTGCTCACAGGTTTGTCCACACTCCTGGGAGGTTTGCTTTCTCCTGGCGCTATTTGGGTATGGAGCTCTGTGGTACAGGCTGAGGTCCCTGGCTGCAGAAGGAAACTTGGAAGGCTGCCCCATGGTCCCTGTGGGGTTCCGGGTGGGTCCCTCTGAGCAGAGCTGCTGGCCTTACCTCAGATCACAGGCTTGTCCACACTCCTGGGAGGGTAGCTCTTTCCCTGTGCTATTTGGCTATGGAGCCGTGTGGCACAGGCCACAGGTGTAAACCACAGGCACCTGCCCCAGGCTGCTCCTTGGTCCCTGTGTCCTGAGGGTTCTGGGCGGGTCCCTCTGAGCAGAGGTGCTGGTCTTACTCCCTGCTCATAGGCCTGACCACACTCCTGGGAGGCTAGCTTTCTCCTGGCGCTATTTGGGTATGGAGCCTTGTGGCACATGCTCAGGTCCCAAGCCACAGATGGAAACCAGAAGTGAGTTAGTGAAAGTTTTAAATCGAGATGAAACTAAACCATGAAGATGTGTGGATGTGTTTAGCTTTAAGTAATATGTTAAAGGGAGGGAGAAATAATGTGACAAGTATGAGAGAAACTTTATTTTTCTTCTTGGATGATTGCCATAAAAGCTTATACAATATTTAAATCGATCTAATGAACAGCTGCTATAATTTCTATCTAGCACATGCCTCAACGTCTCATATGGTAATAGGTAATGGATTAGTGTCCGGCTCGTGGTGCTACCAGGAGATGGGGCCAAGTGCCTAGACGCATGTCCGTGAAGGAAATTATGGACTCCATCCACCTCTGCTCTTTCCTGTGTATCGTTCTGCTTCCCAGCTGCAACTCAAGGAGCAGTTTCTTCTGACCATGTTGCCCCACCTTGTTACAGACTTGGAACTTAAAGACCAAAACAAATGCTTTTTCCTTGTAAGTTGGGTATCTCCAGTACTTTATTGTAGTAACAGGAAGCAGACTGGCACAACAGTTCTAGCTTTTCTTTTCAAATCAGCTTTTATTTCTCCCTTAAACTTGCTAAACTTGCTCTACTATCGTGTCACTTCACCAGCATTATTAAGGAACATTCAGGGTTTGCACACAGCCATGTACTTAGTAGGAGAGTGACTGAGCGAGAAGTACATTTGGTTAGCACACCTGCTATTGTCTCTAGTTTAGCTCTGTTGCGTCTGTGTTTTAAATTCTTGGGGAGTCTTTACCTTACCTGGGGTTTTTGCTCCTGTAGTCTTCATACCTGTGTTTTAACCATCCCAGAGCCCATTAGAGATACTGTCCTTAAACCGTCTTTGGCTAATCATAGAACATGCCGACTTACTGTCAGCATCCTACATGTCTCTACATCCTACATCTCTGTCTCTCCTTGTCACCACTGTGGCTTCTCCATACTTCCTAGACTCCCTAGAACACAAGGCGATCCCTTCGGTCAGGTGAGAAAATGCAGTTATACGCTGCTTTTTATAGCATTCTTCCTTCTCGGTTTTTACTTTTTAGAAAAAGTTCGTCTTTGTCATGTGATTGACTCATGGAAGAAAGGTTAATCTGAGTGATCAAGGGGTGTTAATTTGTGGGTTAAAATGTGTTAAATAGTTGATATAAAGTCTGTTTAAGTCAATTAGAGTGTATAATGAAGATGTTGCCAGGGTGTTAGGGAACCTTTGGAGTTAGTTTGGAATTCACCAGTGCATGTTGACTGCAACACCTGGTTTAAAATGCAACTGCATATGAATAGGTGTGCACATGTAGAAGATGTTTGACTTTATTAATATGACCTATCTTTTATTATGGGAAATGAAGCCCATCATTTGTTTCATCATTAGTAAGATGGACATGTGATTAGTAGCATTACTGCCTCCCATACTGATATGCGCCTCTAAAATAAACTGCATCTGCACTGTGAAAACAAGAAAGCATTCCTAGCTTTTTGTTTGTTTGTTCCTTTGTTTGTAAAAAAAAAAATTTCAGCATCATCATTAAACATTGAATGGAGAAAGACATGCAGATTTAAATAAATGGTTTGTTTCTTCTGTAAAACTGTCCACAGTGATGTTATGAGACATTGTCGTATTGGTTAATACCATCAAAATTTCAAAAACAGTTATTATTATGTACACCTTAATGTTATGATGTATAAATTTCAGTAGTTGAATTCAAGTTGATCCAAGAATACAGCATTGCATCTTCCATAGTTCAACTCCACAAAGTAAGGAGCTAAAACCCCCATATTTTAAACTATGTTTTTTTCTCATCATATGGGTTGTTATGGTACTATTTGTTATTGCTTACACCAGTTTACTAGCGATAAACACATTTAGCATTGCAGCTTCAACTCGCAACTCTCCAGTTTAATCATTAGAGATAGATGAAAAGCAGGTCTCCTTTGCTAATGGGCTTTCAGCTCTGATGGAGTCAGTGCCAGGGTGATGAAAGCACGCAGCTGAAATAGACCGGATAGCTGTTTTCTGATGAATTTCCAGAAAAATATCATATTTATAAAAATATGGTGAGCAATTCATACTATTACTTTTTAATCTGCCGAGAAGCACTATGAGTACAGTCTTTTGTAGCTCATTAGCAATTTCTTTAATGAGTTTTTTGGTGTGATAGATAGTTAAAGTAACAGACAAATGACAGATTGTTTGCCTTTAATGATTTCCCTGTTTCGAGCCCATTACAAAGCAATTAGAAATCTGACAGCATTTTCACTCTGCATTACTGATCATCTAAAGTGATGAGGAATGAGAGGTGATGAATATTAATTGTATATTTTCATATGATTATCATAAATTATTACCTTGTCTGATGAACTGCAGGTGAAGTGGGAATGCTAGAGAAAGTCAGTCAGATATATTAATTTGAAAGACTGAATGTTTTTTTAATCTGTGTCTGTAGTGAGAATCCTCGTCTGTAGTGTTACTCTTTATTTCCCTGTGAATATTAAACTAAGCGTTTTTTACTTTCTCTGTTTGGAGAAATTTAACTACATTTTCTCACTTGAATACAAGAAAAATAAAGACATATTCCATAGTGCAGCGCACATGTGTGTGTTTTAGCTAACGTTAACTTTAGGAAGGGAGCCATGAGTGACTTCTGTTGCCGTATGTGTCTATGTACATATATCTATGACCTTAATACATGTCATATGTACAGAGGAAAAAAATCTAGGAACTCATCCTGTCTTAGTCTTAAAGCTAGGTGATCCTGCATAAGAAAAGGCAGAGATCAAAGTGTGCTGAGGCACAGTGTGAGATTTTTTTTTAGATGAAGTTTGTTATTGCCCCACTACCCCGCAGTGTCAGCAGGGGAGCTAAGTGTCCTCCAGATGCAGGTATTAGTTGTTATTTGAGTTGGCCTTAAACTTGGTGCAAACATTGGTCCAGAAAAGAGAACTAGTGCTTAGTGAGAGGCAAAAAGCTTAAGAAACGCTAAACAACTAATCAGGGTTTGGAGCAGGTTTACCCTCGGGAACAGGTCTGACTTGTGAACTGGAGTGTGATAAACAAAGCTGCTCTCCAGTGTGCAGCAAGGCCATGTCTGCACTCAGAGTTGTCTTTCTAGCCTATGTATTTTGCTTTGTGGAGTGCATTGCTTGTAAAATTTTGTCATTTTGGGTGCATATTTATGGAAAAAACAATAATCTATATAATGAATACACACTGAGAAAATTAAATTTTGATACGATGCTTAGAAACTGTTCTCTTTATTTTATATGCAATTTTATGAATTCTCATTTATAGAAACTGAAAGCAAAACTCTTAAATTTTTACAAATGAACATTTTTTTGGCTCTGAGAAGTTGAGAGTTCTCTGTAACTCATAATTTTATTTTGATATTTTAGCTTGAATTTTAACATCGTTGTGGGCCGCTATGTGGGTGCTGGGAATTGAATCTTGGCACTCTAGAAGAGCAGCCAGCATGCTTAACCTCTGAGCTATACATCCAACCCCTCATGTTTTACTCTTTATGCTTGGTAACTTCCCAAAATTTTTGCACTATAGCAATCATCTTCATCTTCAGAATCAGTCCAACTAATAGGCCGTAAAGAATCAGTGGAGTCATTTCTAGGAGTCTCTTTTCTGTCTGCCAATATCCATTATCCAAGTCTGAATGCAAACTTCAAACCGTCTAAAGTAGAAACAGTTGTCACTTGTTTCTCTAAGATACGACTGTATTATCATTTTGAACATTTGTTGTTGTTTGTTTGTTTGTTTTATTCTATAATGAAATACCTTGAGACTGGATAACTTCATAAGGAAGTTTTCATTTCACACACAGTGCTAGAGATCAAGGACATCACATCAGTGTCACCTTGGTTCTGTTAAAGGCCTCATGGCAAATGGCCCCATAGTGCTGACGTGTATGACAAAACAAAAGGGCATCACAAGAAAGAGCTCCAGAGAGTGATGCAGAACCAATCCAGGGGTTTATAACAACTGGTTTTCACTAGACCTAACTGAGAAGTCCCCTAAAAAATCTCAATCCTTTCTGAGCAGATGGACAATGACCTAAGTCCAGTCCCCACATCTTAGTGTCTTCTCCCACACATCAGCAAGGCCATCCTAACGACCAAGCTTTTTATACATGGAACCTTGAGGGACAAACCCCATCCAAGCCACAGGAAACACCGACTAGCTTGGGTGTGTAGCTTCGGGCCAATGTTCTGTCTATATCTGAAGGACTGGATTGAAAACTTACCTATTTTTCTCACTGACAGAGAAAAGCACTCATACTACATTCAAAGCAACTCAAGCTGTCCAACTATGGCATGGTTAGAAATATAACACTGAGGAAGTAAACATTCTTCAATGGCAGCTCATGTGTAACTACATCTTCTCTGATACCAAAGAAACCCTTGGATATGTTCTACTACCTCTAAAAATTCTGTCTTGGATAGTGCAAGGGCAGACACAAGTAGAAAACCAGGGCAAGGGTTTATAATTATCAGGCATCTCAACATATGCTTTCTTGTTTGATCCTTAGTCTTGTTGGATGGGTAAGCTGATGCTGTTATCATCCCCATAAAGCAGGTATGACTGGAAAGGAACAGAGACAACATCAAACCTAAGGCATTGGACTCTAAACTTCTTATAAAGTCTCTATGACTTGAGGTATATAGAGAGAGTGATTTCAGAATTCTGTTTTCATTGGCAGCTCCATCTGCATGCTCTAGATACATAGAAAATTGAACCCAGGAGAGTTTAGAAACTCCCTCATCTCTGGGCTAAAAGTAATATTAGAACTCTAGAACTTCTTGACCAACTTACAGCCAGTTTTGTATATGGGCCACTCTGCATGTTTCCAAAATCTGTGGGACCATTTTCTTTAGTTGTATTTTCTCCAGTTATTTAATAAAATAGTGATTATAGTTTTGGCTTGTTAAATAGAAATGTTATTGGTTTTGTTTTTACATTGTTTTAGTTATGAAACTCTTTTATGATAGGGGTGTCTTCTCTAACCATTTTGAAATGTCCTAAGTTAAAAGACAAAGAGAACCATGTGGCTGCTTTTGTTTGTTTATTGTTGTTGATAGAGTGAAGGTGAGTGAGGCTGGACTGGTTACTGGTCCTACTGCTTTCTTTGTACATCATTACAAATACTATGTGAGGGTCACTTCCATTTCTGACCTGGGAAATTCTATGATTGATTATTTTCTGCTATTTCAAAAGACAGTTGAGATCAAACAGTAATTTAATAGTAAACATTTTTTCTTTCTAACATATTCATATTCTTTATTTAGCATAATTAGGGTTTCTATTGCTCTGAAAAGATACCAGAACCATGACATCTCTTATAACAGAAAATATTTAATTGGGGCTAGCTTACAGTTCAAAATTTTAGTCCATTGTTGTCATAGTGGGAAGCATGGCAGCATGCAGGCAGACATGGTGCTGGAGAAGGAGCAGAGAGTTCTACTTCTGGATCAGCAGGCAGCAGGAAGAGATAGTAAGCCACTAGGTCTTGCTTGAGCTTTTGAAATCTAAAGTCCAAATCCAAGTGACTCACTTCTCCCAAGGCCACACCTACTCCAACAAGGCTACACCTCCAATAATGTCACTCCCTGTGAGTCTATGGGGACCACCATAAATGTTAAAAGAATTCAGAAAAACAGTTCTGTTCATGTGTTTGTTCAGTAGAACCTTGGTTTAACATGGTACCTTATCATTCAAGATCAAGCCCGATTGACTAACACAATATCCATGTTCCTCCTCCTTTCAGATTGGCCTCTTTCACCATAATCATTATCTTAATGCCCTGGTATGTACTCATGTGCACTCATATCCTTAATCTCTGGCTACAGAAACTTGTCTCCCTCTTCCTGTTGACAATATTTGTCTTCTATAAACAAGTAACAATTACTTTTAGCACTCATTAAATTTCAAGGTTTTTAAAAATCTTATATTTATTTTCTAAGTAAGTATTTTTCTTTTTAAAGATTTCCTTACTTAGTACACGCAGTGTGCTTGCCTGAGTTTATGTGCTTAGTACATGTAGTGTGCTTGCCTGAGTTTATGTGCACCACATGCGTGCAGATGTCCATGGAAATTAGGTCCTCTGGAACTGAGTTGCATTTATATGATGTGGGTGCTGGGTACCAATCTGGGTCCTCTGCAGGAACAGTAAGTGCTCTTAGTTACAGAACCAGTTCCCTATCCCCACACTCCATGAACTTATTCTAAATATCGCCTCATAAAGCTACAAAGATTGCTCATTTCCATACTCCTAACCTCGCCCTCTCAAAACTTCTTCCTAATTGAATATGTATCCTTTCCCAGTACAATTTGACTGAATCAAGAAATCCTTTATGACCCTAAGGGAGAAGAAATGTCAATAGGTTGGAGAGAGTATTAGGAAGTTCAATTCTGTTTTTAATTAAGGAACCATGAAGGATCTGGTGAGAAGGAGCCAAAACGCAAAACCAAGATTTCTTGATGTCAGTCTAGTAACTATATCTACCCATTTCTGAAATACACCCTCAAAAGAGAGGACATAGGTCAATAGCTACTGGTCTAAGCTTAAGGCAAATTTTTAGATTATTTTTTCTTCCTAAATCCCTACCGAACCAGAGAATGGAAGGAAAAGGCTTTGCAGCACTGAAATTACACTGCTCGCATTTCATACATGTGTATGCCGTGTCACCTATCACAAGAGGATGCTGAGTTCCTTTGGTGTACTCGGCTGCTAAGATACCGTAATCATTGCTTGCCTATATATAACATATAAAGATATGTTACTAATTGACTGTTTAATTTGTTACTACATGTCTCTAGGTTAAACTAAGCTGTCTAATTACCAAAGTAATTCTTTCCTTCTTTTAGAGTTGAGTATGTTTTCACTTTTCTAGGCTCCATGGATAATTTCCCTCACTTCAGGTTGGTGAAAGCAGAGGGAAATCACTTAGAAGAATACAAGTAAGGGTAACAGAAGACGACGTGGGTAGTCTGTGTGACATCCTAGCCTATCTTACATTAGTCGTCATAAATCAGCATTTTATTCTTTCTTTAAGATTCTAAAATTTTAATTTAACCACCCCTCCCAGGTCAGACACATGTCTGTTTATACTGATCTCCGCAAACAGGGCAAGTTTCTTGCTTACTCAGTTTTCAAAGAGGGCCAGGCTACCTAGCATGGTGCCTCAGCGCGTCCCAGAGTCCCCTGCGCTTATTACAGTCATGCTTGAAGTTAGCCGTCATGATCAGCAGGTGTTAGGGGCTTGCTATAAGAATTATAATAACTTTCAACCACAAGGCTTGAAGCCATTAAATTATCATTAAGAACAAGAAAGTTAAGGAAAAGATCTGAATCCATAAACAAATAAAAAGCTTGATTTTGTAGGACTCATCAGGTTACACATCATTTTGCTTCACTCCGTGAACACTGAAGGACTGGGTCACATCTTTAAAGTACTATCATCAGTGTTCAGGCAACATGTGTGTTCCTACTATCTGTATATGGCTTGTCTTTAAGTAAACACTATCTCTTGGTTGGGGGCTTGCAAGATGGCTCAGCAGGAAAAGTGCTGCTTGCCAAATCTGATGACTCAAGTTGTCCTTTGACCTCTATATTTATGATCTGGCATTTGCATACCCACACACAACAAAGAAGTAAAACATCTGTTGGAACCACTGTACATTAAAATTAGCAAATGTTTTATCAAGTACAATAAAAATCTTAGCTTTTGAATGTTTAATACAAAGCATTATATTCTGATGACTTCTTTGGGGCAGGCCACTCAAGGCTATGCTGACAGTTTAGGTGTTGAAAATAAGGTAATTCGTTGCAACCACTTAGATAGTAACCTTTTCAGAGTACTATGTTTTAATTTGTGTTCCTTCTACTTGAATGAATAAAGCCTTAATGAGATCTTGCAAGCTGTGAGAAGATAGTCACCACCTCAGTTTATAAGTCAAATTTACTGAAGTTGAAAATACATAATAGAAATTATCTTAGCAAGTAAAATATAATACTTTAAGCATATGAAAATGTATAAGTGCATATAAATGTGTGTTATTGTGTATAGAAAAAGAGACAGGCAGAAAAAAAGAGACATTAAGTTTGTGAGGCAGGGAACGCATGTGAATGAAATGGGCCTTTTAGGTCTAGATCCTAAGTGGAAAGATAAAAGCTGGTATCCACAAAGTTGAGGGAGTGAAAGCTGCTTTAGTGTAAACGCCAACATTAGTGCAAGTGGTAGCATTTCTTCCTCATTTCTAGGAAACTGCACAGTTTTTTGTCTTTCATTTTATATCATTACCGGTTTTAAGCTGTGTTTTGAATACACGAGTATAGATGAATGTAGTAATGTGAGTGGGGATGGATACACAATTTCCCCAAAGACTGTTGGGTTGCTGCTATTATTGCTATCAAATAGTCTTTCAATTTAATTTAAAAAGTTTTTTTTTTCTTGAGATTCATCTCAAGATAAATTCACTTGGCAGATAGGAAATTAAATGGTATCTTCCAAACACATGGGATAATGTGACTACTTGAATTATAAAATAGTGTATGCTAATGGCTTACTACAAGAGTTGAAAGCTCTTACACTGCTGTAATGACTATTAGTTCAGGGAAGGCAGTACACTTTTCTGCGATACCTTTTCATCTTGCTCATGTTGAATAGTATTACGGTTGAACTTAAGATAGTTCCCCTTATCCATGGTTTCACATTGTGTGGTTTTAATTACTCATAGTTAAAACTATGATCCAAAAAATAATAGATGAAAAATTATAGATGGACTTCATAATTTTATTTTATTTTTAATAATTGTTTTATTTATTTACATTTCAAATGTTGCCCCCTTCCCGATCTCCCCTCCACAAACTCTCCACCCCATACCCCTCCCCTTTGCCTCTAAGAGGGTTCTCCCCCACCCTCCCACTCCAGCACTCCCCTATGCTGGGGTTAACAAGCCTCCACAGGACCAAGGGACTCCCCTCCCAGCAATAAGGCAATCCTCTGCTACATATGTAGCTGGAGCCACAGACTGAGCCATGTATACTCTTTGGTTGATGGTTTAGTCCCTGGGAGCTCTGAGGAGTTGTGTTAGTTGACACTGTTGTTCTTCCTATGGGGTTACAATCCCCTTCAGCTCCTTCAGTCCTTCCCCCAACTCTTTCATTGGGGTCCCTGGGCTCAGTCCAATGGTTGACTGTGAGTATCTGCAGCTGTCTTAGTCAGGTGCTGGCAGAGCCTCTGAGAGGACAGCCATTACAAGGATCCTGTCTGCAAGCACATCTCATATGGTCTGTGAGTTGAATTGTGGGTATTCTGCACTTTTTGGCTAATATCTACTTATCAGTGAGTACATACCGTGTATGTCCTTTTGGGTCTAGGTTACCTCACTCAGGATATTTTCTAGTTTCATCCATTTGCCTGAAAATTCGTGAAGTCCTTGTATTTAATAGCTAAGTAGTATTTCATTGTGTAAATGTACCACATTTTCTGTATCCATTCTTCCATTGAGGGACATCTGGATTGTTTCCAGCTTCTGGCTATTATAAATATGGCTGCTATGAACATAGGTCTTCAATAACAACAAAAACAACAGAAAGCCCACATACTCATGGTAACTGAACAACTCTCTGCTCAATGATAACTTGATCAGGGAAGAAATAAAGAAATTAAAGACTTTCTAGAATTTAATGAAAATGAAGACATAGCATACCCAAACTTATGGGGCACAATGAAAACAGTGCTAAGAGGAAAATTCATAGCACTAAATGCTTTCATAAAGAAATTGGAGAGATCCTACACTAGCAACTTAAAAGCACATCTGATAGTTCTAGAACAAAAAGAAGCTAACACACCTAAGAGGAGAAGACAGCATGAAATAATTGAACTTCATAATTTTAAATTCCATATTCTATGGAGGAATGTAGTGGTGTTGATGACACCTTGCTCTGACTTACTTGAGACATCAGCATGACCTTTGTTAGTCTGTTCATGACATGTGCTTTATCCATTCATAGCGACTGATGCTCTTGGTTTTTAGAGTGACTGCCATGGTCACTGTGTTCTCAAGAAGAGTTTCTTCTACTTTATAATGGTTCCAAACTGCAAGAACCATGATGCTGGCAATACAGGTATGCTTAAGAGAAGCCACAAAGTGTGTTCTTTAGATGAGGTAAATTTTTTTTACTTGAAAAGGAAATAAATGAAATCATATTCCTAGTGGCTAAAATCAATATGAATGACTTTTCTGGCCTAAAGAGCTGCCTTAGTGGTTAACAGCATGTGCTGCTTTTGCAGAGGACCCAAAATTGAACCTGTGTCAGGTGGTTCATAGATGTGTGTACTCCAGAATCAGGTGACTCTCTCTCTTTCACACACACACACACACACACACACACACACACACACACACACACACACACACACACACACATAAAATCCTTTAAAAAGAATTACTCTTCTATACCTGAAATTGTGAGGAAGAAAATAGAAATCCATCCTAATTTTACTGTCATAGCTCAAACTGATAAAGTGTTGGCTATGATGCTCAGTTAAGATGGAGAAGCAATTAAATTCATGTACATCTATATAGGAAAAAAGAGAGCATATGTAGGACTTGATAGTATCTATGGCTCTTGAGATATGTTATGATAAGTGGATATACTGGATTTGTTTGTTTTTTACATCAAAGAATCTGTTTGGTAAAATCATAATGAGAATTATTTCTGCCTGTCATCCTTGCATAAGTAGTGATTTCAATAAAACTGTATAGAATCATGCATATGCATGCTGAGGGTGCCTCTAATTGTTTTTTTCCTTGGAAGACTAGTCAGTCTTTAGCACATGGCTTCTTTACCAAGAAGGGAGCAAGATGAAGCCTAGAGCAGTATTTTGTCACCCCTGCCTAGGCAGTGATCTTTAAAATGTTTATTTTTCATATCAGGAGCATGTTACATAATAGTTCTTATTGAAACAAATTGGAAGTACTAGTTTACATAATCAGATTTAAGAGATTTGTTTCTGTATAATAGTTGAGCAGTTTTTCTCTTTTGCTGTGGTTGGTTTGCCAGTACCTTCCAGCAGATTCCAAAGTCATAGTGTATTTTACAGACATGCTTTTCTCCCTTGAATATGCGTTGAGTCTCTCTAAGCTGTGAGTAGAATTCAGAGGATTTTATTAGTACACCGCCACCTGTAAAACACTATTCTAACAACTGAGAGAGAAAAGGATAACCTATTGCATGGAGGCTCCTGGCTGAGCTTTAACCTCCTGCGCTTCTCCTGAGAGGCTTTCAGCTTCCTGAGGTCAAATGCTGCATTTGTTGAAGATTGCGCTTAATGAACTTAAGCAAAATAAAAGAGTATTTCACATTTGGGAGAAAATAACTTTGTGCTTTTATTGTTATTTGGAGAATTCTACCCATTATAGTAATATATAATGAAAGAAAAAACTACCTTTATTTTGGAAAATCAACCTTAAAAACCTTCATTTTTCATGTGCCTTTAAAACTTTTGAGTCTGTTCTGTTGCTACATTGTGATCTTTTATATCTAAGGAATTACATGTTTCTCTCTCTAAAAGGGAACAAAAGCAAGAATTGAATAATCTCTTACATATAAAATGAATATTTATGAAACAAGTGGCTACATTTGAAAAATTGCATGTATTTTATGCCCCTATTTACTGGTTACTATGGCAACCACCACACTACTTTGTATTTATGTTGTCTAAGATTCAGAACACCTTTTCAGTGAAATAAACATGCCAGAACCATGTCTTGTATTTACTTTGGTGTTTAGAAAACTATTTATTCTAATGCATATTTTTGAGAAAAATAGCAATAAATAATGTAAACTTCAGCCTTGTTTGAATGGTACCTTTTCTTGCAGTATGGTTTTGAAATCAAAATATTACATTTATTTTTTCCTTGTTATCAAAATCACTATACATAAGAAAAATAACAAAATTTGGGACTCATGAGTCAACCTCGAAATATTGTCTTTTGATCTTCCCTATTTTTATGACCTAGTTTGATTCATGAAAAAATTTCTGAAGCTAGAAACTCCCCAAGCGCTTAGTCCGAATACTCAATGCTGCTTCATAAACAGGGGACCGTAAATGGTAGCTTTAGCACCTAGGAACAAAAGATTTCTACTTTGTAACTTGAGATGAAAGGCATGGCCACTGCTATTCTCTTAATTATTTAAATCATTCTGCCATGTGTGATACATAAATATAATTTTTAATGCTAAACATCAGGATAAAAGTTATAAAGCATAAAACAGTCATGTTTCCTTTCACGGCTGCCTGTGAAGAAAAGCTGGAGCAGGGCACTGGGGTACCACCAAGCAGGGAGCAGATTGTCTCTCAGAGTTGTAAACAGGGTGGGGCTACAGCTTCACAGTTGATGTTGACAGTATCTCTGTGGGAAATGTAATTATCAAATGAATTAGAACGCGTCTTAGTATTAAGATTATTAATTGTAATTTTAATTGCCTTTTTCAAGATAATTGGATATGTTCTCATAGGTATATGGGAAAGGGGACATTGGGCTAATTAGATATTTTGAACTCAGTTATCTTTAAAATACTTAGAAGTTTAACATACATGCATATATACATATTCACATATATATAGAATTCCTTAATTGAATGCATTTCTAAACAGAATTAAAATAATCTATAATCTACAAGCTCTTACTAAATATCCCTTGCAATACTTCTTTGAGTATTGATACCATTTTAAAATTTAAATAATGATCATTTAAACCATTAGATTTTTTTTTTTTTTTTTTTTTTTTTTTTTTTTTTAGTATAGAAATAGAGTTTATTTAGGGCATGGGGAGGGGAGTTAAGAGGGTAGTAGAGACAGAAAAAGGCAGAGAGAGGGAGAGAGTAGAGAAGTAGAGGAGTGGAGGCCAGCCATGACCACGTTGGGGGGGGGGGGAATGGGGAGAGGTAAGAGAAGTAAGAGAGAGGCAAGAG
>CM052701.1:66993653-67005208 GCA_028551405.1 Uromys caudimaculatus | reverse complement strand
TAAGGACTGTTGAGTGGCGTGGTCAGAGGCGCGTGCAGAGCCATGGTGCTGTATAATAGGAAGCATATTAAAGCATGTGAACACAGACATCATCAGCATATGTACGAATGGATCTCATATGGGCTATGTGTCCAGTGTGGCTACACCTTTGTTTAAACAAAGACTATGAAATCTTAGTGAAAATCTAAGGCATTCAAAAGTTATTACAGCGATGAGTACTAAGGACGGGAGAGTGGTAAAGATATAGATATATATATATATATATCTTCCCATATAGACATTTCCGTGATAATTTAATAAGGCAAATTACTTAAAATTATAGTTACACTATGGTATAAACCACACTGCTGTACAGACAATTTGTTTCTCTCTTGGGGGCAGTGCTGGAGTTCTAACCCAGGACAATGCATGTACTAGACAAGCATGAGCCTGCTGAGCTGTAGCTACAGCTCAGGTAACTGTCTTGTTCAAGATTAATTCATTGTCATCTTTCAAAAATCTAATTATTTAAAGAATAGATAATTTAAAGAATAACTGGCAATCTAGGTGTGTATGTTTGTGTGTTATTTATGCAGTACTAGATAGTTAGGTATAATGCAGGTGTATTCCTTTATTGAATTCAATAGTTAGCTTTCTGTTGAGGAAAGGTCTTTTCAAGCCTCTGAGAAGTTTGAGTGTAGCTGCAACTTGTATTTCCTGAACAGTTCACATTTATTTTTGCGGTATCTTGGCGTAAGACAGTTTCCAACTATAGATTTAATGATTTCCACCATAGTGTAGAGATGCTATTTCTTTATCAGTAGAAAGCAGCAACTAAATAAAGCTACCAAGATGACAGGAAGCGGGGCATTCTGTAATGAAATGCTTCATACTTTTCAAGGGCAGATATACATGCCCAATTGGTAGAATTCGGCCAAGAACTCTACCAAAGTTTCTAAATACCCATTGTTTAGAACTGGTATCTGGCACATTATCTCTGACTCTCATCACGTTAAATCTGGCTTCTCTCAGTCAAACTGGATTTTCCAAGCAAGCCTTTGAAAATGACACCATTTTTCTCTGCATCTGCGCTCGTGTCCCTCCTCCACACACATTCTTCCTCCTGCTCTCCGGATCCATCCTGCTAGAAGTAACATGTAATAGGAGTTTAGATAGTTGGTTCTGGTGCAGAAAATAAGAAGGCAAGTGTGACTCGTAAGAAATCCTGACCACAAATCGTAGACGAGCTGGTAGCTTCTGAGGCACAAGTGAGGGAGGCATTAGATCTGAGTAAGGCGGTAAAAGGGTAGAAAGCTGGGCATGGTAGCACAGACCTGTAATCCAAGCATTTAAGAGGCTCTCCATGAGGTCAAGGTGAGTCTAGGACACTACTAAGTTCCAAGCCAGCCAGGGATGCAGAGTGAGACACTATCTCAAAAAAATGAAACGAGTAAGAAAATTAAAATTCAGAAGATGTATGACATTTCAGAGAAACAGAAGGGCTGGGTGTAAAGATCTGTCATACAGCAAAGAGTTAATAATGTATTTCATAGTAATAAAGAGGAGTCAGTTTCAAACGTCTCAGCACAAAAATGACAAATAGGTGATTGCTATGTTAATTAGTTTTATTAGTCATTTACATTTTATGTATCATATTATACTACGTAAATGCACACATTTATGATTTGTCGGTAAAATAAATAAAGTATGTGTATATAGTAAGCATGTTAATAGCTTGTAAAATAGAGTAAGACAAAATAAGTAGACTATGATAACACAGACTTTTTATCACTTGATAAAAAGTATTAAGATCAAGTCATAACTTTGTCATTTCTGGGTGGACAGTTATATTATGTTACCTTCTGATAACATCTAACAGTTCCCATTTTGCCCCAAAATAGTGTGCCCACGGAATGCAAATAAAACCCATAGGTTTCCAATGAGTGAGGCAGCCAGCTACGCCTTTATTCATGTGCACTTTGTCTCTTCCAAGAGCACACTCACACCTTTGTCCCTGGCACCTTCTTCCTGAGCCACACGGCTCAGATTTCAATTCTGCTTCAGAAAGCACAGCACATCAATACTATGTAACCTGTGGTACAAATACCATGGTCCTGCCATTCACAACCTTTTTTTTTTTTTTTTACAGTTTCAACCAATTTCCTTTCTTTCCCCTGGTTTATTGCAATATTTTAAGTTTATTTGACAGATTGTATGAATTGAGATTATTGCAATATTTTAAACTTATTGGACAGATTGTATGATTGGGGTGCTTTCCTTGATTTCTGAGCTCTCTAGGTTAGTTTGCCTGGCAAGTATACTTGCAGACTACTGCTGTATCAAATACACTCTCCTCTCAGCAGTATATGAGCGTAAAGAGCCTCCTCGAAATCTGGAATGTTGCGCTATTAGTCAGTCATTTTTTCTCACTAGGGGAATTAAAATAAGCTACAAGGGTCCTGTGGAATGACAGCTTTCTTGATAATCTTAAGAACCTTGTCTACTGTGAAGGGATTGCCAGAACCCATATCCTACCTCTGGAATAGGTTCTTACTTCTAGGAAAACTACAGCTGACTGTGGGGTGCCCTTCCCCAGTGGATACACCTACACCACATCCCTACACCCATGGGTCAGGAGACATTGCAGTCGAGGGGGAAGAATGATTTTGAGAGCCAGGAAGTCAGCTGTGAGATAGTGTCTTATATGCATGTCAGGGCCCTGTATCATGAAACTCTAACAAATGGTTGCCCAAACAAGACTCACACCGTGACACCACCAGTTGATATTCTAGTATGGATGGGAGAAATTTCACAAGGTCCTACCCCTAGATGAAAAGCTACAGACTATTAATGGCTGCTAAGAGAGGTAATATTAATTATCGCCAAGGACGAGTACCCTAATCAGTTATTCAACTATCCACCCCCAAATGGTCAGTCCTAAACACATATTCATATGAGCAACACTGAATTGTGTGTGTGTGTGGGGGGGGAGGTAAGGAATTATGAAACTTCCCTTTGCTTTAAGGTCCTGTATGGGTGTAAATGCAGGCCTTCCTTTTGAGAAAAGAGAACTAGAAACTGTCTATGACAATTTGTAGTTAGGATAAATGGTTTCTTTGGCAGACATATTTTAGGAAAGCTTATGGAATAAAAAAAAAAAAAGTCTGGAAATGAATTTTCTAAAAACTATTCACTCTTAGAAGCCAAATAGAAAGTCACCAGCTGGGCAGTGGTGGCGCACACCTTTAATCCCAGCACTTGGGAGGCAGAGGCAGGCAGATTTCTGAGTTTGAGGTCAGCCTGGTCTACAGAGTGAGTTCCAGGACAGCCAGGGCTACACAGAGAAACCCTGTCTCGAAAAAACAAAAACAAAAACAAAAACAAAAAAAGTCTCCATGAAGTACTAACTAGTGCTAGGTAATTTTGGTACTTAGATCCTAGCCTGAAGACCACTGAGTTGTCCTGTGGTAGCTGACACATGACACTTGCTATGTGCTAAGCACACAAACTTATCAACCAGCCACTATTATTCATCCCCATTTTGCAGCCAAAGAAACCAAACCACAGAGATTATGTGACTTATCCTAAGTGACTCAGAAGGTGTGCAGCCAGGATGCAAGTCCACAGAGCTGCCTGCCAGAGTCCAGGCTCATAACCACTGTATACTCAGATGTCTTTTGTAAAGTAAAGGCAGAGCTGACTTTGGGGTAAGCATAAGAGGGGGCTACATATTCATGTAAAGTGATTAATGAAGAAGTTTTAAAAATGGGGTTTCAATGTGTCAATGGATAAACTATGCACGTATTAATAAAACATAAGGCAATGCTTTCATCTATACTCTGTTAAAGTCCCATAGTATTTAGTGTCAAATTAAAATTAACACATTTTTATTTCTTTAATTTCTAATTAACAATTAGTTCTCATTTAATTAGTAACATACTGGAATGTTATTCAAAGCCCCATTGTATTCTGCATATTCTACTTAACCTGTGAATATGCTCTACTTTAGTGAAGATGACACTGTTTTTATAGTAACAGTACAGAAGAAATACTGCATTTAATAATGATAATGACTTCACACTTACATAACTCACTCCACTAACAGCATGTTGAAACCAGTCTATGAACAAAAACTATACCTATCACTGAAATTATTACCTCTTTCACTGAAAATTAGGATTATCATCAGGTGTAAGGAAAGTGTAAAACTACTGTGGTATTCCAAGAGATAATTTTGCATAATTAGGTATAATTTTATTTTTACATAATTGGACTATAATACTAAACACCTCAAGACAATTGAGGTTTCATTCTGCAAGATGTCTTACTCTCAGATGTAATTTTGCCTTGCTGTGCACAGGACACCTTTTGCTTATAAGCCCTCTCCAGTTTAGGAGGACTCAATCTGTGAAAGAATTCAAGAGGATAATGGGTCTTTTTGTTTGTTTGTTTGTTTTTTTTTGGTTTTTCAAGACAGGGTTTCTCTGTGTAGCCCTGGCTGTCCTGGAACTTACTCTGTAGACCAGGCTGGCCTTGAACTCAGAAATCCACCTGCCTCTGCCTCCCAAGTGCTGGGATTAAAGGCGTGTGCCACTTTAAGGGTTGGACTTCTTACTATGGAAAGTTTAGGAAGAGAGAGAACAAGTTCCCTCTTGGAGTGTATGTCGAAGTAAAACACCTTCTTTTGTTACACTAAACAATGGGTAGAATGACTGAGCCAGCTCAGTCAGTCAACAGGTTCTCCAGGGCAAGAGTGAGGATTAAAAAGAAAAAGACAATTAGACAACACTGTAGCATGACCCCAGCATGTTCTGAGGCTGAGGTGGGTTTACTTTTTCTCAATCTGCTTTTATACCATTTTAATTACGTGAAAGTAATAAGGTCAGTCCTAGGTTAAGGAACAAGCAAGACAAAAAACACAAATAGTCAAGGAACAAGCAAGACAATAAACAAAGTCTCATGATCACTGTTTCTAAGGGCTTATCAGGATGACCAAGATATCTGAATTTACTTCCCTGTCTTAGTCCGAAGTCACTCTTGCCTGAAGCCTACTTCTTTGTTCTATCCCCAAATTAGATTCCTGTCTGAGCTCACTTCCCTGTTCTGGCCCAATGTCAAATTCTTGTCTGAAGCCTACTTCTTTGTCCTGACCCAATGTCAAATTCCTGCCAAGCAGGCTGCAAAAGCTTTCCACAATAGACCTTTTCTCATTTGACTCTGATGTGGATTCACCTAACAGTGTGGGAAGTCCATCATATGCCAAACATTCTGCTTGTACCTTTACCAGTTAATTTAATTCTCATCACCATGTAGATGACCCTGTTATGCAGATGAGAAAATTGAAACCCAGAAAGCTTTATTCATGATCACATATTCTGGAAGTGTCAGAGAAAGACATGATCTTTTATGGACAAGAGGTATGAATTTTTTCTTGATATTTTTAGGTTTGAATTATATTTCCTGAATTATTTTCTATGTTTACTTAACATGGAGTTTGTGTTGGTTTGAATGAAAATGCCCAATAGGCTCATAGGGAGTGGCACTATTAGGAGGTGTGGCCTTTTGGCGGTAGGTGTGGCCTTTTGGGAGGAAGTGTGTCACTGGAGGTGCAATCCGAGGTTTCAGAAGCTCAAGCCAGGACCAATTTCACTCTCATCTTGCTGCCTGCTGATCCAGATGGAGAACTCTCAGCTACATCTCCAGTACCATGCCTGCCTGCATGCCACCAAGCTTCCTGCCATGATGATAATGAACTAACCCTCTTAACTATAAGCCACCACTGACTATATATGTTTCCTTTATAAGAATTACCATGGCCATGGTGTTTCATCACAGCAATACAACAGTGACTAAGACAGAGTCCAAGGCCATACATGTCTTTTGAACACTTGTAAGTTATCTACTAACTTAGGAACTCCCTGTAAATCAGAAAGGAAGTCTTCATGTGCTGTCTCCCACATAAGTAGATCCCTGCCACCATTCTGTTCCCTGTCACTACAGCTGCTTTATAAAAACTACCAGACTGGGTCATTCACAAAGGTCAGACTATTCCTTGTAATTCTGTGTGCTAGGAAGTCCAGTTTTAAGGAGTCAGCTTCTGGCAAAAGCATTCTTCCTATATGTGAAAATGTGGAAAGGCAAGAAGCTTAACTCACCCTTTTTTTAAGGAGCCCACTCTTCTAACACTGATATTACTAACCCACTTGTAATGGGAAAGTCCTCCTGGCCTGATCAACTTCTAAAAGTCTCACCTCTTAATGCTGTTACTGAAGCAATTTAATTTCAGTGTGAGTCTGTCAAGGGCCAATTCAAACAATCACACCAATTTTGATTCTATCACATCTATTACCTCACTGGCTCTACTGGGTCTGAAAGCTCCAGGTCCAGCTGAAAATACCTTCTCATAAAACACTGATATCTGGGCATAGCCAAAGAGGCTCATCAAAACCATCGCTCAGTTTCTTCAAAGCTGTGCTTGGCTGGAGTGCCTTTCACTGGTTCAGTGGATCCCCCAAAAGACAGCTCATTGTGCCAGTGCTGTGAAGGCTAACCAGGTCCCCATTCACTGCCAAAAGTAGTCATGCTGGGATAAATTTATAGATTGGAAACCTTATTTTCACTATTAATTTTTAGGTTAGTATAGAAAGTAACAGATTTTTATATGGCATTTGAATGTAGTGGAAATCAAAATGTCCTATTCTATACAACTCCCAGTGGATGTACATTTGGAAACCAGAACAGGAGTCATATCAGTCAATGGTCCATAAGGTCATCAATGCTGCATTTTTTTTATGTGTTTAACAGAAAGTCAGAAAACTTCCTTTTATTTTGTGATTGTTTTGTTAGTATATATTAATTGCATAAATGAATGGGATTCATTATGATGTTTTCATGCATGCATATAACCTGCTTTGATCATATATCCACATGCCTTGCTAGTCTCTCTGGTCCCTCTTCTTATTACTTATCAAATAATTCTACTTTCATAGCATATTTGTAAAATCTGGATTCCTTGTATGAGAAAAAATAAGAGTTTGTCTTTTTGAGCTTGACTGATTTTACTTAACATGACAATCTCCAGTAATACTTTTAAAAGATTTTCCAAATACTGATAAACTATTGCCTGACTGAATGTGATGTCATCATCTTTGTGTTTGGTATAAAATCGAGACTATAAGGCAGTCACAAGAATGATTCATGGATTAAACACGCTCATCTCCTTGTAGACACTCTGCATCATGTTTATTAATGCAACATGATATTTTGTAGAGTTATTAGATTGAGACAAAAGCAGAACCTAGACTTTGAGATACTGCTAGGCGTGTAAGATGGCTCCTGAACTCTGACATCATGCAGCAGAGTCTAAGGTCCGTTACACAGTGCTGTCTAATACATTCTAGATACCTATACCCTGTACGTTATAGTATAGGAGCACAGTTATGCACACAATAACATTCTTTTTGATAAAAACAAAAAGGTGTTTAATAACTTGACTTACTTTACCTAAAATGAATTCTGATGCACAATGCACATTTTATTGCTTTTAAATTGTTCCTTTTCCTGTTTTCCACTTCTAAGTGGTATCACATTTACCTTCCACTCCAATTTTGATTGTAGATACTTTCTTCTTCTCTGGTAGAGGTATGTGCATGTTCATTTGCTCAGCGTCTGTCTCCCTTTCATCTGATTGCAGCTCTCTTATCTTTTGTGCTGCACCTGTGCTGCTTCTATTGGGCATTTCCTTGCTGCCTGTTGCTTTAGTCCACCCCCTAAACCCCCGGCACGCATCTTCTCTTCTCATTCTTTCTTTGTTTCTTTTCTCTCTCTCTCTCTCTCTCTCTTTCTCTCTCTCTCTCTCTCTCTCTCTCTCTTTCTTTCATTCTTTCTTTCTTCCTTATTTCTTTTTTTTTATTGGATATTTTATTTACTTACATTTCAAATGTTGCCCCCTTTCTGGATTTCCCCGCCAGAACCCCCCATCCCATCCTCCCTCACCCTGCTTCTATGAGGGTGCTCCCCCACCGGCCCACCCACTCCCGCCTCCCCGCCCTGGCATTCCCCTACACTGGGGCATTGAGCCTAAAACATACTTTCTCTAAACTGCTTTCTGTCCCCTTTGTCCATTGCCACCACCTTAATCATGACGTACCTGGAATGGAAAGTTGGACCCGATTCCCAGAGTTCTGTCACCCTCCTGACAAAGAAAATGATGAACTTCAACCTGAAAGGGGTCATGTCCATAAGATGGATGGTGACCTGGGTTCTATGGTGTTATTGTGATTATTTGACTTTCTCCGTGAGTAAAGGGGATATCTTAAAAATTTTCCCCTGACTGCGGTTCATCCTCTCTGGCTCACTCCTGTTTTTCTTACCACCTTTCTCCTGCCATCTTTATTGTCACTATGGGAGATAATTATTAAAGCATGCTGATTTATTTTTGCTTATACACTTCATAATTTCTCCAGTAATTACCACATTGCACTTTTTACACAACTTGTATTAAGTTCATTCATTCATAATGGCTATACTGTGAAAAGTTTCTTTACTTTCCGGCTATTTACTAAGGCTGTTTATCTTCCGCGGTATTTTCCCACCCAGCTGTCTTCCCTCCTTCTGGTGCTCTGGCAGTGTTCCTCTGCTCCCACTCCATCCACGTTTGCTTGTAACAAAGCTGGTGCTTTGGATCTTACTTGCACCAGAAAACTTGCACAGCAACCGTGTGAACATGGACAGATCCTACTTTATGACTTAGAGGCTAGACAAGAGAATAGTTGGCCACTCTTCAGCAAGTTTCCAGACATCTACGCAGCAGGAGGATTTTCCTGCCCAGCTTTGGTCTGATATATTACCAACTGACCCAGAACGTGCCACCAGCTTTTGAGACATAGATGACACAAACAGTGGCTTATTAGCAACAGATACCCAGGACGGTTTTAGTGTATTCTTAGAAAGTACCTCTGAGTACTGTAGCAAGCAATGTCCAAATTACAGTTGCATTTTAAAATTTTAGAGAGTGTCTTGAGCAATATCTACTATCCCACATATAATGAATTTTGCTTTAATGATCTTTCACTGTCAGTCCTGCTAGGGATTTCATAATAGAAAGTTATACCATGTCTTATCTCCTGGTGGCTTGGCGTGTTATTGACTTTTTTAATTCTCTGAGGAGGTAAATTCTATTTAGTACTTTCAGAGAGGACCTAAGTAGGTATACTGTTAGTTATATGATCACCAGAAGGTCTTGTTGAAGACTATTTAGACTATTTTTAAAGAAAAAGCTTGATTTCAAAAATACTAATATCTTTCTGTCACTTTTTAAGAAATCATTTTCATTATTTGTGTATTTTAAGTGATGACACTTCTGTGAAATATAAAAATTTGGACATATCACTGTTTCTAGGGACAGTTTACACATAGTAACCTCACCGCCATTCTGAAAAGGAGCTGTCAGTCTCCACAGTGACTTGGATGGCAGAGGGGACATGAGGACAGACCAGTTGGAACAAGGGACTGCTCCTCATTGTAGCCCAGGCCACACAGTCCTCAGTTCACAGTTTTGTTCAGATCTTTTCCTTCAAGCCTTTAAAAACAATCTTGACAGTACTACCTAAATATTAGTTTATCATTTCCTTTAAAAACAACAAAAGGCTAGATAACATCCTTTGGGGAACGCATCTATAACCTCACCCAGCTTTAGAGAAGGCACACCTTATTTTATGTCTTTGTACTTCTGTGCAGGTAAAATTATTCTCTTTCCTTTTACATGGAGTGCTTTATTCCCTTGGTCATGAGAAAACTCACACAGATCCTTAATCTTAGGAACTGTGCTTGCGCAGGGTGTCCTCCTTTATCAAAGCAACCGTAGGTATGTAGGTGGAGTAGGGTGTGTTACTCTCTCTGCAGGTTGCACGCTGTAGGGTATGTGGGAAGACAGTCTGAACTTGCTCTTCGGCTGGAGAAGTTTCATCTATGCACCCAGGCTGCAGTAGATAAATACTGTCTTCTAGAACTGGAAATAAACTCTATAGAGAATTTGTTCACTTTGATTATTATCACAAATTACTCACTTTCTATGGTGTTTAAGTAACGTCTTATCAAAAGAATGTGAAGGAAGTTATTTGTATTTCTGGAGGCTGTTTAAGCAGCCTGAGGGAAGGGCAGGAGGAAGGTTAATGAATCTTTCTATTTTGTGTGCACCAGAGGTTTTATTAAAAGAAACCAAACCAATTCCACTTACTAAAAAGATGTTTAACACAGTCATTTAGTGCTTGCATTCTAGTGTTTAAGCGTGTGGTATGTTACCAAACAAGATCATGGTCATTTCTCTTGGTATTTATGCACTCTTACTTGCATATATTCCAATTAGAGAGTTTAATTGCCATTAAAGTGATAATAGGATAAAGATAAGTTTTACAATGAAAATGGTTTTTAACCCCACATAGCCCTCTAGGAAAGTTTAAATTCCATTGGAGTATAAAGCAAGAAATATATGCTTGTCAAATATATAGTACAAATAAATAATTTAGATGAAAATGGTTGATACATTTAACAAAGACTCTACCAAATAATGAAGGACTAAAGAGTGGTTGTTAGATTTGATGTACTTCATTGTATATTGTAAGTAATTGCTATCCATAAAAATTCTATGGCTTCTGTATAAGAAAAGGAGACATTTTGACAGGCAACACTAGGCTGCAGTGACAGCAAGCACAAATCCCTGGTAACTGTCATTATCCTGCTGGTGAATTCACATCTAAACTATGTGATAAGTTAGACCTGCATATTTGTTATTGAGCCACGCTCTGTCAAAGTAGCCACACTTTTCACGTATGAATAGAATTATTAGCCACATGCAGATTTACTCCATAGAAATCTAAATTTGCCAAGGCACGCTTTGTGTTTCAAATGGGGGTGGGAGGGGGTAAAAGCTCCCTGTCATTTTATGCTTATGCTAAAATTTCCTCTGAAATGTTGACTAAATGAGAATTAGATTCTTAGAAAATAGTAGATTTATTTACATCTTATCCTCTAATTAATTCAATATTAGTAAAATATCCAATAAAATTCAAAAGAAAGGAAGTGTAATTTCAGATGATTTTCTGTATGCTACATTAAGTTTGCATTATGTTTTATGTACTTTCTTTTGTGAAGGTAGTAGAAAGCCAAGAAGATGGTTGTAGAAAATTCAACTGAAAGAGACTTTAAAAATGAGGAAGTTGCTGGGCACTGGTGACACACGCCTTTAATCCTAGCACTTGGGAGGCAGAGGCAGGTGGATTTCTGAGTTCGAGGTCAGCCTGGTCTACAGAGTGAGTTCCAGGACAGCCAGAGCTACACAGAGAAACCCTGTCTCGAAAAAAGAAAAAACAAAAACAAAAACAAATGAGGAAGGAAGTTATTTTTACTATGTCACTGAAGAACTATTGTCTCACAGAGTAAATATAGTGTTAACTTCAGTGGTTCAGCAGTGTCATCAAAGACTGGCTCTTTGTACCTTTACCTTGCAAACCCCAGAACTTTGACCAGTTTATTTGCCCCCCCCCCCCACGCTTGCCAAATAGCTCAACACGTGTTCA
>CM052701.1:66960898-66993553 GCA_028551405.1 Uromys caudimaculatus | reverse complement strand
GACACTGTCCATGAGCACAGTAGAAGGCTGAGTTCCCCAGCCTGCCTGAGGTTTTGCATCTAAGGGAAATAGAAGAATAATGGTTAGTTTGGCAATCAACATCATCTGATGTAATGTGGGGTTTGAACTTTTCAGTATTTTATTTTTTAAATTATTTTTTGAAATTGACATTTTGTCATACATTTTTTTCTCAATGCAATAGTTGGCAAAGAATAACTTCTGCACACACTGCTTGAGTTCCCTTAAAAGTGAGAAAGATATAAAAGCAGGGGTCTTTACTATTCCACGAGTGGAGAGAAGTCACCTCAAGTCATATAACAAGCAAACAGAGCAGTATACAAAGTCTTTACCCCCTCTCCTTCCCTCCATGCTCAAGACCAAACCTAGAATTTTAAGCTTCCTAGTCAAGTGCTCTACCCTGGGTTGTGTCCCTAATCATTTTTAAAGGATATTTATTTCTAATTATTTTCTGTCTTACCTTATTTTTAACCCACTGAGTCCACTTAGTGTGGCCCATTTGCACTAATAGTAAATGCACTAGTGGTAAATCCACTAGGGCATGGGCAACCTGCCAGGAGCCACCTCTCTAAAGAGGAGTGACAATGCTTCCCTCCGAGGCTCAGAGAACAGCATGGATGCGTGGGTGGAAAGAATGTTGGGTGAGAGGATGCGGAGGCGCGCTGTCAATCACTGTCTTCTACACACATGAACTCAGAGCAGCTCTGGTTACCAGCACAAGAACTGTACAAGATGAAGCCAGTTAAAATCCTAATCGTTGGGACTGGAGAAAGGGATCAGCAGTTAAGCACATGTACTCGTACAGAGGATATGAACGGAGTTTCCGGCACCCACATCAGGCAGCTTACAAACCCCAAGAGAGTGAGTTGCCACATCCCCCGGTGAAGCACCTAATACATGGCTTCCTCCTGTAGTAACCAGGATGTTTCCTTTACAATTAATAACAATTAGTAACTGTAAATTTATGTGTACAAGTATTAGTTTAAACATTTTGGTCTTTTGTTACATAGTTATTTTAACAAAAGGCTCTAGGAAATAAGTTCTGAATTCAGATTAGCACTGAGCACTTCTTGAAGAAAGGGCAATTATGGTTATATATTAGCTGGATGGTTTAAAGACATCCAGATTAGAGCTATAAAAGACCCTTCATTGCAATGACAGCTGAGAGATTTGGAGAATGACATGAAAATACTTATGGTAAAAATCCTTAATTGTGAGGCTGAAAAATAAAATTTCTATTAGTTTTTCTCAAATTGCTATAATAAGCCAATAAGGTTTACTATGTTATTTAAAAGAGACAGCAAGAAGAAAAACCACTCTTATCAACTACCCCTTCTCTGCTTTTAGATACAAATCTTTAGAGAAAAGCAAGTCATAAATAAATATATTACCAATCCACTTATTTAAATGTAATTGTGTTTAATCATTTACCAAGTATTGTATGATTTACTTCTTTACCATATTAGAATCATAATTTGATGAAAATAATGTTAGTTCATAATCCCCCAGAGATATGCAGTCCTGTGGTAGCTGTTCTTTGTTGTTGGCTGTGGCCATTCAGCGTCTTCAGAGAACAGCATATGCATGCTTCACTGATGGGATCCTACTGTGTCAGGCCCATGGAGACCCCTTCCCACTTGGGGGCCTCTCTGCTTATGCCCTAGATCGCACGTGCTACAAGCTCTCTTTGCTTTTACTGTGCTGTCTATACTCACAGCAAAATTTGTTTCACTTTGTCAGTCATGGGCAAGGCTGGGATCGTGCAGGCTGAAAGCCCTGTGAATGATTCTATATTTTCTCAATACTCTTTTGAGGGGTAAAACCCTCCTCTCCTCTCTCTGCCTCTATTGATCCTCCAGATGTGACCATTAATCCTGGGTATTTGGGGACATGTAATCATGTCCCTAGAAAAACTGCTACAGTGACACTGAGTAAGCACTTGTGGAGAGGGGTGGGCCCTGCTTGCATAACTGCTCTGAGGAAGCTATGTCTGATCCACAGAGACTTAGAAAATGGAGAAGTTATGTCTGATCAATAGAGACTTGAAAATGGGTCATAGAAAGATGATATCAGGAATTGATAGGTACATGTCAGGAAAGTTTGCTTGGTGCAATAAATGCATCTCGGTCTGCAATTAGAAAAGTATTAAAACAGGGAAGTGCTATCTGGTGACTGGACTCATACTCACAGATATTTAATTCTGTCTCTCACCTTGCAGATCTGTGTAACCCGCATTTGCTACCAACTAGGTATGTGCTCATGTCTACAGGTCATGCCTGGCTAGACATTTATTTCTGGCTTGCTGAAATTGTACTTTGTAGTACAAAATAAGGTTAGGGAGTGATAGACCCAACGGGAGGTGGGGAAGGAGGAAGGGAAATTATTGTGGGCTTTTTGTAATGATGGGGCTTTAGTCATGCTGATGTTATGCTTTCTTTTAATACAATAACCAATGTGAGCATATTTATGATTGTATAAAGACAGCTCAAGCTAGTTGAGGGCCACTTGCTTGAAAGTCAACAGGTGGTCAGTGTCTTCATTTTCACCGACTCCCCTTCCCTGTCTCATGACCCTTGCAGCTGGAGCTGGATTCCGGCAGGTTGTCAACTTGACTACATCTGCAATTAACTTAAATCCCACACTAGAGAGGGATTTTTTTCTTAATTAAATCATTTGAAGTGGGAAGACTCACTTCTAGTCCACTCTAGTCTATCTATGAGGTAGAAAATTTACACTATTTAATCCAGAACTTTGAGGTAGGAAGATTGACCTTTAATCTGGGCCATACTTTCTGCTGTCGGCCTATATAAAGGATATAAAAGAAGCAAGCATGCTTTCTCTTTGCCTGCTTTCCCTCACTTTCACTAGCAAGTCCATTGCTTCACTGACGTTAGGGCCTGCTTCTTGGGGATTCTGGCGTATATTGAAGACCAATTGAGATATCTAGCCTTGTAAACTAAACAACTGGATTCTCATACCTTTCATTGGTAGACAGCATTGTTATAGCCTGTATGCTCCATAAGATATTCTAATAAATCTTTTTTATCTATCTATCTATCTATCTATCTATCTATCTATCTATCTATTATTTTACACATGCACATGCACACACACACACACACACAGAGAGAGAGAGAGAGAGAGAGAGAGAGAGAGAGAACACTCTGACTAATACAAGTGTCCTTCCAGAAGAGAGACCGACGTAGTTCGCATGGTCCCAGTTACAGATGTGTGAGACCATAGCATCTTCTGTTCTTCATCCTCCCACAGCTGGATGTTCTCAAGTGTGCTGAAGCTTGTCCAATTTAATTAAACTGGCAAACCATATACCTGTCTCACTACTGTGATTACACATTCCTGTTGATCTCAATGCCATTCATTCCCCTGGAATACTGGGGCACGAGTAACCATATATTCTAGTTCCTCAGAGACACATAACTTTCAATTCCAGAACTAAGTCATCCTAGTACCAGCTCAATCACCTTCCTTTAAAAAATGTATTTTGTGTATGGGTGTTTTGTGTGCTTATATGTCTGTGAACCATGCATATGCCTGGTGTCTCATGAGGTCAGAAGAGGAGGGCATCTTCTGGAACAGATGGTTGTAAGCTGCCATGTTGGTGCAGGTCCTTTAGAAGAACAGCTGGTGATCTTAACTGCTGAGCCATCTCTGCAGTGCCTATCAACTATGCTAAACCAGTTCTTGTAAAATATCTAAATATATATATTTTGCATATTTAGATATATATTCACTACTGAGGGATAGTTTGCAAGTTTTATCCATGTAAGGATTGCAACATATATATATATGTATATGTATGTATATATATATATATATATATACACACACACATATATATATGTATATGTGTGTGTGTGTGTGTGTGTGTTTCCTGGTATTTACATTGCTCATACTTAATAAAGTAAATCATAAAATTGCAAATTCTTATAGTTCTTTTAATCATTGTATAAATTTCTTTAGTTTAACTAACAAAGTAATGAGGCTTAGTGGTAGGATAGGCTTGGGTCTAAACTTCTACCCTGTCTCTACTGATGGCATGTTCATATACTTAACCTTTTTGAGTTTCCACCTAAGTGTAAAGGGAAGTTGAAAATACTGCCTTCCCTCCAGGAGTATTACAAGCCTCAAAATCCTGGCCAAGGAGCCCTTGTTACATGGTAGATGTTAATAACATATTACAATGGAGCCATTGTACTCTTCCACGTGGTGTTTCTTTTTGGGAGTTTATGTCAAACCAGGCAAAAGCAGTTATTAAAACTACTGATGGTTGTTTGCAGCTTCAGTTTGGCCCCAACCAACTTTTGCATTCAGCGGCTGTATCAGAAGGGTCAAGCCTTTAGGATTGTTCTACACATCAAACAGCATCAGATCACAGCCAGAAGGAACCATCAAATCCAGATAGCTACAAACCCAAGAGTAAAAACAATTCTTGTTTTATGTCGGCATCCAAGAGAAACAGACCTGTCAGCGTGCCAGTGGGTCAGCTGAGGTAATCAAAGGCACTCACTGTTCTTTTTAACCAACTGTTGAAGCCCTTTTATTTGAGCAGAATTTATAGTGATTCCACTGACCATTTCAGACATTAAAACATAGCGTATCATTTGGGTCTGGGTTCTGTTTTCTATTGTTATTGGATTTTTTACTTTGAAAACACTGGAGTCAGAATGTGGCTAATTAGATTTTAGAAAACATGAGATGCGCTCCAACCCGTGTAATCAAACTATGAAAAGAGCACTGGAGGCAGCAACATTGCTTACAAGACATTTATTTTAAAATAGAAATATGTGTTTTTGTTATTTAACCAATATTTTGGAACAGAATCAAACTGAAACATAGTTATGAAACTATCTGGTGCCTACATTTTCAGATTATCATAAGCTGTTAACCCAACAGTTAATGGGCAGAAAGGAATGTGGTAAAAATACAGACTAAGGCACTGATGCATCCATTGCATTTGGTGTTTGGATATACTTGTACATAGCGGTTTAAACTTACCTTACTTCAAACTTTTATTTTTAAATGTTGGCTTTGTTTTAATGACCTTGTTAATTAACACAATTAGAGAATTCTGAATAAAATATTTTTGGCAGCTTACCATGTTCTTTTGAAAAATAAATCAAAACTAGTTTTGATTGAAGATAAAACTTAGAAATCTCAACTCCTACTGTCACCCACACAATTTAAAATTGTAAAATTAGAGGCAATAGACTTGACTTTTTTTAAATATATAAGTCTTTTATTGTCCCCATAGAGCTCAGATTGTCCTTGGGATCAGGATCTTGTTTCTGGAGCTGGGAAACTGACCTCTCACTCGTCAGCCTGCTGCACAGTTCCCTTCTCAGACACACAGATGCCGTCCAAAAACTTTCTGATATCCTTGTTTTTAACTGTTGTGGCTTGCTGATTCAGAGCAGTTGAATTTGAAACAAATTCAGTATCATTTCTTTCAAGGATTAATTCATCCTTCTGGTCTTGAGAGACAGAACAAGCAATACCTGTCCTCATCCAAACCCTGCGAATGTATTTTTCACCCAAGAAATTTTGGATTTCAACCAAAGATCCATTTTCCTGAATAATGTCGTTGATGGGGAAGTGAGCATTCACAGACCTCATTTTGTAATGGAAGCCCGGTGTAACACCCTTGATCATGTTCTGAACATGACTGCAGATGGCTCTGACAGGGGCCACTTCCTTTCTGTTACCCCACCAGTTGTCACCCCGGAGCCTGATCTTTTTCTTTCCAAGAAGACTCAGCTCTACACTGATGTGATTCAAGTCCCTCTGCAGAGTTCCCCTGGGGCCCTTCACAAAGACTGTGTGCCCCTTCAGAATGATGTCAACATTTTTCTGGAATGTACAGACTACAGTCTGATTGCTGAGAATGGTCTTCATTCTCGCAGTAGATGGGGCAAAGAGAGCTAGACTTGACTTTTGAATTAAACTTTTCATCATAATAGACCTATTTGAATTTCTCATATCCTTTAAAAATTCAAGAACTTTCATTAGTTTAAAAACTTGTGGAAAAATCTTAGCCATTTAATATCCTGTGTTATTAATGCCCTACTATTGTTTTGGCTGTCAGAATGAAGCAGAAGTCTGACTAGCTCTAATTCTTCATGTACAGAATCAAAAGCAGAAGACTCTGGGGTTTTACTAGTAAAATGTTCCCAGTAACCCATTCTGAGAGAGGAACAGTCTTGGCAATACCCTGTTGTGTGCTTGGATACTTTTAAACAGCGTTGCTCTCATTGTAGCAAAAGTTTTATTGGATCTTATCTGCAGATACAATTTTATGTGTTTATTTTGGAGAATTATGGGCTAGCACTTCTAAACGAGTTTTAAAGGATTAGTACGTGCCAAGTTTCGTGTTTGCTTTCTTTCTTTTTTTTTCCGTTTAGAGTATCAGACTCCTCTCTGAAATTTAAGTCACCTCATAATTGCCACAGATTGTCTCAGAGATACAAACTTCAACCAAGAGTTATTAGAGTAACTGCTTACAAAAATGAATCTGGAACAGCCTTTGCCAAAATTACTGTACCAACCATCGCCTTGGTAACTAATTTCCAACATTATCAATTCTTTATCTCGTATTCTCTTTAAAATACAAACAAATAAGAAAGATAATCATTGTGTTAAAATCTTCTTGTTGGAAATCCAAATCTGTACATTGCTTATGTTGTCATAGGAATTAGGAATTTTACTGCTTTTCTCTTTTTAAGTCAATAAAGCACTTTGGTTAGTAATTAGGCAGATTAATTACATATAATGGTTAGGCATTTTGGAGACCTATTAGGACACAGAATGTTTATAAATAATACTTGACAATAATAAGATATTCTTATAATTTGATTTGGTTTTTGGTTTTTGTTGTTGTTTGTTTTTATCTTTTCCACTGCTAGGAAACAGCCACAGCACTGATTGAGTTACGGAACCCGACGTGTGACTCAGTTGGCCTTCTATTTTCGTTTTATGGAAACGTGCTACTTTCTTTGTACATCACTGCATCTTCCCTGTTATTTTCTTCTAGTTGCTGGAAGAGTATACAAACAAGCTGAATCTGAGCACGGCCGCACGACGAGTGCTCTTGGCAGATGGCACAGAAGTCCTCAAACCTGAAGCTGTACCCCATGAAGCCAGTGTTTATGTTTCAACAGGACAGCCCGTTTTAGATTCAGTCAAAAATAATTAAAGGTAAACAAAAAAAAAAAAAAAGAAAGAAAGAAAGAAAGAAAGAAAGAAAGAAAGAAAGAAAGAAAGAAAAAAAAGAAAAAGAAACATCACGCTCTTCCACAATAAATTGCTTAAGGGGTGCAATTAAAAAATGATTTTCTTCCTGTCTTTTTTGCATGGTTTAACAAAACTAATGTTTACGCATTTACAGCTCAGTAAGAGGATAACGTGCTTAATGAAAGAAAAATCCACTGACAGCACGTTTATTGCCCTTCATTAGCATTGGTGCTTAATTTAATATAGATCTGAATAGACATTAGGGAGCCTGCAGGAGGTTAAATGGTGAAAATATAATAAATTAAGTCAGAGATTATTGATTACTGTTTAGTTTCTGTGACACTCAGCAGACACAATTCATTAGACGTATGCTTTCAGAAAACAGTTCAAAGTTTCCAGGATCATCTTTTCATTTATATTCCTGGTCTGTTTTTCAGATTGTATTAACATAATTATGAAATGGTGGCAAGTAAAGAAGAAATGATTTTTATGTACATGTTATTCTAATGTAAATGCTACAGCTCGATTTTGAATTTTTAAACCTTTAAATATTTACATGTATATATTTATACATAGAATCTCAGACAGTTTCTGGTCAGGATTTTCCCCACATGTTCATATATTAAAGATTTTGGACATGTAAAGATTTTCTAAAAAAAAAAAAAAAAAGCCTTTTCTTAGTGTGAACTAACACAATTAAAGAAAGAAAATAGGAATATCTAAAAACATTCTCCCAAGCCTGTTGTTTGGAAAGCTCATTGTCCAGTGTCCAGTGTTACACATGATGACAGGATGATAGCTTTAAATAACAAAAGAGATAACCTCGCCATTAGAATCCAACGTGTCTGACTGCTGTGCTCCTGACGCTTCACCCACCTCATTAGAAGCAATTTCTCTGCCACTCCCATAAAGTTGGTAGGGCAAAGGCAAGCCTAGGCAGTAACTGCATGAGCCAAAGAAAACTAATTCTAGAGTTCATTATAGAAGAGACAATGGAAGTCCCCTGTGCATTAGCGTTACTGTATGAGATGTACTAGAATTCTTAGCACGCTTGTAACATTTGATCATCAGAAAACAAGCAGTTTCTTGAATCGGGACGCTGTGGTGTTTGTAAAGGGCTGTTGGTGTAGTGCAGCCTGCAGCCTCCCTGCCTGGCAGTGCAGCTCCACGTACCTGCAGACTTCGCTTTAACTTTAGATGGTGGTTGTCTTACATCGCACTCATAGAAACATTTGCTTACAGGAAACATGATTGTAATGGGCAAAGATGTTTCTATGGTTTAAAAACTCCATATATTTATACGTGATCTCGTCAACAAAATCCTTGATTAGTTTTATACCGATAAAAATGCTTGTTTTCTGGTGAACAACTGTATCACAAAAGAGATATATAAAGATCATTTGTGGTAAGCTAAGAGAAAATAAACTCTGGCCGTGTATGCATAAAATAATAATGCCGTGTCCTATTCTCGGTTGGTGATTTTTAAACCTACAAACTGATTTCTTCTCCCTCCTCCATTTCACCCTTTTAAAAGCCAAGTTCAGAACAACAACAGCAAGAAAGTCCTGGCTTTGTTTGCCCATCTTTGGCTGTGTTTCACTGTGACATGTACTGCTGTTCCTTTAGCACCAAAATGTTGGCACACACTCCTGAAAATTTCACACCATCTCTTGCTGGATCAGCAAGCTTAACCCACCAAAATCTGGTGTTGTGCAATGGTTTTTGACTGATAATCAATCTTTACGCTGCTCGACAGTTGTTACTGGGACACGGAGCAGAGCAGGTGGCAGATGTGTCTTGTCTTTTGAGAGAAGAAATTGTAGGTGAGCTTGGACACAGACTAGCATATCATGTGTCTGTTACAAAGACACAGGATAAGTACAATGGGGGAAAGCCACCATCTAATTATGGTCACAGATAAGCCTAAACACTGACAATTGCTTACCTTCAAAATGTCAAGAACATAAATGTAAGTATGTGTGTGTTTATGCTTGCACACACATGTATTCAGGGTGATGCTTAACTTGTAGATATACTGCAGAAATGAAGCATGTCTGAATGACTCTGAAGACAGGAGACAGCTTCACATGAGGTGCGAAGCATTGCTAAGGGTAAGCAGGGAAGCAACTGGACAGCATCAGGGGTAGGGGTACAGCTTTCCCATCTGCACTTGCCTTCTAGAGACAGTCAGCACAGAGGCTCAGGAGGCAGTGACCTGACATTATTTTAGCTTAATTTCACTCTCGAAGCAGTTTACAAGAGATTTCTGTGTGCTTGCCAGTAGGCAGCTAGATCAGAGGCGGTGAAAGTAAGGACTAATGGTCATTTTGTTACTTTTTAATCATTCTTTCATCTCTGATTTAAATTCAGTTTACCTCAGTCCAATAAAAAAATCTAGCCAATAGGCCGGGCAGTGGTGGCGCACGCCTTTAATCCCAGCACTTGGGAGGCAGGTGGATTTCTGAGTTCGAGGCCAGCCTGGTCTACAGAGTGAGTTCCAGGACAGCCAGGGCTACACAGAGAAACCCTGTCTTGAAAAACCAAAAATTAAAAAAAAAAAATCTAGCCAATAAATATTTTTATCGAGTGCCTACTACGTGTTTAGCACAGGGATAGGAGCCCAAGACTTTGCAGATTTTAACGAGTTCTATAAGTCATAGTATGAATACCTAGTAGTAGAAACACTATTAAACATTGAACATCAATTGGATTCCCCAAGAAAAAAATATTGTATTTCCCCCAGAAGAAGGTGATGAAAGTCAATGTAATATTTTGGTAATTTTATTTCCATATTTTATTGCTTTTTTAAACTAAGCTTTAGAAAATAAATATAGGTACTGAAAATTGCCCATTATTGAAAGTAACGGCAAATTTACTAAGAAAAAAGCCCCCACCACATCTCTGGTGGTTTACACTGTTCACTGTCTCTTTGAGTATCATTGACAGCCAGGTTCACTGCCTCTGAGAGAATAAGAGAGCTGTCCACACACCTCAGAATATACAATGGGCATTTAGAGGTCAAGCCAAGGTCAAGACTGACTGGAAACCTTCCCTGTCAAAATGCAGAATTAGACTATTTCCCATGTTTTTAATTGTACACCTAATCAGTAAGATTACGCTAGAAGATCAAAAAAGTTTGAAAACAATTAGTAAATTAGAAATGTTTAGTAATTAGTAAATTAGAAATATTTAGCAAATTAGAATATAATATGAAGATGTCTTATTAGCTCTTATTATTCCATATGTGATGATTCTGACATTTATTAAGGGTCATGTCAGAGCTGTGCAGACTCCGTAATGAGATTTTGAAAGAGGCCTTTCAACAAATTCTCAGATGCATGGTTATATTCATTTTTCCTAAGCTCCTGCCTGGTGTTAGGGAAGAGAACATTCCTGGATCTGATCCATGTGGTTTGTAAGAGTTCAGCTACTTAATGTCTGCTCAACCTATAGGCAGTGCCCTGGTGTGATTTAATATCACAGAGGATGGGCCGAGTTTTAGTGCATGAACTCCGATTGTCTCTAACAGTTTGTGGTCCCGTGTTTTCACTGATTTGTATAAGGTAGTCTGTCATTTGGCTCTCAGAGTTATCATTTCTAGCAATCCCTTTCTGCCCTGATATTTGTTAAGGAGAGTGAAGGTGAGTATCGTGGATAAGACCGCACGTCCCTTACATGCTCTAAGATGTAGTCACAGGAAAAAAAATCCATCAAAGGAGTTCTCGGTACTACACCTAAGATCTATATTTAAACCTGGAGATTTTCTGCTAGCTGCCATGTGATCTACAAAATGAAATAATTTGCTGTGACGGTTTGTGATTGACAAGAATACGTGTGAGCACATTTAAAACAGGCCAGCTCTTCATGTAGAAGTAAATGTCAGTGAAATGACGGATTCTCATCATTTTAATTATTGATGATTTGGAAATATTTCAATTTCATGATGCACAGGACACATTATAAATAACAGCATAACACTTTTTCTCATATCTGCGTCAATAATGAAATGGTCTGTCATATTTTGTTTTTCAAAAAAATGCCTTAGTTTAATGAACCCAGAATCATATATTATTGTTTCATTATATGTCTAGTGAATTTGACTCCAGTGGCTGCTTTGTTTTGCCAAAGCTAAAAGTGGGCTTTGTAGCATGCACCTACCGAGTTGCCATGCTGTAATTCAGAGTTAGGCTTGGTTCTCTCACACTCTTTTTATTGTTTTCTTTGAGTAGTGTATAAAGTAGATGATATCATTACTCTATTTTATCTCCTACTTAGCTGCATATACTCAAAAGTCGGAAAATGGCATTATAGAAAAAGATTCTTCTATCTTGGTAACTGAGTATAAAACTAGTCATATATTTCACACATTTTTCCATTCCAACTTTAAAAAAATGAATAAGCAAAATAGATTAATATGTATTTGAGGTCAGTTGCAGGAAAGAAAAAAACGTACCCCTAGGTGATGGGAAATCGAAGCTCACGTGTGTATGTCTGGAAGCAACTCTTATCTCAAATGCAAAGTTACTGAGAAACACCTGAACTCTTAGGAATTGCATGAAATACTGAGTTGTGTGTTTATATGGAAGCCATGCTTCTCTAATAAATAATTGCAAATCTATTGAGAGCCACACAATCTAAATAATGGTTTGTATGTGCCAAGCACCCAGTTATGTGCATTAAGGCTAATACACTCATTGCTCTCACACCTGAGTCAGTGCTACAGATCCAGCCTATCTTATCTGTGGATCCAAAATCCAACATTGTGGAATTCTAATTGTTTCATTACTCATTTGATACTTGAACCTTATTTAGCATAAATAGTCAAGGGTGTTGTTGAAATGTAAATCATCTTAGATTATGGGTTCCCACTCTAGGATTTTCTGAGAAAATTCTATAATTTATCATAAATATGTTTCTATGATATAAATATTATATTAACTTTAAAAAACTCTGTATGCATGTATGTATATGTGCGCGTGTGTGCATGTGTGTATGTGTGTGCGTGTCTGTATGCGTGTATGTGCATGTATAGAACAGAGATCAATTTCAAGTGTCCTCCTCAGTCACTTTCCACTTTATTTTCTGAGACAAGGTCTCTCACAGAACTATTTGGCTACACTGGCTATCCTGTGACCTTGAGGGATCCACCAGTTTCTACTTTCCCGATTCTGAGATTGCAACTGTGCCTGGCTGTTTTCATGGACACTGGGGATCAAACTCAGATCCTCATGCTTGCTTGGCTACCACTTTATTAACTGAGCCATTTCCCAAGCCCATGTTGATGTTTTAGAAATCGAATAATTTCTACATATGCAGCCACACTTGAACTCAAATAGTTTAAAGAATTTTATTCTGTCCTCTGCAAAGAACTCTGAGAAACATTAATTCTCATTAGGACAATAACTCATAAAGGTTGTAAATATCATCTTTATTACCTCAAATTGTTGCATGGGTGAGTGCACACAGTGAGCTCAGCTTCCAAATACAGCTGAGAAAGCTCACAAGAAAATTCTCCACCCCAAATCCTGTTGTTTCCTTGTAAGAAAGCGGAAGGGCCAGTGATAGTGAGGGGAACTCCTCCATTCTGTTACAAATTCAACAGATATTTTTCAAGTCCCTCTTACAATGTCCCAGACATCAATCCAAGACTTGAAGTTGTCTGAATAAGACAGTGGCCTCATGAAACCTTGGTTTTAATGAGGTAAAGGAGACAGGTAACTGCTATAAAGGAGATTAACAATAATAATAATAATAATAATAATAATAATAATAATAATAATGTATCATAAAATATCAGAAGAAGAAAATTCTAGAATGGATACATTTTCTGAGGAACTGGTAAATCAAATTTGTCTGTGACCCCTTTCTTACTTGCCATGAGAATTAATTTATACATCTGATAGTTACTCTTCCAGAGTGGTTTGCCTTTCAAATGGTTTAATTTGAAGTTTCAGACTTCTAGGAGAGATGTGAGAAACAGCATTGTTTAGTGGGAAGATCCCTGGAGTTGAGAGAATTTGATCTGCACAATTCTCATCCATGTGTGACTGTGGACAAGCAGGTCTGGTGTTTGTGAATACGGGTAATACTATCTTAAAATCCCTAGATATTTTTCATTATTTTCCTAATGAAAATAAGTTGCTTGAAAACCAATTGTCTGCAAATCCCTTGCAGAAAATACTGATGTAGAAAATAGAGATTGAGGAGGATGACATGTTATAAATATGGTTAAGATCCCAGTACTGTTCATCGGAACCCTGTGTCCACTCCTGCTTTCCCCAAATAGCTGGCTGGCTAGGTCCAGGAAAACAACAATAACTCCTTTATACCTTATCACTGCCAGGAAAGAAAATTACACCACGAACCTGGGAAAGCACTTAATCTCTCTAAGCCCGAGTTTCCTCATCCACAAATTGAGCATAATGAAACAGGCCTCATGCCATGACGGTGAGAAGCCAGTAGGATAAGGCGTGTGAAACTTGGCACGTGGAAGGTATTGAGAACACGCTGGCCCCCGGGCTTCAGCTGTTTTCTGTCCTTGGCTCCAGCCTTGGGTAAGCTTGTTTCTACAAGCCTTTCATATCTGTCACAGGTACTTGATTTTATGACCAAGGTATTTGCCAGATCTGAAATCTTGAAATAAATGCCACCGAGTTGAAATACACACCACACAGTTGCTCATATGACATGATATGAGAGAATCTAATTAGGAGGCTTGAATTCTCCCTGTCTGAGATGTGGGTAAGAGTCAAGACCCAATGGCTCTGCTCCAAGAGTTGCATTTTACGATGAGTTCACAATCCTTACCTTTCAGCTACTGTAATTCATTTGAAGAAAGTTCATAGAAAAGTTCAGGGAAAGGACGTCAGTGTTCTGATTGGCACAGTGGATGGCATGTTTATGATTTTAATCAAATTTAAATTGAAGAATACTTCAAATGATGTGTCAGACTGGTGTTACTGAGTTAAAACCTAGTGACAACCACTGTCATTATTAGTTAAATATAGCCGTCATGCCTATAGCAATAAATGATGACACCTAGGAACATGCAGAAACAAAGCTCGAGGATTTTGAGAAGAGGGAGTGGCTAGAAACTCAGAGCAATGCAGGAATGTGACCTGGATCTCATGTATTTACCACACAGCAGCGGCTGTACTCTGCACAGATGATGTAATTGAATGTAGCAGTATGTTTTCTTACTGTCAGAGCATTTCTGTTTTATAAACTCATCTTGTACTCATGAGATGATGTGTTTGCTCATTTTTAAGGACATTATCTGTACCTGACTAACAGCCACAGCACTCATGAGTTTTCAAGTTTATTGTCTAACTACAGAAGAGTGAGTTTTTGAAAACTAATGAGATTTTTAGTAGATTTTATGGATTGAGGCTGCAAGTTGGTTGCTATTACTCTAGTGGCAGAAGAAGGCAGAAGTCTTTTGTCTGGCATATGCAAAATGAAAAATTATGACGTGGGGACCATTTAGGATTATTTAATTTATAGCACCCACTTCCATTTTTAAAAAGGGAATTGAGCAAATGCTCAATTATATAGACAGACCCCTTGACACAAACAGACTTTACAGTGTTCTCTCCTTTTCATGATTTGATAAAAAGAAACATTAAAATAGGGTTTGGATTGTTCAAACTGAAATGGAATCCATGGTTGGGCCGCAGAATTATCTGAGACTTTAGGAGAGCATGTCTACGATCAGTCATAGTGATCAGTCATAGCTTCCTAGTCCCTGGCAGCTGAGATACGGCCCTTCCCTTGGCTAAGCACTTTGCAAGTTTATGCTAACTAAGCCTTCAGTGGGCACCGAAGCCCACTCAGTTCCTGTCTTTGCATAGTTGGGTCGTGACTTCCCAGGAGGGAGAATCTCAGGAAGATAGCAGCAACAAACATGCAACCTCAATTTATCAAATCCACTCAAAAATATATTTAAAAATTCATTCTTTTGTGGTTGGGCAATAAACTTGAAAACACATACGGGTGCTAAGCATGGTTCTGGAAGCTATCCAATGTTGCTAGAATTTCAGTGAAAGTGAGAAGGAAACAAGAGAGACCCTTGATTTGGCTACATAGAGCAGAGACTGCTGAGAGTAATGTTGATAATGTAGAGATTCAAGAAGTCCCCAAGCTGGGCACAGTGAGGCAAGCCTGTAACCCCAGCACTTTGGAACCTCAGGAGAACTGAGAAGATGAAGCCAGCCTGGGCTACACAGTGAGACTCTGCCTCTGAAGAAAAGAGCAAAAGCAATCCAGAAGCAAATGCTAAAGTTCTGGCTGTTGACGCTGACTGCATGAAGAAATACAACCCCACTGTGTGCTTAATGCCCCCCTTGCTTTTATCATATGTGCAAACATCAAACTGTAATTATTGATGAAAGTTTTGTCATTCCCTCCAAACCAAATTTGCCTAAGGCAGAGACCACAGTTGCCTTGGTCAGAGACTACAATTGCCTTGGTTGCTCCCATTTTCTGGCACAGAGCCTGGCCGGGTGTCACAGATGTGTACTGTTACTCAGTGGATGTGTAGGCTGTGTAAAGGACCAAATGCATGAAATATAGCGAGTCACTGGGTAGCATACCTCCTTAGAGCAACCTGCTTGTCTGTACAAAGTGAGCAGATCCTACTCACAACACCAACATTTGTTTGCCACTTCTCTTCACATTGCTTATAGTATCTAAAATAGCATAAATGTTTTAGAATTCCTATTAGAAGTAAGAAACAGAAGAGGATATCCCTTGGGACATTGATCACTTAGTGCTGAGGGGCCCGTGGGTACAGGACCTCCCCCTTAGTAACTCCCACATGAAAGGGGAGACGTGGGAGAGTAGTGAAGGGATTCAAGTAGGATTCTGCTTCTTTTAAAAGTATTTATTTGTATTTGTGGTATACAAGTGTGCATGCGCATGTGTGTGTGTGTGTGTGTGTGTGTGTGTGTGTGTGTGTGTGTGCGCGCGTGTGTACGCGTGTGTTTGTGTGTGTGCGGGCGCCTTTGTATGCCAGAAGAGAACACCAAACTGTAGTTACAAGTGGTTATGATATGTCCAGTGTAAGTGTTAGGATCCAAACACGGGTTTCCTAGAAGAGCAAGCAGCAAGGGCTTTTAACCACTAAGCCATCTCTCCAGCCCTGAGATTCTAATTCTTACAAAGATACCAGAGAGTCTCTGTCCTGGGACCTTGTTGGCTTTGAGGAACTCAGTGAAAGATAGACATGTTAGGAAGTAGATTTGCACAGAATTAAGGTTCTTGCTTGGCTAGCTGCCCCATGTGCCCTACAGTCACTTCAGGTTTTCACTGAGTGCTCACACTCCCGGTGTCTGACAGTACCTCCTTCCTCAGCGGGGCTAAAGCTAAGTCAAGTCTTTTCTGAGCTCCCAAGACCCTCCAGACTGATTCTCTCTTTCTTCTTGACTTTAGATGTAATGTTTGCTATTACCGTCAGCTTCTGACCACATTTCTTTTTTTTGTTTGTTTGTTTTTTTGTTTTGTTTTGGTTTTTTTTGTTTTGTTTTTTTTCTCGAGACAGGGTTTCTCTGTATAGCCCTGGCTGTCCTGGAACTCACTCTGTAGACCAGGCTGGCCTCGAACTCAGAAATCCACCTGCCTCTGCCTCCCAAGTGCTGGGATTAAAGGCGTGCGCCACCACTGACCACATTTCTTGATTTGAGGTCATGTCTTCAGAAATATGATATAAGCACATCATATCTCTCAAGAGAAGGGTTCCCTGAGTTTTCTGTTCTCATATAGGAGATCCATGGCCTTTGTGACATTTTGTGACAGACTTGTACGCTTCCTTTTTCCTCCTCTATCCCCAGTAGCTCTGGCCTATCGGGAAATGGATTTTCCGTAATGCGGTGGAAGAATTTTTGAACAGTTCTGTCAAAACTCTAGAAGGGTCTGTTTTGAGTGCTGTTGCATTTCTCAGTGCTTCCGTAAAGCACAGATGCAGTTGCTTCCTGCCACCGCTGCTCTGTCTTTGACCAGTATTGTGTTCCTTCTTCTCAGTGTGTCCCATGACTCAGCCTTCCCCTACACTAGTTTTTCCTCCTAGAGTTTGCTTTTTCGCATCCTGCCTGACCTATCATTTGAAGGCCCTTTGACCACTGAGTTCTGTGAGGTGCCTCTACCCCCTGCTCCCTCAGTTCCTGCACACTTCTGACCTAGAACCTGGCACCCAACCTGCTATCTTCTCAGTCCAAGAGCTGTTTGCAGTTTTCTGAGAACAGTGTCCACAGCATGGAGTGAATGTGAAATGGACGGTGTATGCTTACTCAACAAGCATTTGGATAAATTATTGTGTAATGTAGACTGCATAGGATGATATATCACGCCTCCCTCAATCCTTATTTCACCCTACTTTTTTAGACAGGGCCTAAAATTGTTCGGTGGGTGTTGGGAATGAGACTTAGGTCCTCGTGCCGGTGAGGCAAGCACTTTTACCAACTGATTACTCCCCCAGCCCCCAAGTCAATAATGTTTAAAGTTTATTTCAGTCCCAAAGTTTATAATTCTGAAGCCACTGCATAGTATATTCTGAGCCTCTGGGTATAAGCGCCAGCTTATTCTGGGTTATCTTCTATAATACATCAAGAAAACCACAATAATGAAATGGTTAATCAGGAGTATAAACGTCGGGTTTTTTTTTTTTTAACATACAAGGACAACAAATCAATATCTAAGGTAAAAATATTGCCTAATACCAACCCAATACCTACTGAGGCACTAGGCATGCTCTGATCTAACGTATTTGATGAGTATTTCACAGATATTTGTTGGGCATTGCAGAGTCCCATGCATTGTGTCCGATGATGGCTACTCAGGAAGGAAAACATCTTACTGTGTTAAAAACACATCAATCACGTTGTTTGCAATCAGATACCAGCAGTTCAAAGATCAAAGCATATTGCTTGTTCTAGTCATGCCCAGAGTCTAGTAGGCATACGTATGCAGAGATATGAAAGTTCAGTAAAATGAGGGTGCAGAGACAGAAAGCCTGAGTAGCTCAAAGAAAGTCACTCTAGAATATGGCACAGTGTGGAGTTCAAGTAGGGGATAGATACAGAGTGACTGGGGTTCGTCAGACCTGTGTGTGGGCATGCATGTGCTTATGCAAGTGGACGTCAGAGACAGCTTGTCTCACTTCAACTGGAGCTGTAATTCAGCTAGACTAGCTGGCTAGCAAGCCCCGATCCCCCATCTCTACCTCCCCAGCGCAAGGATTATAAATATGCATGTTACCCCCGACCTTTTTTTCATATTATATTAAAAAATATGTTTTAAATCGAAATAGAACTCCATATGTGTGCACGCGTGCACAAACATATACACACAACCTACTGAGTGTTTTGTGGTGAGTATGTGTAAAGCTTCAAGGCTGATCTCAGTACTGGACAACCAGCGACAGGGCTCGTCCCTGGGAAAGGTTAATTCTTGCAGCAGTCCTCAGTTGCCTGCCGTTCTTGGCATGGTTAAGTCATCTGTGCAGTCATTTCTCACGAGAACACTTCACACTTCATTTAGTTCCTCTCCATGTTCCTCTCTTCTCAGCTCGATGCAACTCCACCTATGTTCTCTTTCTATGGGTTTACCTAAATTCCTGTTGTTTTGTGTGAGTGGAACTGTATGTACTGCCTTCATTCACTTCGTGCAATGCTTCTGAGGGTTCTCTTCATTGTAGCATCTATCAGCGTTTTCTTCCTTTCCATGGTCAGATAATGGCACATCATATATGACTTATCCATTTGTCCATTGATCAGCACTCAGTTCCCACCTTTCAGCTGTCAATAGTGCTGCTTGGTCACAATGTATACATGTAAAAAGCAATTCTAGGTGAAAGAGATCATGTGTCCTTCAAGGTGAGTGCTAACAGAGGATTATTTAGAAATTTGAGGAGACAAATTAGGTATTTCTCTCATTAGTAAAACCAAGAACAGATGAAGGAGGCATTGTTGTATTTCTGAATAATTTGTAATTTTAAGATCTAAAGCAAATTGAATACACGAGTAGGGTGAATGTTTCAGGTAAGAATTATTTATTTATGAAATGAAACCTCTTAAAAAGAGTCAAAAACTGACAGCAGCTAAGTGTGTAATATTCTACATTCCTGTTCTTAGCCATGTATCTTTTGAAGCCTTACATAGTAATTTAGCTGCATCCCTATTAGTATTAGTGGGAGTTTGAAACTGAAGTCCCTGCACACGTCTTTGAAAATGTCTAGGTCAAAGTAAACTGTTAATGAAAAACCGTTCTTCACTTTCATGAAGTAGTTTCCAAAGTGCCTCCCTGCTCCACACGGAAGACTGTGCAAGGTCGCTGATTAGAGGTCATCTGCTTTAAAGCAACAGCGAGAGAAAATGTGTTAGAAAAGGAACTGAACTTCCTCAAAGGAGAGAACACAAGAATTCAGGTCTCGTGTTGATTTTCAGTAGCAAAGGACACTGGACCCTCTCAATGGCCCCTCGAAGCCAGGTGCATGTGATCTGGGAGAGAGGCAAGCTAAGGTGAATTTTAATTAGGACTAAATTGTGGTATTCCTCTTTCATACCCCGAACATCTGCTCCCTTCAGAAATGATGATTTATGCAGGTGATCAGAGCAGACAGCTTGCTATAGCTTATGTTACGGTTAGTGGGAAGCTGGAGAAGCTGGAGGTAGCATTTCAGAAAACCAGCATCTAAATGGAGACCGGCCAGTGTGTACAACATAGGAAACGGAGAAGGGAAGCAGGATGTGTCCATCTTTAAAGTTTGATGCCAAATAGTGCCTGAATTAAAAAAAAAAAAAAAGACTATCTTCTAGACCATCTGCTGTTAATGAAGTAACTTGGACAATGCACGGTTGATGCTTCCCACTGATGTCAAAAGACAGAAAATGAAGTCCGTCCTTTCCAGAAGGATGAAGACACTTACTCAGAAGACATCAGTGCAAGTTCTTGTCTTTAAGAATGGCATGGGGCAGGATGGGCGTGAAATTACAGTGGGAAAGGAAACAATGAGAAAGGTAACTTTGTACTAAAATAATTGAAATATAAACCAATTTTCAAAGTTTATGGCTTTTGAAGTATATTGATCTTCCTTCTAAATAACCATATCAAACATGAAACCGAAATATGAAGAAGTCACATATTAGCTGAAGTGTTCACCTATTTAGAAATGTGCTCATTACATTAACAATATGAATTATCTTAACAAAACAATGCTATTTACTTGGTTAACGAAATGAGCCATTTTCCTAGTAAAAAGTTACATTTATTCTAGTTGGTTCAGTATGCTATAAGATATTTATATTGAAGCTAGTCTAACATAGCTTCAAATATCAAACTGCCTCTTTTCATTTAGCATAAAACCTAAAAGTGTTGTGTACATCTTGAAAGTATAAATAAAGTCTGAAATAGCTGGAATTATATTTAAAATATTTACATAAATTTAAAAAGTAAATCTGGATAGACTTGGAAAAATTATGTAATGATTAAGCAAACTTAAAAACAATAGAGTTTTAAATAGACTTGTCAGGTGAACATATCTTTTAGAAGATTTTTGTTCTTTCTAGGTGTATGTGTGTGTGTGTGTGCAGGTGCCTATGGATGCCAGAGAGGTTGACTTCCTAGAGCTAGAGTTACAGGCAGTTGTGAGCAACCTGACATGGGTGTTGGGGACCAAACTCAGTGTTCTTTCCCAACAACCTCTGCATTTTATAACTGAGCCATCCCTCCAGGCCACACATATAACCTTCGACATCAAGGAGCTGATGATGAGACTTTGAAGATACAGTTTATATATATATATTATATATAGTAGATATTTTTGATCAACTTTAGTCACCTTAATGATAATAATAATTGTAACTCTTTAGTAATATATCAGAGACAGAAGAGTTATATTTAGGTTTGCATCTTGGCTTTGCTGCCCATTGATTATGAGGCCTCAGATTATTGAACTTCGTTGTACCTCAGTTCCATCACCCAAAATGGAGAGAACAGTAGGGCTCCTTTAACAGAGTTGCTGCAAAGAGTTGCTCTCATGTTGTGCATGCAGTATGATGCTTGACATCCAAAAAGATCCCAATAAATATTTTCTAATTTTCATCTTTAGGACTCATAAATACACATCTAATAGAAATTATTCTCCTAATTAGAAAGTCTTTCTGTGAACTTAACATAGGTGCCCATCTTTGGTGTATAGTCTTTCACCATATTGAACTATTTTAATTTGCATATTGCTCAAAATAGGTGGTTATAATGGTTGATTAGCTATTAGGAAGTTTTAACTAACAATGATTTTATCTACTTATTTTATGATTGTTTTATAACCACAGTCAGTAAAGAGCACTGTGTAAGCTTAAGTCATTGGAGAGGACAGAGCTTCCGTTGAGAAAATGCATCCATAAGAATTGGCTGTTGGTAAGCTTGTAGGGCATTTTCTTACTTAGTGATTGATGAAGGAGGGCCCAGCCCATCGTGAGTGGGACCATCCCTGGGCTGGTGGTCCTGTGCCTACAAGAAAGCAGGCTGACAAGCTATGGTGAACAAGTCAGAAAGCTGCATCTCTCTGTGGCCTCGGCATCAGTCTCTGTGCTGCTTGAGTTTCTGTCCCGACTTCCTTTGACGATGAACAGTGATGGGAACGTGTAGGGCAAATGCATTTCCTTTTCTCCACAGGTTGCTTTTGCTCATGGTATCTCATAACACCAGTAGTAACACTAACAAGGACAAGTATCTATCAAGGACATAGGACATCTGGGCTTCACTTCCTTTTACCTGCAGGTTTGGATTGTGAGTAAAAGAAGGGCTATTAGACAATTCAGCAATTTGTGAAGCTTACTGTAAACTCTTCCCTAGATATTCTGAAAATAAAGAAGGATGCATATATCTTGGATTATTAAAATGTAGTCACTCTTGGAGATAGATGCTATATTAGAGCATCTTGGGTTCAGTTCAGCCCATAATTCTATGCTATGGTAGTAAAAAGGGTTAATAATCATTTTTACAAGGTACACATTCTCAGCTGAAGGATTGCAAAACTTTAAAACTACCACTTCTGGTTTTTGTCATCACTGAGCACGTTATATAAAATATGTAACAAAGAAATCAAAATTATTTTTTCTCATAATTTGTGGAATTTAAAGAATTTTCATAGTTCATAAAACTCATGATGAAACATTCCTGACTAATGTGTTCGTAAGATATTTACCTAAATATAATTTGTAGAATGAAGTTAAAAGAACAACAACTATGGCTAACTAAATCCTGAACTATGAGTAACCAAATGCTGAACTATGAGTAACTAAATGCTGAACTATGGCTAACTAAATGCTGAACTATGAGTAACTAAATGCTGGCTTTGTTAATAAGAAATTGTTGGCAAGAAAAATTAAAGTCAGCTTGCAAGTTTTCAGTAAAACTTTCAATTTGAAAGGGCTTTCATAGTCATAGGCACATGCCTTACTTATAAACTAAATGTGAATTAAGGAGCAGAAATAAAGGTGTGATAAAGAGAAAATGACTGAGGTCATGTGGTAAAATAAGGTTGCCAATTCAGAAAAGTCCTCTCTGAGCTCAGGATTGAGCAAAGGGGGAATGGCTGTGCTAAGGACAGGTGGGAAACCAGCAGAAATATATTCAATTTTTTTCTAACGTTAAGTAATTAAGAAATTTGAAATGAGGACCCAAGTAACAATATTCTCCAGTAAACTCTGGATTTAAATTCATAATTGGCTACCTTTACAAGTCCCAGGCATACCTTAATGAGCACATAGCACCCATTACCATAAGGTATTTCTTAAGTGTGTGTATTCATGGGATGCTAAAGGTATTTGAAAAATCTGTGGACATTAGGTGCCAAGTTAATGGAAATGAGAAGCTTTGGATTTTAACTTTGGAAGACTAGCAACTTGGTGGGAAAGTTGTATTCTCTCCCAACTGTCTCCTGGATCAATTGTCAAAGACGTATTAAATTTTGTGGATATTACATTCAACAGCATTTATTTTATGAAAAATAATTTTTTCCTCAGTGATTAATAATTATTTTTTATTTGTACTCGGTGTTAGATAAACTTTCCTGATGTCATAAAATTATACTTTTGAAGAAAGCCATGCATAAGTTCATGAGATGAATGAGACGATGCAGGCGACCCCTGCTCCTCCACCCCAGCTCACAGCGCTTACTTGGCCTCTGTCTTGCGGGTCCTTTGTCACCTCCAACCTTTCCTTTGTCCTATGTACATTCCTCTTTCCTGGTCTCAAGCTCCCCTCTGTATTCATTGCTCTCTTGTGTACACATCTTTGCTTCCAAAGAATGAAATGACAGGCGGGAATTTTTCAGATGTTGAGAAGTATTTTTTCCCTAACCCTGCTAGTTACTCCAGCAGAGTGGGCATCTTCTTGGTGTGAAAAGTCATATCTTTGTCTCTAGAGCAGTTTGTTGGATGATTTCTTTGACAAGATCCCTTTTCTTTATTTTTACTCTTCAGACTTTGTAGTTTCTACTTTTAAAATGTAAATCATATGTAACAAACTTAGAGTTTTCTTATCTGAGAGATTTAGTTTTTATGATTTTTAAATAATTTTTATTGACAGTTTTATACATGAACGTAAAATATTCTGACCACTCTTTCCCCTCATCCCCCCTCACCTTTCTACTGCCTCTGTCCACACTCCCTCATACCTACAACTCTCTCATGTTTGTTTTGTGACCCATTGATCTGATGTAGTATCTTCTGTGTGAGTACACAACTAGAAACAGTGATTTCTTCCACTCCAAGAACCTATCAGTAGTCAATAGTTCATCAGAGAGGGGTGTCCCTATAATTCATCCTCTTTCTATGACTGATCGCTGACAGGGACTGCCTTATGGGGTCCCAGGGCATCTGTTGTGAGCTTGGATGGCATTTTACAGCCTTCATTCTATCTTCAGGGTCTTATGTATTTCCTGCTCCCTTTCCTGCTGTGTTCCCTGAACTTTACAGGGTGTGCTGTATATGTCTTATTTAGAGCTAAACACCCAACCATCCTTTGTTCTCAGCACTCTCCCCATTCATGCTGTTCATTATAAAGAGAGCTTCTCTGATTAAAGCTTTTGTACATGGGTATGAACATACATATTAAGAAAACAGTTTGATTTTATGCTAACTTAGTTGCCCTTACTTGGGCTTATAACCTTGCTAGTCATGGGTTATTAACTGGTCTTTTAGTATCAGGTATGAGTTCTCTCCTTTTCAAATCCAACTGGAGGGCAGTTGGTTATCTCTATAACAACTGTGCCATTATTGCACAAGTGGACACATATTACCTAACTTGCTGGGTTTTTGCTCATAGATTCAGATCTAGATAATACCAGTAATGTTTTCTCTCCTAGCAAGCCGCCTAGCATTCTAGAACTTCAAAGACTAGACAGCAGAGAGGAAGTCCCTATTTCTTTTCTAGTTTGCTTCCTCTGCATCTCTCAACTAAGATATGAGATGTCTTTAGCAATACTGTGGACAAGTTAGAAAACTGACAAGAGCCTGTATTGTTTTGGGAGCCTCTGAGGCTTCCCCAAGAAACTCCTGTAGAAGCATCCCATACCAGGGACTGGGAGCGTCATTTACTTACCCACTGATTCTACGGACAGCATTATCTATCACCGAGATAGTGTCCTTTAGTCTCTATCTTATGTGTTTTACCTTGGTTCTAAGGTAGTAGGTTTCCACATGGCTTATTCATACTCCATTTAGTTTGTTAAACTTCCCAACCTGAACCCCCATCTCCCCAATTCTCCCTCCCAAATTTAATTTTTCCTATCATACTATAATATAACCCCTCTGATCCCTACTGATCCCCCTCCCTTAAGGTATCCTTCCTCCGTGTGTGTGTGTGTGTGTGTGTGTGTGTGTGTGTGTGTGTGTAGCTCAAAAATCAACTTCACTTGTTTGTCTTCTATATTCACCATCTTTGACTCAGTTCTCTTGTTTGCCACTGTGCAATCCTGGATAACTGTTCCTTGGGCTTCCAAGGATTTGCATAGTAGTACTGATATTACAGATGCACACTACTACCTCTGGCTTTATGTAGGTTCTGGGTATCCAAACTCAGCTCCATTCTTTTGTACAGTAAGCATTAATGTCATATGTTAGCTTGTGATTTTCTTTAACTATGAAGAAGCACCTGCATCATTAGTGAGCTTGGAATTCTCTATGAGCCTTTATAAGATTTGAAGGAAATTTCATTGACACTGTTATTATTACTTTTAAAATATCTGTGTTTTTTAACCTTATAAATTAAGATATGATTTAGAAATATGATGGAAAATTTGATAGCATTTTAATCACAAGAGGCTTTAAGTAGTTACTTGTCTTTTCTTACTTAATGTGAAATTTGAGACTTATAGACTTAGAATATTTAGAATGTTTTAAGTAATTATTTATTACTAAATTTTTTTCTTGTAGAGCTTAGACTACATACATAGTAAAAGCAAACAAGAATTTCTATTCTAAATATTTACTTAGTTTATTGGTTGTAGTTAAGGACAATTACTAATATTAATTATGAGCAGCATGAACAAAGAATATATTAAATCCAAACAAATAAAATTTATTTTTGTGGTCATTGTATTTGTGTGTGCATTTTATATGTTTAATGCATTTTTTCCCTAAAAACATTAGCATAAACATGATAAGTTGAAGGGTTTATTCAATTGTCTTCAATGTATAATCTCTAAGGCTTCTTGATAACCTTACCTAGTGTCTAGAAAGTAAAGTCTCAGAATTGTATGAAATTACCTAGTTATAGAACTCAGAACACTGAGACTTAATTATTTAGCTGCTATCTACAGTTGGAAGAGTTAGAACCAGAAGCTACTCTCTAGTGTCAGAGTAAGGGAGCCGCTGACCTCACAGCTTCCCTCTGCTGTGGAAAACCAGAACTTCTGTTGCAAGATGGCCCTAAAGATTTTTACTTGGATCACCACCATAGAAGTGGGATTTATAAATATTTTTCTCCTGGTAACTTATGAAAATAAGAAACTACTTTGTTTTTCTACAAGACAGTTTTTAAGTCTATGTTTGTAAATAAAATTATGTTGGGCTCACAACTATTATTTATTTTTAAAAGTAAACTTTTGTTGTCATTTGGAACTGGTAGAGATATACTTCTTTTTATGTTTTGATATAAATGTGCCCTTATTTAAAATGGTTTAGCAGAAGCATTGAAAAACAAAACCAGGAGACTTGTGTTTTCAGTCAAATGGTGAAGCTAGGGTCAGAGAAGTCATCACCTTCCAAACCACTGAAAAGGTGTAAGAACTGTAATTAGTTTAGATGTTAGGGAATAGTAAACAGTAGATTGAATTCCTGAGAGAAAAGAGAAAATAAAAGTGAGTCTTACTCTTCAGCCCACCACTGTACTTGAGTTGTGTTTAGATCAGGGAGGGAGAATCCAAGAAAAGTACAGCAGTACCTGTGAGCTGAAGGCATTCACCAAGCTCTGAGAGGCTGAATGACTGGATATGAGTAGAGCAGCATTGCCATGAAAGAGTTATTTATCTGAAGAGTAGTTGACAAAATGTACATTGGTATCTCCTCACGTGTGTGCCTATTAGGCTGCTCATGTGCATACTGAACTACACAGTTGCCAGAAAAAGAACAGCTAAGAGGATGAAAAAGGAAACTCTATGGGCATACACGTCGGATAAGGAGACATTTACTCTCTGACCATTGGAGAGGAAAGGTCTTATTGAACTTTTAGGACATGCATGAAGCTCCTAAAACAGGTAGACTGTATCCAAGAGAAAAGTAACACAATAGAAGTTGGCACCAAAATAGAGTTAACAGAAGAAGGCACTTCAAAACCCCTTAATAATCTGATTAGTGAATTAAAGGAAAATCTGAATATTATATGGAAAGAAATGGAAGTTAAAAACAGAGCTAATGAAAAGGCTCAGGGAGCATGATATAAGAAGGGGTTGGGATACTGTTAAGAACTGGAAGATGATAAGAAGAACCATGAACTCATAACACGTGTCTGTTTACATGAGCCCTGCACAAGACTGGCTTCATCAACAGTCTCACGACTGAGTTGGGTCTCATGAGGCCCCAACCTCCCAGAAGAGCTTTAGACAGTTAAGAGAGGCAGAGAGAGGAAGAATTACATTCCTCAGTGGTATAGCCACTGTAAGCTGCTCCCACTCAAGAAAATAACCTTCCCAGATAAAGCATTGTGAAACAAAGGTCCTCCAGAAGTATCACTGAATTTGCTTTGTGTTAGCCATCTACCGCTGGGCATGGGGCCTGGTCTTAAGAGTAGTTTATATACCCAGTGAGACTCCATTGGAAAAAACTAATTTTTCCTTTGTGAGCAGTTATCAATTGGAGATAGCTTCTGGGTTAAGGATGGGGCTTGTGCCCACATGTCCTCTCTTACCACTGGGACCTCATTAGGCCCAGACTTTTCTAAGCCCTGTGCCATTGCCACAGCCTGTGTGAGTTCATATGGGCATTGTTTCTGATGTATTTAGAAAGACTTCTTTCCTTGATGTTCTCAATTCCCTCTGGCTCTTATAATCGTTCTACCTCCTCTTTGACATGGTTCCCTGAGCTGTAAGGGGAGGAAATTGATAGAGAATCCCATTTAGGACCAAATGTTCCAAGATCTCACATTTCTTACACACTGTGTAGCTGAGGGTCTCTGATTATTCCCATCTACTGCAGGAGGAAGCTTCTCTGATGATTGCTGAGCAAGACATTGATCTATGAGTATAGCAGAATGTCGTTAGGAGTCATTTAATTGCTGTATTCCTTTAGCAGAACAGTAGCATTTGGTTCTCCACTTAGGGCCCTGGTTATCTAGTCTCAAGTTGTTGGCCACCTAAACAGTGCTGGGAATGGGCTCCATCTCATGGAGTGAGCCTTAAATCAAATTAAATATTGGTTGGTTAGTCCCAAAGCTTTGTGCTACTGTTATACTTGCTAGCAAGACACCATTATAGACTGAAGGCGTTGTATGTAGCTGAGTTGGTGTCTACCTTTCTCCTTTGGTACCATGCAGTAGGAGTGGCTCTATGTAGGCACCAGCTATACTACTTCACGTTGAGTGAGTTGTATAGGCGTTGTCTACAGCATTAGGGCCATGCCATTAGTTTGTGGAGAGTAACTGATATTGGCAATAGCCTGGGTTGATTGTGAGTTACCCTTTAGCCAACAACTGGATTAGATGTAACCCAATCTTGGACAGAAGGATGAGGGGAAATCTTCAGTTGGGGCTCCATCTCTCCATCGATTCTTTTGGTGATTCTATTTAGATCACCTTCATATAAGTATATATTTTAGAAAGCTTCTACTGTATGAGTTTTTTTTATCCTACAGTTCTTTTGGTTATATATTATGGTTTCTAATTTCATGATTTTAGGGAATTTCTGTCGTTAATATGTGTGTTTCTATGTTAATTTGTGTTTCTTGTGCTTTTTTTGACTTTTTCTGTTCATTTAGGTTTTGTCCTATTTAGGTTTGTTTGTTTTTATTTTATTATTTTTCTTTTATCCTTTTAGATGCCTTTAAAAAAGATTTATTTGTTTTATGTATGTGAGTGCTCTGCTTTCATGCACACCAAAAGAGGGAATCAGATTACATTATAGATGGTTAAGAGCCACCATGTGGTTTCTGGGAATTAAACTCAAGACATTATAGCTAACAACTGTTCGTAATTCCAGTTCCGTGAATTTCAACACTCTCTCTTGCCTCCTTAGGCAGTCCACATGCCAGTGATGCCAAACATACATACAGGTAAAGCACCCACACAGATAAAACAAAATTTTTAAAAAAGATAATTTGTTTCCAGCAAATCTGTACTATAAGATATCTTGAGAACTGTTTTACATGAGAAAAATGAGGCTAGAAATGAATTTGAGTATGTATGAGTAGATATATTTTAAAGGGCTTAAAATAGGTAGAGTGTGTTTCCTGAGCATATATAATTAAATTAAAATATCATAAGATATCAGAAAAACACAGTTCTAAATAACCCACAAGTCAAAGAAAAGCAGTGCTTTACTCTGCTCTTTTTTTTTTTTTAAATTCTGACAGGATGTCTGACAAACAACTTAAATCAAGAAAGAGTTAGTTTGTTCACCTCATGACAGGCAAGAGATGGGGAGGTGCAGAAGAAGGGAGAAGAGAGGAACAGAGAGGAAGAGAGGGGAGGGAAAAGAGGAGAGGAAAGCAGTCTGGGGCAAGATAGAGCCAAGGACCTACTCCAGTGGCTTGCTTCCTCCAGCTGGGATGTCCCTATAGAGTTTCAAGTGGTCCCCAAAGGAGCACCTCAGCTGGACTCAACTCCTCACATCACAAGCCTTTTAGAAGACCAGTTCACATCCAAACAGCAACAGTACACCCCCTAGAACCCTAAAGTCTCATGTTCATCTCATGAGGCAATAGTTAGTAAACCTCTAAGGGTCAAACATTGTTCACAATCTAAGTTCAATTAAGACCTGAGACGCAAGGCAAACGTTTACTCTTAGGTTCTGTAAAATAAAACAAGCTGTGAATGTTATGTTTGGTTGTTGTCTCTTGGAAGCCTGCTCTTCTCTGAAGGGAAACAAAGGGAGAGTGGATCTGAGGGAGAGGGGAGGTGGGGGAAGCTGTGGAAAGTGGAGGGAAGGACACTTGTGGCTGGGATATATTGTATGAGAGAAGAATCTATTTCAATTAAAAGAAAAGAAAAAAAAAAAGAAACCACATTATAGCATGGACTAAACATTCTTATTTCAAAAGAAAGGAAAGAGGGCATAGAATGGAGAGATGGAAGCAACACAAGAGGAAAATAGAACAAACAAAAAAGTTAACATTTCAAGCATTGAACCCTAGAGATCCATGTGCAGTGCGGTGGGCGTGTGGTATGACGAGCTCATGAGCTCGGATTGGCTCAGACAGCCTCATCCTTTGGCCTCGCGTCGAGCTCATATTGTCCTTCTTTTAGGTCAGCTCCAGTCATTGCTTATAACTTTCCTCAACAGAAATTCACATTTCTGGCATCTTCAGATTTGTGTCAGTCTCAGTTGCAGCGTAGATTTCACCTCCATAGCTTCATAGGTTGCTTGGGATCACAGACTTCCTTTGAAATTTGGGCAAAACCGTCCATGGCCCTGCAACTTTTGCATTCTGCAAGCCTGCAAACCTAGCAGCACCTGGATGGTGTCGGGGTCAGCTACCACTATGATAACATCTGACTCCCCTAGGACCACAGCTGCAATGCCTCCTGAATGCCTGGGCCTCTAAGCCCAGCAAAACTCTCCAAGCATCCCCGGCTTCCTTGGAGCTCTGTTCTCAAAGCCAATTCTTTCAAACAATTTAAAACCTTTACAGCCCGGATCCTGCAGTTGATGAGATCCACCTAATTCTTAAGATGCCCTGTGGGCATCTTTTCTATTATCAGTTAAATGTAATTGGTTTCTTTTCATGGGACTAATCACTTTAATGACCCTACACTTTTTGTCTGAAACTTTAAACAAACTCCCTTTCTGGGGATATTGTATTTTTTAAAGACCCTTTTCACTCTTTTTTGCTTTTTGCTCACATTTCTGAACCATAAGGCTGGTGAGAAGCAGGCAGAAATAGCCAGAATCTTGGGCAACCTTAACAGTTCATCTGCTGGGTTAATTAATTCATCACCTTTGCCTCTGGCAAAGCTCTGCCTCTGGTAATGTGTTAGCACACAGATAAAATGTACAGAAACTCTTGGCTAGATTGCAACACATATGACATCTATGCTAGTTCCCATACCTCATTTTTGCCTTAATTCCCACTGAATAGGACCTTTACTGTTTGCTTCCCTATGAGCATGCTGGTCTCTTGAACTCCTATCAGAATTGCTCATTAAACACTACTCACAGTATTCTAGCTTTCCTCAGCATGCTTCTTCACACTCTTCCAAATTCCTCCCATAACCAATTGCAGTGTTTAGGAAGTGCACTGGCAGATTTAGTTGTAGCATCAGCCACACTGGCTTCAACTTTCTGTCCTGTACTTTTTCCATGGTTGTGAGGAAATGTCTGACATAAATGACCTTAAAGAGGAAAGATTTATTTGGGCTTCTAGTTTTAGAAGGTTCAGTCTGTGCTTTGTTGTTTAGCTCCAGATATTTTGTCATAGGAGAGCCGTCTATCTCATGAACAGGAAGCAGAGGCGGCGGGGATGGGGAAGGCAAGGGACAGGATACCCCAAAGGCCCACTTTGGTGGCCTATTCACTCCAGCTATTTTTCATTTCCTAAAGTTCCTACATTTTCCCTGAAATAATGATACAAGCTTAAGATGAAGCCCCCAGTATAGAAAAGCCTTTTGGGGGAGGGGTGAGAAGGGGTGAGACTGGAAAAGGCTACAGCAGAGTACTTCAAGATGAGTCCTTCAAAAGGTGAGGTGCTTTAAACTCATCATTGAATGCTTCACGTTATAAAGCTAGAACAAAACAGAGTTTTACTTATAATTAGATAAAGGAAGAAAGAAATAAAGAGTAGACATTGGTGAAATAGAACATATTAGACAATATGAAAATCAAAAGAAAAAAAAAAAAGTTCTCTTTGAAAAGATCAATAAGTGGGGAAAAGTCTCGAACACCTGAGTACAGGGGGAAAGTTCCTGAACAGAACACCAATGGCTTATGCTCTAAGATCAAGAATCGACAAATGGGACCTCATGAAATTGCAAAGCTTCTGTAAGGCAAAGGACACTGTCAATAGGACAAAACGGCAACCAACAGATCGGGAAAAGATCTTAACCAATCCTTTGTCCGATAGAGGGCTAGTATCTAATATATACAAAGAACTCAAGAAGTTAAACTCCAGAAAACCAAATAACCCCATCAAAAAATGGGGAACAGAGCTAAACAGAGAATTCTCAACTGAGGAAATTCGCAGGGCTGAGAAGCACCTAAAGAAATGTTCAACATCCTTAGCCATCATGGAAATGCAAATCAAATCAAGTCTGAGATTCCACCTCACACCAGTCAGAATAGCTAAGATCAAAAACTCAGGTAACAGCAGATGCTGGCAAGGATGTGGAGAAAGAGGAACACTCCTCCATTGTTGGTGGGATTGCAAGCTGATACAATCACTCTGGAAATCAGTTTGGCAGACCCTCAGAAAAATGGACATAATACTACCTGAGGACCCAGCTATACCACTCCTGGGCATATACCCAGAAGATGTAATAAAAGACATCATGTAATAAAGACACATGCTCCACTATGTTCATAGCAGCCATATTTATAATAGCCAGAAGCTGGAAACAACCCAGATGTCCCTCATCAGAGGAATGGATACAGAAAATGTGGTACATCTACACAATGGAGTACTACTCAGCTATTAAAAACAATGACTTCATGAAATTTGCAGGCAAATGGATGGAACTTGAAAATAT